>JAEQBH010004990.1:0-247425 GCA_016808115.1 Tetrastigma voinierianum | reverse complement strand
AATCTCGAGTCGATCGAGCTCCTATCCACCTTAAAGTTTATGTGATAAACATGACCGTGTGTCTTCTTTGGGCAACATAACTTTTCGGATCACACCTTGGGTCTCTTACACCCATGTTCCGGGCTTTTCACCTGAGAGGGTTAACGGTCCCCTTCTTGCTCCGCCCAACACACCTTATTTATATTTCTTTTTATGCTTTAAAACCGTGAGTCATTTATTGGACATCGTCCAATGCAACTCACTACCGTGTCAACAATGATGATGGGTGACCACACCATACACACCCAGCGTGGTATCACATTGCATGCAATCTTGTCTTCTTGCATGTTCTCATGTTACATGTGATTCTACATGGAACATTCTGCTCAATATTATTAAATTACCATGTAAGCATATATAATTACATCCATTATGTTATACATTTAAATACACATATATTAACATATCTTACACATATTCAGCATGTTATTAAATTTCCGACAATAGCTTTAAAAAACACTTCATAAAATAGCCATTCTGGCCATACTCGAAGCCTTAAAAAAATGAGACTTAGTCAAAGAATTTTAAGTCTCCTATCTTAACATTACAAAAATTTATACAAACTCAACTCTAAAGCATAAAAACAATTCACTATAAATCCATAGATCCGACCGTTCGATTGATCACCTATGATTTCTGTGACCCCAGCTGCAGAATATATTTTTTTGCAATTTTATCAATTTTACCAATTCGGATAGTAGCGAGAATCAAAACAATCTGAAACCGTCATACGGTCCAAAAAACCGAAGCCACAACAAAGTCGAGCATGCATTTTACAGCGGTCTGACCAAAGCGGCGGATGCAGGCCTTGGCTTCGATTCGATTGTCAGAAAACTGGAGTCTTTGAACAGCAGAAGGATATCGACCTTCAAAACTCGGCTCCCGTGGTGTCCGGCTTCGGTCGTGGTGGGTCTAACCACCCTGACCATTTCTGACCCTTAAATGAAAAGGAACCGAGTAGGAGAAACCACACCTCTTGGAGCGTGAAGCACTTAGAATCCTTCAGTTCTGGTACCCTGTCAGCTCTGGTAGTGAAACTGACTTTACTTCTCGAGCTACCGAACTCCGGCCGTCGGAACACCATAAAAAAATTTGGATAACTTTGTTTTTTTTGTTTTTTTTCTTCTCTTTTTTTCTATCTCCTTTATCTCTCTCTCTCCTTTATCTCTCTCTCTCCTCTTCTCACGCTCAATCTCCTCACTGCCCGTTTTTCCTCCCTTTTCTTCCCTTGTTTGTTTCCCTTCTCTTCTTTGTTCCATCCTCCTCTCCTTTTTATTTATTTTCCAATTTCTCTTTTCCCATTTTCTCTTATTTCACTCATTCTTCTTTCTTTTTCCTATTCTATTTCTCTTCTCATTTTCTCCTCATTTTCTCATTTGGATCACTCACCACCGTAAAGATCAAGTGGGGGGAAGCTTCCTCCCTACCTTCCTTCTTGGCCATTTGGCCTTACCATGATTTTTCTCATATTTTCCATTATTTTCTTTATTCCATTTATTGCATCATATAAGATATGGCTAAATATAAGTCATGCATTTCGTTTGGACCACATGGCTTTTGCCATGCGTTTTTCCATGTGTCATTCAATTGGGTTGCCACATGGCATCACATGATCATGCAATGTGTCCTTTCGACCCAGTATGCCTCGAGAAAAAATGTGACATTAGGCGTCTCAGTCAGGCGAGGGAATTAAGCCCAGGAGATAGCTAGATTTAGCGAGGCGATTCCAATGGTGAAGTACGAACAATCATCGAGATCTAGAAAATTTCCGGAGTTTTGGCTGTACTATTAACGATAAAATTACCATTTTGCCATTTCAGAAAAAAAGTAATTTTAGGGTTTATTTTCTCCTTCACGTCATTTAGATCACCAAAATTCCTATATGCACACATATACAAGCATATATAGTCATTGATTATCCTTAATAAACAACGTACCTTTATCATCAAATAAGAAATGATAGGCGGTATGCATAGTGTCCTCACGCTCTGAGTTGCCTCCTCCACGCCCAGTGCGCCATAGCACCTTCGCTGTACTCACATTGGTCCCTCCTCAGGTCCATTTGTATCAACAACAGCTTGCCTCGATCAATCGTGAGTCGGTTGGGTGTTTCCAAAGCATGGAGCATGGAATCGTCATGAACTTTCGATAAACTCGGCGATAGTTCAGCCAGGTAAGAAACACCCACCCTTTTGAGTACCTCGAAGGGCATATATCTCGGCTGATATTTCCCCGTACTTAAACACAGTCACTCCTCTCTTAGGCGCAGAGAAGACGTGATCTCCCACCTCGAACTCTAGAGGTTGTTCTTGGGTGTGTTGAAGCGCTCTTCTGACTGGCGGGTGAGAAGATTGTTTACGATATCAAGTCCACCTTCAACCGGGTGTCATTGTCAACTCCGGACCGTGGTGGATCTCTCTACCTCAGTCGACAAACTGGAGATCGACATGGCCTCCCATATAATGCCTCATAGGGTGCCATCTGTATACTCGCCTGATAACTATTGTTATAGGCGAACTCGACAAAGGGAAAATGCTCCTCCCAGCTACCCTTGAGATCCAAGATGCATGCTCTGAGCATATTCTCTAACACCTGTATAGTCCTCTTTAATTGACCGTCGATGCGTGGATGGCAGTATTCATCTCGGTGTTTTGTCTTATTCTCCCAAAACTCTTCGAATTGAGCTGTAAACCTTGGATCCCAATCAGATACTATGGAGACTGGCACTCCATGCAATCATACAATCTCTCGTATGTCTGACTTGCGAGAATTCCTCGATGTGAGGTCATCCGCACAACGAGAAAAATGTCTGGAAACTTATTAATCTGGTCCACTATCACCCACAGTATCATGCTTCATGATGTCCTTGCTTAGTGAGTCACAAAATCCTTGATATTCTCCTTCACTCCGCTACCTCCAATGGTACGGAGTAGCCTGTGGCTCTCGATACTTAGCCTTAATCTGTTGACACGTGAAACATCATCGAATAAAATCCCCAACTTTTCTCTTCATCGAAAGCTCAGTATCTGTGGAACTTTAAGATCATATTACATCTTCGTACCACCTGGATGCACCGCAAAGCGAGAACAATGGAATTCCCGAAGAATCTCCTTTCGCAGCTTTGCCAATAGGGGAACCACAGTCGCTATCTGACTACCATCCTTGTGAAGGGCCCGGCCCTTGTCACGTACCAGCTGTGCTGATCCTTGATAAGCCCACAGGACTCGATCACTCTGCTGATGAAGGTTAGCCCGATAAACTCCACTAAAACACCCCAGAGTGCAATTACGACGCCCACAGTCTTGAGCATCCAACCACTCGAAGCCACTAGCGTTACTCCTTGTGACTTCCTCTTAGTGCATCGGCCTACATTTCTTACAGATGGATGCGAAGTGAAGTCATAATCCTCAGGATATTCCATCCATCTGCTTCAACACCATGAGGTCTGCTGATAAAGATATACTTTAGACTTTTGTGGTCCGAAAATACCTCGAATTACTCACCATATAAATAGTGGCGCCATATCTTCGAAGCGAAGACTATAGCCACCAACTCCATGTCATGTGTAGGGTAATTCCACTCGTGGTTCTTCAACTATCGTGAACCATAAGCTACCACTCTCCCGAACTGCATCAGAACACATCCCAATCCGTCCTTCGAGGCATCACAATATACCGTGTACCTTTGTTCCCTTTCCGGGACTATCAAAATAGGAGCGATGTAAGCCTCCTTTCTAACTTTTGGAATGCCCTCTCACACGGGTCATTCCATTCATACTGTACTCCTTAGAGTTAATATAGTCATAAAATTAATGTCGGAGAAGTCTCGATAAACCTACGTAATATCAACTAGTCTATCGCTGCATTATCACGAAAACTAACTTCGGTATCTCCCAACTCATAACTGCCTCGACCTTCTTCGGGTCCATTGAGACACGGCGGATACCTCGTGACCCAATCTCACCTCACGTATTGAAATTCACACTTCTTTGAATTTGAGCGTACGGTGTGTTCTTGCGAGCACGGGAATAATCCTCAAATGATCCTCGCAGTCCCTCCCTTAGGCGGGAGTAGATCGAATATCATCAAACAAAGACTTCTTCACAATTGATCTAGATAGAGGTTGGAACCGAGGAACAAATTTTAAAATTTTGGTTGAAATATCGTGAAATTTCGGTGCTCGGTCAGGAGATCGATAAGATATACTCACTTAGATGTCCGATTACTCTGAGACCCCGACAATTTATCGATTTTTCCCTATCCTCCTTTGTTACTTGGAAAGCAATACGGAAAAAAAAAAAAAAAAAGCTTTTGGGGGTTTCAAACCCGCCCAAAATGCATGGAAGTGGCACCCTCCAACCACCAAGCCAAGGAATGCACTTATTATATATAGTGCAAACTTTTTTTATATTCTCTTATTATTTATTTGTTCTAAATCCTTGCTCCCGATTATAATATTTTATTTCATTTTTTATTTTACATTATAACTTATAATATTTTTAAATCAAATATTAATTTGAAATGGAAAAAGAAACTAAATAATATCATTTAAAAATTTAAAATTATAATATACAATATTTTGAATCTCTAATTATCTACATAATATTTATAATAATAGCAACAAATAAATAATATCTCTTTAACATAATAGTATCTGAATAATATATATTAAATATAACATATTTAATTTAATAGTTTCTAATCATTTGATTTTAATCTACCTTGAGTAAGATATGAATCATTTCTCATAATCTATATAATTAAAATATGAAAAATTTTAATCGAGCAGTTATTTTTTGTAAAATAACCGCAATATTTTAGATATTCAAACCAAAATCCAATTGCAAATATATCGGAAGTGTTCTGAGTATTTTGATCCTTGGCTGGAACACCCTATGCATGAGATCCATGAATGTCGCTCACGAATTCGTCAATCCGAAAGGCATCACTGTATACTCAAAATGCCCATACCACATCCTAAACGCTGTCTTCGGGATATCTGCCTCTTTAACTCTCAACTGATGATAATCGGTACGAAGATTTATCTTAGAATAGACCCGTGCCCCTCTCAACTGATCAAATAAATCATCAATCCTCGGTAATGGATATAGTTCTTGTCATGTACTATTATTTGTCGTGATCGATACACAGGTGAAGGGTCTTATCCTCATTTTCGCAATTAGAACCCCGAGAGGCGCCCCCGAGGGTGAAGTGCTCGGTGCAATGAGAACTCGTCAATAAATCTTGTATATGGACCTTGAGTTCACCCTGCTCAAGCTGGCGCCATCTATGTGGAGTCATAGAAATGGGCGACGTACCAGGGTGTAACTCAATATAGAAGTCTACATCCTTGTGCGGGGTAATCCCAGAATAAGCTCATCGGAAAAACATCCTTGTACTCTAAACCACCGGTAGACTTAATCATGTCTCACCTCGTCCTCCAGGGATGAGGCTTGTAGCCAACCCATCAATGTCGTGTCCACAGAATTAAATTTGCTTGTCTAGGGTAAAGCACCATTCTTATCCCCCTGGAACATAACACAACTACCATCTTGTGTGTAGGCAGTAACCCTCCTACGATCACAGTCAATGATGACTCGATGTGCCGTCAACCAATCCATGCCAATAATGACATCAAACTCCGACATGTCCGTAGCAGAAGGTCCTGGTCGGTAGAATCCACGAGATCTCTAGCTCTGATCGACATATCTTATCGACACTCACCTTAGTCCACTGGGGAGAACTCACATCTCGTGGCTTCTCGAGTCTATTTATTAGTAATAGTGCTCTAGGCTTTATTGTATAGACATAGTATTTTGACTATTTATAAAATTTATTATTATGATGATTTGCATGTTTATTATATATATGTCCTTAGTGAGAGAAAGAAAGAGCGAAAATATTAATTATTCTAAATGTCACTAATGGGTTATTGTTATGGGAATACTTGATGAATTAAGATTAATATAAAGTTTGATTGATATTCATGGGATGAATATGTGTATGAGATACAAATCAAATTTATATCTATTTGTTGAACAAATATTAGACAGACGTCTGGAGATTAATACATGGATCAAAGTCATAAGTTAATCTCTAATAGTTGTGTCATTAAATCCTTTGACACGAGATCGCTATAGTTCTCGACATAAGAATATTGTGTTTTGATATAATCAAGCGTTGTCTTTAATTGGATGACTATAAAGGTTATACTTGTTATAATATAAGAATTATGTAGTGAGATATGAGTGATTAAGATGGAATTTGTCCTGCATTATAAGAGAGATATCTACGGGTCCCCTCGACAATTGAGAGCGAAATGCGTAATTAGTGCTTTCCGAATGAATTAGTGGAGATCAATGTCATTTGTTTAGTCGATCTAATTGGGTTTTGGTAATCAAAAGATAAAGAAACGATATAAAGTTGACTTTGTCCGTACCTTATTCTATCAAGATATCATGAGACAAGGATTATGTCATTAGCTATATTAAGGTTGTCTCGGATCATGAGCTTTCATTTAACTTGGTAGTCGCTAATGTCTTACTAGAGGCCACTATGACTTGTAGGATCAAAATGTGATTTAGGCCTCTCATGATGTTAATTGAACCTATAGGAATCGCACATTAAGGGGAAACGAATAATACTTGGTTATGGTTTCACTCTCTGTAGTAATTTAAAATGATGAGATTATTTTAAATTACAAACCTCCAGTTGTTATTTAAATTCGAATTTAATTTTGAGAAAGTTTAAATTCGTGATTTAGAAATTATAACAAATAATTAATTTGTTATATTTTCTTATTGGATAACGAAATAATAAAGGTTTTTTATGTGAATTTAAATTGTTATTATTTAAAAGAGTTTTAAATATATAATAATATAAATTCGTTTCTCCTCGATAGGATTGAATTTAAATTGTTATTATTTAAAGAGTTTTGCAAATATATAATATACAAAATTCGTTTTGACTTAAACCTTAAGCGAGACTTATATAGATATATATATGTGAGACATATATATTTTGTAGTGATAGTCTTTACACTCTAAGAACAACCAAAAGCAGAGAGAAAGAAAGAGAAAAGCCTAAATTTTGTTTTGAAAGGCAAACCTGAACTAGCATTCAACAAGATGGTTCATTATTTGTTAGTCGTGGATACTTGTAGAGAATTGGTCGCTTTTGAAGCGACACCTTTGAAGATTAAATAAACCAGAGCCAAGCGAACTTTGAAGGCTTGGCGAATCGATCTACAAGAGGTAGTTTTGTTTACCCTTCCTTAGGTTTTTATGAAGCATGTGATCCTTGGTGGGTTAAAGGGATAAAAAATTTAGAATTCATTTGCATTTATGTTTCCAATCCCAGTTGGATATTACACTTTTGTAACCCAACATCAACCTCTAAGACCAGTTCTTTCACACACAATGCAGCAATGAATGAATGAATGAGATGCACCAAAATCCAATAAAACTCTCGCCCATAAATGAAAGAGTAAGAAAGTACCCTGTATCACTGATTAGTCTACTATCTCAATCTGTGGGGTAATGGCGTGGACACACCCCTAAGTCACCAAAATCCCGGCCTGTGGGCCCTATCCTCGACCTGTTCCTGGGCCATAACTTGACCTCTACGCTACGTGGCTTGAAGGTGCTTGTGCAGCACCGGGCACGATACGTTCCATGACCTATAGTGGGAACAAAGCGTATGCAATGTCGGTCGCGATGGCTGGGACTATGGCATATCAAAATCCTAGGATCCTTGCCTATGTGGGCAATCCCTCCTCATGTGTCCAGGTTGCTGGCAGAAGAAACAAAGCATCTGCCTTGTCTAGCTCGTGCTCCTACCCTGGCCTTGGCCCTGATAGCCTCGGCCTTGACCTTGGCTTTGATAGCCTCGACCCTGTCCTTATAATCCTCGGGAAACAGAAGTCCTCTACCGCTTTCTCGAACTCGAAGAAGGTTGACCCTCCTTCCTCATACCAATACCCGCATTTCGGACCTCTTAGCATCGGCTTATCTCACCCTCATAGCCCATGGCCATCTAACCATAGCGTCCATATCCTACGAGAGAGAGTCTGATGCTTGCCTGGTGGAGCAGGTCTCGAATAAATCTCCAAATCTCCACCTTGGCCAGATTTGTGGCCACATAGTCATCTACAAAATGGGCTAGCTCAATAAACCTACCCACGTACTCCAGTACTATCATGACTCCCTGCCGCAAGTCTAAAAACTCTCGTGCCTTGACATGCCTGGCAGACACTGGAAAGAAATTTCTCATAAAGAGCTCTCTGAAATCTACCCAAGTCATCACCTCCACATTTCTAGAGGTCTTCACCCAATCCCACCATCTGGGGATTCACCCACGCTAGTTGGCAGCTGCTTTGATACGTGTAGTAGCGGTAATCTCCATGGCCTCCCGATACCCTCTCGATCTAACGGAACCAATGGTGTTACCCGATGGGTCCTCTTCTCCTGAATGTCGGGGATGATGTACTTTAAACCTCTGGGGTTGCTCATTCCTCCACGACCCTTGGCTACCACCACAATCACGATAGTGGCGTAGCTGCCATGGTCTCCACTAAAAACGTGGGTAAAAAAAGAGGCGGTAGTGGGCCCTGTGCCACCGTAAACGACCTACGTCCTCGTCTGCGACTACACCTGTCAAGCACCAAATTTGAGATTTCTTGTGCCATAAGTCATTAGTGATGCATGATGCCAACACTAATAAATAGCAGTTCTTGAACACCTATGATCATGCTTTCTAACTCTAGTGTTCTTTGTTTCCCATATATATCAAATCGGCACTTAAATACACACAACATATTATACAGCTTCCACCTTAAAACCACAATCGTCACGGTCTTCTAATCTATTAGTATTTGCCTAGGTATGCCTAAACCTGACATCATTTGTGATGCTCATATTAGACACCTTAATGACCATGGCACAAACCCTTGTCCTCAGCCCTGGTACTGGAGTATTGCCTATGCTGCGATCTGACTATGACACCCTATCCCAAGGTCCAGTTGACAACTTGTCGACACAACGGAAACTCACAGATATCACACTCATTTGTCTTATATATTGAGACCCGTTCACCGTATTTAATTCATAAATATACAATATATGATAGACTAGTTAATCGATAGTCGAACAGCCAGTCTTTTATACAACAAAAGGTATACATGTTTGTAGAATATAATACATTGAAAAACAAAACAAAGCCTCATAGAGCTCTCATCCCATATGCGGTCCCATATGAGGTCGGACGCCTGCAGGACCTATGCACGAAAGAGGGTCCCACGATAGGGTGACCAAAGCCCGATGAGAGAATGACTCTACAAATTCCTCCCAATCTAATTGCTGTCTGATGGTAGCCTGGCTCAAACACACATCAGTAAAATGTCTTACATAGATGTCATATGTCATGCATGAGAAATGTCATCATGCCATATCCTGATCCTCACCCTCACATGCATATGGCAAGTGTGAAAATGAATCCTTGGTATTACCAGCTGACCCATGTATCGAGCCACTCCTTGTCGGTACCCAATCTACGAGTGCCAATGGGCAGCAATCCCGGTCGATCGACTCCTATAACCTGACCAGTTTATGTGATAAACATGTATGTGTCTTCTTTGAACCTTGAGAACTTTCGGATCACACCGTTGGTCTCTTACACCATGTTCGAGTTTTCTTTGAGGGGAGTTAACGGTCCCCTTCTTGCTCGTCGACACACCTGTTATATTATTTTTATGCTTCATGGTAGGTCATTTATTGGATGTCGTCCAATCTGAGCTCTTACCGTTCATCCTTTGTGATGGTGACCACACCATGCACACACACCAACATAATGTTATGTCCCTATGCATATGCAATGCTAATGCTGCATGTTCTCATGTTACATGTATGATGCACACCCATGGAACATTATATAATCGTACTTCATACCCAGTACCGTAAACATATATAGTCACATCCATTATGTTGAATACATTTAAATACACATATATTAACATATCTTACACATATTCAGTATGTTATTAAATTGCCAGAAATAACACACACAAAAATTTCACATAAAATAGCCATTTCTGAAGCCATAGTGCAGCATGCTCATTATAAAATCTGAACTTAGTAAGAAATTTTGATCTATGTTTAACGGCTAAAAATTTAGCCACAAACTAGGCCCGAAAATTGTCCCAAAAAACAGTTCACTATAAAATCCATAACGATCCAGCCGGTCACAGGCGTCACCCATAATAGGCGGCCCCGGCTGCCGGAATATATATATTTTTACCAATTTTATCAATTTTACGGTTAGGACAGCGTTTTCAATCAGAACCAATCTCAAAACCCGTCATGCACGGTCTCTGAAAATAACCACAACGTCCAACGTGCATTTTCGGTAGTCCGAGACAAAATGAAACAGGATACCGGCCTTCAAAACCTGGTCCTGGACTGTTCGAAAAACAGTCTCATGGACGAAAACTTCGATCTGTGGTCGGATCTAACCGCGTAGTATTCTGTTATAAAGCGAAAAAGGCAGTAGGAGAAACTCTTACCTCTTGGAGCGTGAAGCACTGAATCCTTCTGTTCTTGGTAGCTACTCGTAGCTCTCGTTGAGTAGACTGACTTTGCTTCTCCCACCGACTCACCGAACTCATTGTCGAACATCATAAAGAATTTGGACAACTTTGTGTTTTTTTTTTCTTTTTTTTCTTTCTCTCTCCTTTATCTCTCTCTCTCCTCTCCTCACTGCCCGTTTTTCCTCCATTTTCTTCCCTTATTTGTTTCCCTTCTTTTTTTTATTCCATCTTCCTCTCCTTTTTATTTCTTTTCCAATTTCTCCTTTCCCATTTTCTCTTCTTTCACTCATTCTTCTTTCTTTTTCCTATTCTATTTCTCTTCTCCCTTTCTCCTCCTTTTCTCATTTGGATCACTCACCACCGTTAAGATCAAGTGGGGGGAAGCATCCCCCCCACCTTCCTTCTTGGCCATTTGGCCTTACTATGATTTTTCTCATATTTTCCTTTATTTTCTTTATTCCATTTATTGCATCATGTAAGATGTGGCTAAATATAATCCATGCATTTCGTTTAGACCACGTGGCTTTTTACTTATGTGTTTTCCATGTGTCACTCTATTGGGTTGCCACATGGCATCATGATCATGCCATGTGTCACCCAACCCCCATATGCCTAAAAAAACGTGAAATTCCGATTGTCTCGGAATTCGACGAATTTCGAAAGGGTAGCTAGATTTCGTGAGACGATTCCAATGGTGAAGTCCGTTTTTTCATATGAGATCTAGAAAATTTCTAAGTTTTAGCCTGTACTATTCCGGCAAAATTACCGTTTTCCCCTTTTTCAAAAAATGAAATTTTCCTGGGTTTACAATAGCGAGTCTAAACCTTGCTCGATGCAGTGTAGTGCTAATGGGCCCTATCTGTTGCCTAAAAAGCTAGCTCATTGAGGTAAAGCTTTCCTCACTATGCTCAATTTGCTGCCCTCCTCACATCCGATGTGGGACAGCTCCCATAATATTAGAACCAAACAATCCCCCTCACCCACCAAGGCCATTAGAATTCAAGGGTGGAGTTGTTCTTACTAGGGCTATAATACTAATTGTTATTTAGCGAAAGCTTTGATATAGATAATGTTGAATTCGAGAACAAAAAGATAAAATAACTTTCACAAAAGATACACAGGTTTTAACGTGGTTGACTGACCATACCACCATTCATAGATGTGAGAGAGTCTTTCACTATAGTAGAAAATATTCACATGGGGTGGAACTGACATACAGTGTGTT
Source organism: Tetrastigma voinierianum (assembly GCA_016808115.1). Lineage (NCBI taxonomy): Eukaryota > Viridiplantae > Streptophyta > Magnoliopsida > Vitales > Vitaceae > Tetrastigma > Tetrastigma voinierianum. The sequence goes on along the minus strand of JAEQBH010004990.1, from coordinate 235,580 downwards.
CTTGAAACATTCAATATTTCCCCAATCCTTGCATCCATACCTTGAACCACGAAATCTTTCGCTCTATTGGGTATCCCTATTCTTCCTCACATCTCTGCACACTCCTTATAGTCCTTACAAGGTCATCTTTCTCTCATGACCTAGAATATTTATAGTGATATTTCTAACTATTGTCCTTATTCTATAAGAAATCCTTGTTTTACCAAAAAACTTTTCCTTGATACATAACAAACTCCCAATATTACAATAATATAACAATAACACAAATTTATCTTATACAATATTTTTTACAAATAGGAAGTAATACTTATTAGGAATTTGAGACACATTCTCACAAATATAAATAAAATTAATTAAAAATGTACAATTTCTTAAATTATTTAATATTTATATTGATCAATTTAAAAAAAATTTAAAATTAATAAATAAACATCATATATGAGATTTAGCTTTATTTTTATTTTGCTTTATTTTTTAATTCCTTCCAATTTTCATCCTTATTTTATTTCCCTTACGATTTGCTTAGCATTTTACATGACCTAAACAAGGCATTCAGCACTTAAGTGTTTTCACCATTTTATGTCGAATATTGTGTAAAACTATCGTGATGGTGGCATCATAACCACTGTCAATTCCGAGTGGGATCAAGTTGAAAGGCCCTAACTTTGATGTTTGGTCACAATTTGTGATATATTCTAGAAGTAGCGACGAAGGGATATCTAACCGGTACCACTGCAGCTTTGTAAAGATCTTTGCAACCTACGATAAATGGGTTATGAATGATGCTATTATGAAAGGATGGCTTATCAATTCCATGGAAACGGATGTAATGATGTTATTCATTTGACTACCAATTGCAAAAGATGTTTGGGATGTTGTTTCTTGCACTTTCTATGAGGGTGTTGATAAATCAATAATTTATGATGTATCTTGTAAAGCTATGGCAACAAAACAGGCGGGAAGGCAGGTTTCAACATATTTTTCTGATATGAAATTTATTTGGTAGGAACTTGATCATAGTAAACCCATCCCTTTTACACAGGCAGAGGTTATCAAGGTACGAACAACTAAGATCGAAGAAGAACGTGTTTATTTGTTCCTTGTTGGTCTAGATGATATATAAGGAAAAATTCTTGACAGGTCCCTTCCACGAATGCCAGAAAGCATTTTTCCACGTGACATGAAGAGTAGCGTCGAATACTATATGCTAAATCGGGGCATATGTCTCGAGTTTATGGCGGCTAAGAAATTTGTTCCCATCTTCCTTTTCTCAACATCGTTCTTGATGGCGAGTTGAGTGGACGGTGTTCTCCATTCTTCAGAAGTGATAAGCATCTTATGGATTCATGTTTAAAGAAAATGGGTATTCGGAATGGTGGCATGATCATAAGAGCAGGTTGAAGGTAAGAAGCAAGGAAAAGTGGCTTTGTGTACCTTGACACCATCCTATTTTGTGGCGAGATCAGTAGAGACCTCTCACTTTTGTGGTATTTGCACTCTTCTGTGACAGTTAGGTAATAAATTAAAACATTATTGGTACTATTAATGTGATAAGGGATCATGGATGGATTATTGATTAGGTGCCCTGAATATATGACTTTTGATGCATCTATTTTACGTGATCACTGTTTGCCTAAATGTTCCTCTATTGCCAATGCTAATGGTGCCCGTATTAATAAACCGGGGAAAATTAGAAATTTTCAAAAATGGAAAAATGATATGTAATAAATTGCGGGGTGACCCCGAAAAGCCTAGAAAATTCTCTAGATCTCGGATGACGAAACGGTGGTAGTTAAATTCGTCTCGTGAAATCTAATGACCTGAAAAGTTTTGCTCAGTGCAGAGGCAGGTCGAATATTTTTATGATTTTAAGGTGATAGTCGTCAATGACCCGGGGATGAGAGTACTACGAAAGATTGAGATTCGAAATGGCTTGAGCTAAGTTCATTTAAAATGAATTGAATTGAAAAGAAATAAATTATTTCGGGGTAGAAATGGACCCAAATGAGAGATGGACACATATTTAAAAAAAAAAGGATAAAAAGTCAAAAGGCAAGGAAAAAAAAAACAGATGAAGAGGGAGAGCGTGAAGAGAGAGAGAGAGAGAGAGAGAGAGAGAAAGTAAAAAAAATAAATAATTCTTCTCTTTAAGATTTACGAAAATCGGACTATAGGTTTTCATCGGAGCAAAAGGCAAAGTCGGTCCACGCATCACAGAGCTGATGGTGCTAAAATCTTGAGTTTCGTCAAACTCCACGGTGAGAATTTTCTACTTGAGTTTCGCTGAGGTCATTTATTGGCTTGGGGTTTTCTTAAATTAGTGAGGGTAGTAAATTTCAGTCCCAATTTTTTGGACCGAGTGTGGAATTTTTGAAATTTTAAATGTTTTTTGAGACAAGAACTTCCGAGGTCTAGCGCCAAGAATTGTTGGATAAGATTTCTTAGATAAGCACTTCACCTTGGGCGCTGGGTTCTGTTTACTAGGAAAGGTCAAGAGTGAGTGGAATGTTTGGTTGAAACATTCAGGAGTGAAAAGGAGGCTTACTACAACTCTGTGATGAGTCTAGAAATAGGGATAGAGGTATCGATTGTCTTGTGATGCCTCTAGGGACGGAATAGGATGTGTCTTGATGCGATCACGGGGCGTGTGAACCTGGTTCTAGACAGCTAAAGAATCATGAGTAGAATTACCCTACACATGATCTGGAGTTGGCGGCCATAGTCTTGGCCTTAAAGATTTGGCGCCACTATTTGTATGGTGTCGGGTTTTGTGGAGTGTTTTGGTATCACAATAATTCGGTGACAAACCATTAGAAGGGACAGGTGCCATTGTATATGGGTAGAGATTTGGGCCATTTGTATGTTGTTGTTGGAAAAATAAATAATATGCTGTTTGTATGAAATTCATGTTAATATGTGCTTGGGATGTATTAACATGGAAATATTGATGAATGGAAGTATATGTAGGAAATATAATTATCGGAATTTATAAATGTTTCATGTAGCTTTTATTATGCATCTAGCAGGCTTATCACGCAAATGGTGCATTTCATATGCATGGTCACATCGCATCGAGTCGGGTGTGTGCATGGTGCTGTTATTCACCATTCTTGGTGAATGTGTGGTGAAACTCGGAAATGGAATGCATTAAATCGAGATTCACGGTTGTGTAAAACAATAATAATACTAAATCACATGTGTTTGGGTGAAGCAAGACGGGGCAAATCCCCCCCAGTGAAAGACCCAAATTTTATTCTTGGTCAGATGAAGGAGGCTGATGTGTGGCCTTGATATTACTTTAGTAAAAAGTATTTTGTATAAAAGAATTGTAATTAAATTCTTTTGGGACTATTGTATAAATAGTCGGGTATGTAATTATATTAGAGAGGAATTAAGTGATCGGACTCTTACGGGTTGTAATTAAGTGTTTTACTTTCATATTTTAGATTTAAATGTGAATGAATGGATCCTGGTAAAGGGATGTATTGAGGTAGTGCCGAGTAACTCGATTGTCCTGGTGAATTTATTGATATAGTTGTATATTGAATATGGGCTTGGATGGACCTGTGTGGTCATTATTACTTCTGTTGAGACCCTATATGGGTTATGGTTATACATGTTGAATGTTGGGTAGAGCTCCCGACAAAGGCTACTGCGATTTTAAATATGGATCTATCAGCGGAGACCAACAATGTGATATCAAGTCATCAAATCCCGCCAGGAATTCCGTGGTTGACGGGTTGTCAACGGGGACCAGTTTGGGCGTCACATATCTTGTAACTAAAGGCGGAAGAGTTGATCTAGCAGTCTTTGCTCGTTCAGACACCTTATTGATTCCAGCCCTCTCTAATAATTTAATGCTCACACCAGTAACTTCTGAAATTAATTGTTTTGGTAATCTATCGATTTACGTCTTCTTGGGATATATTGTTGGGGAGATCATTGGGTGTGGTATTAAGAGAGAGGGTTTGTACTATGTCGATGATGTTTGTGCAAGTCGTTCTCTATCTGTAAAAGGTTCTCATATTGAAGAAGATCAAACCTTTTACAAACATCATCTTTTGGGTACGACGATTGGGTCATTTCTCTTTTGGGTACTTAGTGCATTTGTTTCCTGATTTATTTTCAAAATGTAAACCTTTAGATTTCCAATGTGAAACGTGCATTTTGGCGAAAAGTCATCATATTTCTGCATCACCTAGTTCTAGCAGAAAATTTGTCCCTTTCATTGGATTCATTCATATGTTTGGGGACCCAACCGATTCTGCAATGACTTCCGAGTTTGATGGTTTGTTATATTTGTTGATGATTGCACCCACATGACAGCTTTGTTACTAAAAATAAGAGTAAGTAGCCAGAACATTTTCTCAATTTTCACAATGTAGTCAAGACACAATTTTGGCTATACAGTTTTTCGTTCCGAATGTGGTGGAGAATTTGTTAACAAATATTTGCAAGGGTATTTTAAGGAGCATGGCATTCATGAGACTACTTGTGTTGATACCCCACAACAAAACAATGTGGCCAAAAGGAAAAGTAGACAGATACTTGAGATTACACGGGCCAGTTTGATAGGTGCAAATATGAAGCCCCATTGGTGGGAAGAAGCCATCACTACTCACATTTTATATCCTCAATTGTGTACCTACAAGGGTTTTAGAACTTCAAACACCATAAGATAAGCACAGCGTCGTGGATATTCCCTCTCATCTTCTTATTCCTCCTGGAAGTGTTTGGATGTGTAGCATTTGTAAACTTGCAAAAACATTTTCGTACTAACGATCCATGTGCCTTGAAGTGTGTCTTCCTTGGGTTATCATAATCCTTTTCAAGGATATAAATTTATTTATCCTTACCACTACGAAAATTTTATGTTTCCATGGATGCTTGGCGTTCTCTGAACATGAGATGTTTTATGTGATCCATATTACATTCACATCTTCTTAGGAGTCACAGTCTTGAAGAAGTGAATTGACGGTGTTTCCAAATAACACGATGGTGGTAGAGATTGATTCTACTGGTACTCTTGAAAAGTTGCTTGAAGTTGCTGGTGTTTATAAGGAAATCATTCCAGTAGCGTCAGAATCGATACAAATTGTGGAGCCTGGCCAGAATAGTGTTCTTAATGATGTTATTGATGCGCTGTGAACCTACTCTCGGTAAGTCAAAAAAGTTTCCCCTTCAATCCTCCTCAAACTGATATTTATGAGGTAAGTAGAGATTCTACGATCAATTCTAACAATATTTCTGAGTCTATTGATTAGACAAATATAAATACCACCATAGATGTCATTGGAGTACCCGGTATAGAGGAATTTCACGAGCATATAAAGCCACATATCCAGATTGCCCATTGTGTCACACTCACAGACTATCAGAGTCTTCTAAATCCTTCGTCAGTGATATATCTACAATGCATATTCCCACTAAAGTAAGTGAGGCATTGTTGGATGTAAAATGGGTTGCAGCTATGAAAGAAGAAATGACAGCTCTTCAGAAGAATCAGACATGGAGATTAGTATCACTACTAGAGGTGAAGAAAATTGTTGGTTGTAAGTGGGTGTTCACCATTAAATAGAAGCCGGATGGTTCGATCGATAAGCACAAAGCAAGACTTGTAGCGTGAGGGTTTACTCAGACGCATGGTGTTGATTATGAAGCAACCTTCACTCTTGTGGTGAAAATCAATACTATATGAGTTTTGTTGTCTTTGGCTGCAAATCTTGGCTATAATTTATAGTAATATGATGTGAAGAGTGATTTTCTTCATGAAGATCTAAAAGAAGAAGTATATATGTAAAACTTGGGTAAATTTGAATTGTTCCGAAAAAGGGCAAAATGATAAATTGTCGCTATAGTATAGGTTGTAAACCTAGAAATTTTCTAGATCTTAGGTGACGAAATAGACCTCACCGTTGGATTTGTCTCACGAAATCAAGTTATCTGGTAATTTCATCAAGTGCGAGAGTGATCGAATTTCACATTTTTTGAGCGGCTTAGTGTTCAATAACCCCAAAACAGGATTTTGGGAAAATTTCAAAAGTTGGAAAATAATTCAGTAAGTTCATTTTAAAATAATTTGAATGAAATCGAGATGAAATAAATCGTTTGAGACAAAAATGGGCTGAATGGTCGTGACACGTGGCGCGAGCATGGGCTAACGATTAAAACTTAAAGATATGTTAAAAGAGTTGCAATGAAGGAAAAAAATCATTTCTTTCTTTATGTTCGGTGAAGAAATAGGAGAGGAAGTGAGCTTTCAAAACTTCTCTCTACGATATATGGAGATCGGTTGGTCGGAATTCATCGGGCCAAGAACAAAAGTTCATCTACTCAACGAGAGCTATGCGTGGGTACCGAAATCACAGGATTTTTCCAAAGATTTAAGCAAGGAGTTTGGGAAATCAAAAGTTTCAGGTTTAGGAAGTGTCCACGGGAGTTCCTAGAGTTTCTTCTACTCTCCAAGAGGTAGGGATTCTTCCTACTTTGGTTTATTTTCCATTATAGGGGCTGATTTTCGGTTAGAAAAAGAGGGAATTTGGACTAGTGTCCTTCAGTGACAAATATAGTGAACTGAACATGAGTTGGTCTTTTGAATCTACCCAAATTAGACCTCCTAACTTAAGTTATGGTCCATTTCGGGACTATAGGCTGCCTATTTTGTGGCTAACCCTCTTGTGCAGATTTTATGTTGGTAAAAAGTGAGGAACTGAAGTATCCTTTAAGAAATTGGCTCCATCTGGGAAGCGATGTTAGGCTTTTGAATCACCCGAATTAGACCTTTATAACTCAAGTTATGCTCCATTTTTCAGGAATTTGTATAGCTTAGGTTGTTTAATGGTTTGTGTCAGTTTTCTTGTTAGGGGCTAGTTTGAACCGAGTTCAGAACTATCTTGTTGTCTGTATATTTATTTGTGTGGAATGTTTTGTGGGCATCTCTATGCCTGAATTAGTCTTAGGAATGAGGTTGTCATTACTTGATTTGAATGACATACTTGGTAGTAATTGATTGGATGTCAATATGTGTGTCTAATGTGTGTGACATGTGAGTATGTATGTGTGTATGAGTATGTTGACATGATTTGTGTGATTTAATTGGAAATTGTATGTTGATTAATATAATTTTCCAAATGATGCATGGGTGTAATGCATGAATGAAATTGTCCATATAACATCCATATATATATGTGTGATATGGCATAAGCATGAAATGTCATAACTGCATTTCATATGCATGGCTACATTTCATGAAATGGGTATGTGTGCATGGTTGTTGTCATTTATCCATTTCTTGGTAGATGGGGTGGACACGGTACCTTGGGCGATGTAATAAATTAAGTTTTCATGGTTGTATAACCTTTGGGTTTGGTGTTGATTGTGCGAACTACGGAAAATGGGACAACGTCCCAGTGAATCCTACAGTTGGAAATGGAAAATGAAATTGTAATGTGGGTGAAAGCTCTATTATCTTTTTAGTTTTTATAGATCCGTCGGTGAAAGCCTATAAAAGTGTGGAAGGTTTGTGAAACTGTGCATTGAGGACTAGGAAAATTGTAACCCATAAAAGACACATAGTTTTTGAGAAACAAATGATCGTGGGGTGAACATCGAAATGCTTTTGGTTTGAAAACAATGAAATTTGTTTCAATAAAATGAAATCGTATATAATCCAAAATGGTGGTTTATCACGTGGTTTGTGTTGTGTGATGAGGTCGATTTGGGACTCGGGTTTGATGGAGTCGGTGAGGACTCGGTACGCGAGACATGGTGGTCGTATCTCATTCATGGCATGTGAATTCCATTCTAGGTTTACATAATCTTGATTGAATGTGGTTTTAATTGGCTTGACCATTGCATGTGCACTTAGGTGGAAGTAGCCTCGCGAGGTTGCAATGCTGGGCATTGCTCACCCCATTATGGGACCCTCTTTCAAGTATAGGGAGTGTGCAGGGAGACGGCGCTCACTAAAGGCCACCATTGTGAAGAAAGTCGGGTTGTGGCTTTGGTTCTTACTTTTGTAAAATATATTAAAACAAATTGTTTTGATATATGTTTTATGTAGAGTGTGTAATTAAACTCTTTAGGACTATGGTATTATAATATGTGCGCCTATGTTTTTAAGTATGGATAAATAGACCCTATGTGGTCATTTTTACTCGTAGATGGACTCGGAGAGGTCATGATATGATATTTGGCCCCGGATAGGCCATGCTAATATATGTTGTACAAGTTGTATTTTTAGGTAGAGCTCCATGTACAAAGGAGACTATGTTCGATTTTTGTTAAATTATGGGTCCCGGTAAAGGGGACCCAATAGTGTGGTATCGGGTTACCCGACATCCATAAGTTTTTCGTGGGTTGACGGTTGGTCAACGGACTCCCAGGTTTTCGGGCGTCACAATATATGTCATTGCCTCTAGGATATGATGCTCCTCGTACTTCTGGTAGTGTGGTGTGTAGGTTGAAGAAGGCTTTATATGGCTTGAAAGCAGTCTCACGCTGCACAGTTTGGTAGATTTGATTCTGATGAAGAAGTATAAGTATAAACAAGTGATCACGAGGATCATACTTTGTTCTTGAAAGAAAGTGGTGATAAGAGTGCTAATAGTTCTTATTATACTCGTGGTTGATATGATGATGGCAGTGATCTCCTGAGAGATGAGTAGGCGGGGATTATCTTTCTTACGAGTTTGACATGAAGGATTTGGGTAGACTAAAGTACTTCTTAAGTATTGAGGTTAATTGTTCCAAAACAAAGGTATCTTTAGTCCCACCGCGTAAATATGTACTGACTTGCTAGGAGACGAGGATGTGGTTGTGAGCGATCAAGTCTCCTATTAGCCCGAGCAATGACAGGAATGTCTGACCAAACTCTAGATTAACAAGGGGCGATACAAAGGTTAGTTGGGCGCTTAATTATTTGCTCTCATACCGAACTTTGATATGACATATGTTGTAAGTGTGGTAAGTAGGTTCATACTGCCTGATCTAAGTAAGCAACATATGGATCACGATTGTAAGATATTGAGGTATTTGAAGTCGAGCGCCTAGAAAAGGTCTTTTATTTTCAAAACATGGCAATATATAGATATTGCAGGGTACTCGGTTGGGTGGGATGGAAAAGGGAGATGAAGATCGACATCAGTTATCTAACCTTTGTTGGAGGTAATCTTGTCACTTGGAAGGCGAGAAAGCAGGTTGTTTCTCTCAGCGTGGGGCGATGTCGAGCTATGGTGAGCATTTGTGAACTACTATGGTTGTAAGGAAACTTATGGGAGTTAGGTTTCTCTTACGGAAAGAGCCTGAAGTTGTTTGTGATAACAATCAACAATTAAGATTACTGAGAATCGGTCTGACGATCTTACGAAGCATGTGAAATTGGCGGAACTTTATCTATGAAGTTGAGAACAAGGAAATTGAAGTGCCATATGTTAGAAACTAAAGGTCAACTTGTGAATATATTAACAATATCAAATATCATTTTCAATTCCTTGTCCAAGAGTTGGGCATATATGATATATATGCTCCACCTTGTGAAGGATTATCGAATATTATGTACGACTATTATATGGGGTGTGCATTTGTGCCTAAAAACCTTTCCTCCCGTATTTCTGAGTTCCTCCATATATAGATACTCCCATATTTAGGTTTTGTAGTACAAATGCGGTACAATATTGTATTTTATATAAACCTTTTGTAGTAAATATAGAAAAAAAAAGGAATTTCATCTTTCTCTTCTCTCGATTTAGTTTTTAATCTTAGATTCAATGGTGCTACGCATGGGTCTACCTCTGGTATGTACATATATCTCAAGCTTATTTGGCCTCTCCCACTACAATAAATGATAAGGTCTCATTGGCAGCCGGTGGTGCTACACCATGTTATATGAGATGACACCTCCTTGAACTCCCCCAAAACAAATATACAAGATGCTCTTTCTTGCGGTAGGTAATGGTTTGCATACCTATTTCTCATGCTGGCATGACCTCTCTTCCCGCTTCTCATCCTCTCAAGCTTTGAAATCTTCTTTTGAGTTTCTTGAAATTTAAAAGCGAAATCTTATCATCATTTCAAAATTACCTTGGACAATGATGTTATAGTTGAGGATTTGGTCTCGTCTTCCTTTGTCGAGAGCCGACCTCGAAGAGCCATTCTTCTCATTGAGACGTCATGATGGGTAGCATTGGTGGATCCTACTCCTTTTTACTCACACTCATCTCATGCACTAGTTTTGGTTCTTAAACTCGAAGCTACAATAGTATTGGTATCTTGACTTACGTGATGCCCTCTATGGATTTTTCATCTTCAGTTTTGGCACCATCTGCAAATTGAGCCTCCGCTTTCAGTTTCTTCTCCTGTTGTAATAAATCTCATAGTTTACTTTCATTGTGGCACAATAGATTACACCATGTATTAGCAACCATTAAATGTTTAATACTAGTAAATGTACTCTCTCTTTCTGTGCAACTTGTTAGTATGGAAAAATGCATCAGCTTACCTATCCTTCCACTCTTCTTAAGACTACAAAACCATTTCAGTTGATACACTCTAATGTTTGGGGACCTTCCCCACATCCTTCCATTGATGGCCATAGGTTCTCTCTATCTTTTGTGGATGATTTTACATGGTTTGTTTGGATATTTTCACTTCTCTTGAAATATGAAGTTTTATCCACTATTCTTCATTTTATTCGTTATATTAGTGTTATTGAGAATAAGAAGGATTACGTAAACGTAGGAAAATTTGAATTTTTTCTTAAAAAAGTGGCAAAAGCGATAATTTTTACGCGCTTTATATGAATACGGTGGGAAATCTGGAAATTCCCTAGACCTCGGGGGATGGAACGAACCTCACTAATAAATCGTGGATTTTAGTTACCCTGAAGAATTGCATCGAATTCCAAGGCAGTTGAAATTTCACGTAATTTAAGGTGAGACTGGTAAATAGCATGATAACGTGTGGCATGGCGCCACATGGCATCATGACTTAAAATAGGGACATGTGGAAAATGCCGCATGGTGAGACCATGTGTTGTCTTGAAAAGATCAATGAGTGGTTTAAGTGTCATAGATGACACTTGTCACCAAAAGAAAAAACAAAAGGGGACACATGGAAGCCATGTGTCACACCCCTAAAGAAAGATAAAGTAGTGGATAAGAATGGATGAAGGGAAAGATGGAAAGGAAGGAAAAATAAAGGGAAAGAAAAGGGGAGAGAGAGATGGAGGAAGATCAGCGTGCTATAGATCTCCAACAAACCAATGACTAAAGCTCATGTCGGAGCGAGAGTAAGTTTATCTCTGTGATAGAGGAGCTTCGTGGGGTACGAGATTAGGAGTTTTCGGTAGACTCGAGAGGTAGGAGTTCTCTCCTACTTTTGTTAGTCATATCAAGATAATTCGATGGCCATGAGGTGTAGCCTGGTGGGGCTGGTCAAACGATTGTGATCAGCGTTGGTGAATATGGACAATTTCTAGGTCCTTTATGTTCTGAGTGCGGGTTAGCGAGTTGTATTCTTCGGAAATGCGGGCTTGAGTATGATGATTTTTGAAGTGTGTCAATCTTGGACATGGTACGACATGATGGCTTTGTGTGTATTGTTATGGGTTTAAACATGAAGATCTAGGTTTGTGTGTTGTTGCTTGATTGAATGACATGCAAGTGTGTGAAAAATAATGTGGATATATGCTGAATTGATGCATTTACATGGGTTATATTATGGATGTAAATTGTATGCTGTAGATATGATTACCCATGAATCATAAATGCTGCATGTAGCTCTCATCATGCATGTAACATGAAACAACATGCAATGGCATTTTGCGTTGCATATGCATGGGGACATCACGTGAAATGGGTGTGAGTGCATGGCATGAAAGAACACTTTGTTTGGTGTTTAAATGGTGGGCTATGAAAAATGGACGACGTCCTAGAGTCACACGGTTTGAAATAATGTGTCGGGTAGTAGCAAGAAGGGATAGACACCCCCCTCAAGTGAAAGGCATGTATTCTTGGCTAGACATATGTATCCAACGGTGAAAGTCCACGAAAGTTTCGGAAGTTGTACAATGCCTGCGGTGAAACCCTGGAAAGTTCGTTACCCACAAAAGATACATGGCTTTTTAATAAAGCGGTTTTCGAGGTATCGAGGTTGAAATATAAAACAAAAATCTTTTGTTTTGGAAATGAAAGTTTTTCATACATGATGTGAGCATGTGTGAGGGAGTCAGAGAGGGCTCGAGACATTAGCATGACATGAAAGCATTCATATAGAAATGCATATGTTTTGCTTAATGTGTTTGTAATGATTGAATCATGGCATTGCATGTGCACTTAGGTGGGGAGTAGCCCTTGTAGGAGAATTTCTCTACTAGGCATTACTCACCTTATCATGGAAAATCTTTTGAATGTGAAATTACACTGGAGGTGGAACTCATAAAGGCCTTAATAGTAGAAGGCTAGATTATGGCTTATTACGTATTTTGTAAAATTCTAGATAGTTATCCGGTTTTACATTTATGTAAAAGATAAGAGTTATGTGAACTCATTTGAATTGTTTAATACAGTTTGACAGGTTTTTCCTAGATTTTTATGTTGCCTTTATTATAGTGAGGTCATTATGACAACTTTTAGTGTCTTAGGAAAAAGTTGGAGGTGCAGGAAATGCCAGAAAGGCTATTGCAGGTTTGAGCAAGTTGTAGGTCGCGACAAGGGTTTCCTGGTCACGACAAGGTTTCAGGTCTTATGTCGCGACAGGGGTTCCCTGTGTAGCGACATGGTTCTCAGGTTGCAAGCAGTTGCTTGGTCGAGACATAGTATTTTCATGTTGTGACAGTGCTTTATTTCTCTGTTATGACAATGTCGCGACAGAGGTTTCCATGTTGTGATCGAGACGACCACGACAAGAGGTCGGGTGTTACACCCTTCATGTTGCAACAGGTTTGGCCTTAGCAAGGGTTTCTTTGTCGTGATAGAGCATTTGGTCATGAAGCGAGTTTGGTGAGGCGAAGAGTTTCTGTCGTGACAGAGTATTTTGTAATCATGATAGAATTTAATTGAGGCGAGAGTTTCTATGCGTGACAGTGTTTGTGTCGTGAGTTTGGTTAAGGCGAGTTTCTATGTTACCTTGAGGGTATTTTGTGTCCTAGCGAGTTTGGTCGAATCGAAGTTTTTATGTCGCGACAAAGTTGGCCAAGGTGAAGAGAATTTATGTCGCGACTGAGTATTTTTCTATAGCAACAGAGTTTGGCCTTGGATGGGGTTTTATGTCGCGACGGAGTAATTCTTAAGTCGCGAGAGACGTTAACCTAGGCAGGATATTTTAGGTCGAGACAGAGTATTTTCTTGTCGTGACCGAGTTTGGGGTAAAGGCCAAGAGAGTTTATGTCGCGACAAAGAATTTGATGTCGGCGATAAGTTACTTTAAAAGCTTGTGACCTGGCGAAGTGAACCTTAGTCAGCGACCTGAGTTATAGGACATGGGATTTCCATGTCGCGACGAGAGGGCAAATCAGCTGCGTTGCCAACCAGGGCGTGTGTGCATCGAACCGTATGTAAACTACGGTGTGGTCTTATGTTGCGTCGCGTGAAGGGCCATGCGTATGACATATCACGTGTGCGACGGTAGGCTGAAGCGGCGCCGCGACATAGGTATTACGTCGACGGACTTCTTATAGTGGTAAAAAAAAAAATACCCCCTGGGATTGGGGAGTCACCTATTCTCTGGTTTATTCCCTTCATGTCTTATATAATATTTTCCTTCATTTTTGTACTTTATTTATTTCATTTTTATGTCTCCTTGATGTATATAAGTAGGTATGACCTATACTGTTTTTTTCATCAATTCAATAAAGAAAATGCTATTTTTATCTCATTTCACATGATATCGAGCCATGGAAGGCTGGATTGGGTTTCCATGGTTCCAAATCGATGCTTGCATTTAGTAGTCGTAATACTTTGCCTGAGGCCCACCACCTTAATCGTCCTAGAATCCGCTGGCGTCATTGAATCATATTTGGAATTTTTTTTTTTTTTTTTTCACGACCAGCTGTTTCCAGCTGTTGACCCCATCTTTACGGAATGCATGTGGCCCGATCTGCCCATTGGAGGAAAAAATCTCAGAGCATCAAATAACACGTGGGTTTCTCTCCTTGATAGCCACCGCGTGCGACGCGTGGGTGGCGCGACAATGCGATGAGGAACCCTCGGAGCCACCAGCTTCTCCCACTTGGGTTGTCCTCTTTGTCCATGTGAGCTTTTGTAGCTCACCGGATTGTTTCTATGCGAAGCCTCCATCTTCATTTTTTGCCCTTTTTGTCTCACGTAGTCCTTTTCTCTGGACTTTCTAATATGTCTTGGCTTTTCGTGACCCAACACCTCTCACGAGCTTCTCCCTTACCTTCAATGTGTGTTAGATCTGTCTCATTGTTTCTTGATTAGTTGAATTTGTTGGTTTCACTTCTTTAGTATCAGAAATATCTTTTCTCAGGAGTTTATTCCACTACTCAGCAGGTATAGAGTTCATTCACCTCACTTAGGCAACCAAATCTGCATCCATTTCATCTGTTTCCTATATTGGTAATGCCTCTGCTTGCCTTTCACATTCATCTGGGTCCATGGATTCTCGATTTTGGAGCCTTTAATCACCTTTATGGTAATAAGGATCTTTTTTCTTTCCTTACTATTACATCACCTTTACCCATGATTACTTTAGCTAATGGATCTCAAACCATGGATAAAGGAATCGGTTCGACATGTCCTCTTCTTTTCGTACCCCTTACTTTTGTCCTTTATGTTCCTAATTGTCCTTTTAATTTGATTTCTATCAGTAAGTTGACTTGTGACCCTAATTGTTTGATTACCTTTTCTAATAATTCTATCACATTGCAGGACCGGAGTATAGGGAGGATGATTGGCACAGGACGTAAGTTTTAGGGCCTCTTTCATCTCAGCTCCCCTTCATCTTCTACTACTTGTTCTTCCATGGATACTCATCTTCTTATTCATAGTCGCCTTAGTCATCCGAATATTTCCAAGTTTTGGATGATGGTTCCTCATTTTTCTAGTTTGTCCTCAATTGAGTGTGAGTCATGTCAACTTAGAAAACATACTCGTGTCCCATTCCCCAGGTGCTTAGATCAATAGATAAAGTCTCATTTCGAGCTTGTCCATACTGATGTTTGGGGTCATTTCGAGCTGAAGGTCTACAGCAAGGATTCGGTGCATCACTTTATAATTGATTATTCTCAGATTTGTACTTTGCTATTTTTAATGGTATAATTGAATTATTCTTTATTTTCCAGAAGTTTCATGCTGAAGTTCGAACTTAATTTAATACTTCAATGCTGAAGTACGAAGTTATAATGCTGAGGAATATCTTTTTGGACCATTCTCCTCTTTTCTGTCTTCACATGGGATTCTTCAACAGTCCTCTTGTGCTTTCCCTCCTCAACAAAATGGAGTGGCGCCTTGATAACGGTCATTAGTTAGGCTTAGTTCGCACTCTTCTACTCCATCATAAGGTTCCTTAACGATTTTGGGGGGATGCTATCTTAGCCGCTTGTTATTTGATTAATCGTATGCTATCATCCATCTTACGTGATAAAATCCCTCATTCCATTCTTTTTCCAAACCGACCTCTCTTTTGCCTTCCCCCTCGTGTCTTTGGTTGTGTTTGTATTGTCCACATTCTTACTCATGGACAAGACAAGCTTTCAGCCAAAGCCACAAAGTGTGTCTTCCTCGGTATTCCCGGCTTCAACGAGGTTATCGTTGCTACTCTCTTGATACACATCGATACTTTGTCTCTATTGATGTCACATTTTTTGAGAACTCTTCTATGTTCCTTAGCACCTACCCTCTCAGTTTTGATGTTATATCTCTACCTCTTCTTTATCCCGATCGTGAATATCATCCTTTTTAGGCTGCTCCACCTTGGCCATTACAAGTTTGTCTACTGTCGCCTGGCCATTTCGGTTATACTCGTCGCTGTGTACTAACGCAGTTGCTCGTTGGGTTTATATTGTTAAGATTGATCCGGATAGCTAAGTGGACGTCATAGGCTCGTTTGATTTGCCAAGGGGTATACTTAGATATATAGCCCCGACTACTATGGCACATTTCTCATGTAGCCAGATAGCTTACATTCATCTTCTCTTCTTGTGCTGCTTTATGATCTTACCTATGTTAGTTGGTTTAGTACATTCTCTATGGCGACCTCGCCAAGGAAGTATATATGGAGCAACCATATAGATTTGTTGCTCAAGGGGAGTCTGGTTTGGTATATAGGCTACGTCGTTCCTTATATGGCCTAAAGTAGTCCCCTCGAGCCTGGTTGTACTTTACCTCCAGTGATGCAGAGTTGGAGTATGACTTCGTGGTACATCAGACCACCTTGTCTTCTATCATCATACATCGTCTGGATAGTGCATCCGTTTGATTGTTTATGTGGACGACATTGTGAAAACAAGCAGCGATCAGGATAATATTCAGAAACTTAAACAACATCTCTTTGGCCACATTCAGACAAAAGACTTGGTGAAACTCAAGTAATTTATGGGGATTGAGATAGCTTATTCTAAGTCCGGTGTGGTTATGACTCAGAGGAAATATGTCTTAGATTTATTAAAGGAAATTGGTATGCTAGACTGTAAACCTGTAGACACTCCTATGGATCAAATTCTCAAGCTTGTACCTGGATAGGGGGAGCCTCTATGAGATCTAGGGAGATATCGGCGACTAGTTGGGAGACTGAACTACCTCCCACCATCCTTTCGATCGAACATTTCCTTCCTTGTGAGTGTAGTTAGTAAGTTCTTACACTCACCATGTGATAGTCATTGGGATGTTGTGATTCGTATCCTCTACTATATCAAAGGAACATCGGGTCAGGGGGTGTTATATGAAAACAAAGGTCACACCCAGGTTTTTGGAAATTATGATGCAGACTGGGTAGGCTCACCAGTAGATAGAAGCTTCACTTCAGGATATTGTGTATTTATTGAAGACAACTTCATATCTGAAAGAGTAAAAGCAAGATCATCAGTGGCGAGTCTAGTTTTGAAGAAAAGGCGAGTCTCAGTATGACTTTGGAAACTTGTGAACTCATATCAAGCCCCAAACAACTTATCGGGAGATTTGGGAAGGATATCTAGTGTACTTCTGTGTGATAACAGTGACCCTACACATTGCTTCTAACCTAGTCCTTCATGAGAGGACCAAACATATTGAAGTGAACTGTCACTTCATTCAAGAGAAGATTGCCTCAAGATGTATGACTACTAGTTTCATCAACTAAAGTGACCAACTAGCAGACATTTTCACTAAGTATCTCTGAGGTCCAAGGATTCAATACATTTGTAACAAGCTTTTTGCATAAGGCAACAATACTCCCAGCTTGAGGGAGTGTTAATCCAGGAAGAGGATATTATTAGGATATTCTTTGATTTATTTCCTTCATTTCTTGTATAATATTTTCCTTCCTTTTTGTACTTTATTTATTTCCTTTTTATGTCTCCCTTATGTATAGAAGTAGGTAGGACATGTTCTGTTCTTTTCTTCAATTCAATAAAGAAAAACACTATTTTCTTCTCACATTTCACAAACGTTAATTCAACACCATGATTAAATGCTTCCTGACAAATTGGGGAGGGGAATTCCGCAACCTTCTTTCTTCTCTTCATGCTCTTGCCATTGAATTTCAACACCTTGCCCTTATACTCACCAACAAAATGGCAAGGTTGAACGCAAGCATCACTCCATTGTTGAAATTGGACTTACCCTCCTTGCTCAAGCTTCCATGAATCTGCGTTTTGTGTGGGATGCTTTTATTACTGTTGTCTATATTCTTAATAAGATGCCTACTCCGGTCCTACGTAATGTTTCCCCATTTGAATTGTTGATTGATAAATCTCTTGATTACTCATTTCACGTGTTTGGATGTTCCTGTTATCCATTTTAAAGACACAAACGTCACAAATTCCAGTTTAAATCCTCTAAATGCATATTTAAAGGTTCTGATCCCTCAGTAAAGGATTTCGATGCCTTCACTCCTTTGGTAGAATTTATATTGCCAACATAGTTATTTTTGATGAAGTTTCCTTTCCCTACTCAGAGTTATTTTCCTCTTCCTACTCTCATTCTCTTTCTGTTCTACAACAACATCAGTTTGCTTCTTCTTTCTTTACCATCTCGTCCTTCCTTCTCTTTTTCCGCTCACCAACTTCACATTCCCCTCATCTCCGTTCCGTTTCTATCCCCTTCTTCCTCTCCCTCTCCATCCATGGCTCCTCTATCTTCTCCTTCCTCTTCCACATCCAGACTTAATACGTTTCCTTTGCATTATCCTCTCCTATCTCTACGTCCATCCATCCAATGCAAACACGATCTAAATATGGGATTTTTAAATCTAAGTCCTATATATCTTATTGTTTCTGCTAACAAAATTTCTCTTGAGCTTACCTGTGGACCCTACTCGATCCATGTGCCGGCGTGCTCTCTATTAATAGAAAAAAGTGAGTTGATTTTCGAGCTTTGGAAAATCCGTCCCTAGTGAGGAATGGTTTTGTTGAGTAAGCCACTTCTTGTTTTATTTTATTTTATTTTTAAATTGAAAATAAGTAGAACAAAACCCTCATTGACTCAAGTCAAG
The DNA here is from genome assembly GCA_016808115.1 of Tetrastigma voinierianum. Classification (NCBI taxonomy): domain Eukaryota; kingdom Viridiplantae; phylum Streptophyta; class Magnoliopsida; order Vitales; family Vitaceae; genus Tetrastigma; species Tetrastigma voinierianum. The sequence goes on along the minus strand of JAEQBH010004990.1, from coordinate 216,932 downwards.
AAGCGGTCCACGAAAGCCCAGATTTGGGTTAGGGGATCGGGCCTATTGGAAAGGTACCCCATGCGAGGTAGCATCCCTCTAGGCCCGGAACTCGGTCTCTACTAATGAATTAAGCACATGGGAGCATATGGGTCAAAGATCCGTATCCACCTAGGCTAGACAGACGACAAGAATTACATAAACCTAGGCGACATCAGTATACATTTAATCTCAACAAATTATAACCAAGAGCCTGAGCTTTAGTCCTAGCCATGCGCTACAGGGGAAGGTTAGTCGCACATTTCGGGCATCTGACAATCTCTCGAAATTAAATATCGAAGAGCGAGGAAGCTAGGAGAAACCGTACATTTTATCGCATCTCAGCCAGTCATTGATGCTGCAACACTTGTGCAGCTATGCAAACATGTCTATTCATCTCAAAGAATTGGGCTCAACAAAACACTAGACTACTAGTGCTTAACTAACAACCCTTTGACCCACATTGACCTAATTCTTATGAATCCTAAATGGGACCAAATTAAACTGAACTAAACCCCATTTCAAACCCTAAACATAGCCTTACACTGATATGGAGTGAATGGTCTTGACTCACAAAGGTCATGGGCTAATTAAAACTAAAATCATACTATCCCACAAAAAAAAACTTGAAGCCAGGCTTGGCTGATTCGGTTTCCAGTGAGTCAAGGCCAATTGAGAAAAAATATCAAATTTTGTTGAAGCCATTCTCACGAGTAAGGAAAACAAAAAAAAAGTAACGATGTATGATTCCAACTACGGATGAGTGAGAACTGACCAAAACAATGCAAAGTACCCTAACTATTGTTCCTAAAAACAAAACCTAATGAACTGGATAATCTGGTTCCCCTAACTTAGATTCGAGGTTGTCGAGAGCAAATTCTCAAATTTTCAAAACATTCCTTACAAGTAAGAAATCGACAAAACAAATGAATTATGCAATTTTGACTTCGAATAGTGAAGCCCAAACCCTTGATGCTAATGCCCTAACTGCTGTTCTTGAAAACAAAACCTAATGAACCGGCTGATCCAGTTCCTCACCAGTCGATCCGGTTGAGAACAGTTCTTAAAAAATTTTAGAACATTTCTCATAGAGTAATGAATCTAAAAAAACAAATGGTGCACAATTCAAACTCCGAATGAGTGAGAACTGACATAAACAATGCCCAGTGCCCTAGTGAAGATTCACGAAAACATAACCTAATGAACCCGGTTGATGGGTTCCTAACGATTGTAGGTTGAAGCAAGTTCTCAAAATTTATTAGAACATTCATTATAGAGTAAGGAAACCAATAAAACAAACAATGTATAATTCCAACTCCGAATAAGTGAGAACTTACCCAAACAATGACCCCGAATGAATTCCTAGTGCCTAAAACAGAGATTTGCAAGCGTCGAAGCGAAGACAAGCGCAAAAGAACGGAGAAGCATGCAACGTTCATGCCTCCCATGATTCCGACTACTCCCCTTTGTCTTCTTCTTTTACGCACTCAGGCAGATCACTCTTGAAAACTTTAGGAAATCCATTTCAAATAGAGATAGACCACTCTGGGATGCAGAGAATCTCTCATCTTTTTTTCCTCTTTTTTTTCCTTTGTTTTCTTCTCTACTACTTGATTGCCATATGAAAGATGGGTAAGTATGACACCTAAAGGATAAATCACAGTGTTGAGGGACAAGAGTGAAGTGCATAAATATGCCTTTTAGTAGAGTGAATGAGCGAGGTAGATCGTGGGTGCAAACTACCAAGCGATGCAAGAGTGAAATGAACTCTAGTAATTGAATGACCAACAATTTGTTCCCTTAAGAATGCAGAAGGCCTAGCGAATCAGTCGCCATAACTTAAGGACTAAGAGAAACCCAAGCACGATGCCTAGGAAGATGAGTGATTCGGACATGATGCTGGTGAAGATAGGGAAATCCGGACACGACGTCGGAAAAGATAATGAGATTCGAACACGATGCGGATAGCCCAAGAGCAAAGCGAAGGGGATCGAATCCGGGCGCGATGTGGAACATGACAAAGCGAAGGATCAAATTTGAGGTGATGCTGAACCAGAGCAAAGAGAGGATCGAATTCAGCGCGATGTGGAGACTGAAGCGAAAGATGGATCGAATTCGGTAGCGTGCGAAGAGCGAGTAAAACAAAGGGATCGAATCGGGCGTGATGCGAAGAGCGAGAAACAAAGAGGATCGAATCAGGAGAGATGTTCGGAGAACCCGAAATAACGAAGGGACAATCAAGACACGATACAGAAAAACTAGAAACAAAACAAAGTTATCGAATCAGGGCACGATGCTAGAGAACCCGAAACAAAATGAAGGGATCGAATCCGAGCGCAATGCCAGAGAACCCGAAACAAAATAAGGGATTTGAATCCGGGCGTGATGTTGGAGAACCTAAAACAAAACGAAGGGACCGAATCCGGGCAAGATGCCGGAGAACCCGAAAGAAAAGGATCGAACGTGTCCAAAGGCGCAATGAAGGGGCTATGCCTTAGTCTAAGGCATCAATACCATGTCAGAAACCTACCACTACACATAATGTCAAAGTCACAAAGCTGGAAATATTACAAACATTCATTCCTAAGGAAAAGCCCTCCTCACTAATCCATAACATCCAATATCCACCAACAATTGATAGGGGATATCCTTTGTATCTGCATACGAAACTCAAATATCTCGTGAAAACCACAGAAATAACATCACTTTGAAAACGATGATACGTGAGCGAATAGGACAATGAATGGGGTATGTCCCAGTATGCACATCCCTATTAGGTTAATGAATCTGTGAATCGATCCCCGTCCTCATTTCAGACTACATTATATGAAGAAACAAAGTGAATCGGGGCTTACTCAAACTCGTGCCCAAAAACGTCTTTAGGCGAAGCAGTTACTTTGTGTACATGTGTAAGAGCCAAAGCCAGCATGCAAGGATGGGGGTATGCCCCAGTGTGAACATGTCAAAGCATCAAGCTAAGGCGCCATCAACAGTCCCAACTCTCTGTATCATCTGTATCTAATCATGGACCTTAGGCAAGCAACTGAATGGAAAGGCAATATGTGACCCTCAATATTCCCCAAGAACAAAGACCTTGACATTACGTACTGTCGGTGAAACGGAAGCGTCCATATAACATTACGTTAAAGCAAAACCACAGTCCTCATGGCCTCGAGGTTGGTCTACGACTCGGGCCCAGTAATGTAGGCTAGAGGTGAAAGGTAGATGAAATGATGAAACAAAGGCAGGCTGCCAATAGATAATGCCAAACCCTGTATTGTGCAATGCCGATGTGGGAGAATCATGTGAGCAGCGACTCGACCCGACACATAAGTAAACAAGAGCGGCTTGACAAAAGACACGTCGTTCATGAAGCGTGGCAACGATAGATGAGGATAGAAGAAAATGAAATGGGATGTAGAAGAAAGTAGGGAAACAAGGTGGGATATAAGTGTAGCAATGAGTGATGATGACCAACCACTCATTCTGACGATGCCAAATCAAGACAAGTCACCATAAGATGGGAATGGTGATATGGATAATGACCCGGGGACTGGTCTGAAAACCTCACTCCCAGTATTGTATCTCGGATCCATGGAGAAAAGGATCATACAATGCTCTCACTCGCCTTTCGGAAAGAAAAAATAAGTTCCTTAATACAAAATGACCTCTGATGATCAAGCCATAATACAACTTGCAAACCATGCTAATCCCAAATACCAATGAAGTGAATATCAAATGAGTGTAACTATTTTCTTTTTCTTCATTCTTTTTTTCATTTTTTCCCTTTTTTTTTTTTTTTTTTTTTTGCGTCGAACAACCAACAAAGTAAGATGAATGTCAGACTAGCACAATCTAACCAATGAACCTCAAATCCCAAACCTAAATGGTCCCCTTAAACTAAGATTCCTGGATCAAACCTTAATGGTGGAACGACGGGTGTGACAGCCTAACCTAAGCTCCGGGGCAGCGTGTCATCATCCACCTGAGGAAAATAAAAGTGAAAAGAAACAGATGATAGAAACAAAACTCAAAAGGCAAGCAAAGTGAAAGATGCAAAATGAAGAAGAAAGAGCAGTGTGATCTGAAAGAACAAGCGAGAAGAATGACACGATGCTCCTGAATCCGATTAATAAATACAAAGCGCGCGAGGGTAGGCATGACCTAAGTTAGAAAAAGGTTTGAGATGAATGAGAAAAAAAAGACCATAAAAAAAACTATGTGAGCTCAAGGGCTAGCAATAGGATATATCAATGTATGGGTGTGCAATAGGGAATATGTGCTAGTGATGGCCACCCATCCTCGACCATGATCTCACCAGTAGCTTCTTATTGATCCATGTTGGTAGCTCGATGAACTGATTTCCGTCTAGGTCTTTCAGCCAGGCTTCTTCCTCTCGAGTCAAATCTCGAATAACATACGGCCCACTCCAAATTGGTCTAAACTTGCCTCTAAGGTCACCAATCAATCCCTTAAGGACTTTCAAGACTAGGTCACCTTTTTTAAACTTCATGGGCTTGACCTTTTTTCTGAATGCACGGGTCATCTTCCTTTGATAGGCCTAAACATGATCTACTGCCCTTAATCTCCTCTCGTCAGGCTAAGTGATCATAGTGAGACTAGGCCACTCGGCCTCGATCTCTTTGCTCTGGTGCTACTCTCGAATCCATCTGATCTCAACGGTGGCACTACCTCCATACCATACACCAAGAATCTGGTAGCTCTGTAGGGTATGAAAAGATGTACGATAAACCCACCAATGCGAAAGGCTTCTCGACCAATCTTGAGAAGTCTCAGCCATCTTTCTCAAATCCCCTCTTGATATTCTTATTCGCAACCCCAAGCGCGTTGGTATCGCGGCTATACGCATCTGATCTATGTTAGATACCATACTCCTGAATTAACGTGTCCACCTTGCCTAAATGCACGCCCATCATAAATCAGCTTCGTGAGGACCCCATATTGGCGAGATAATGCGTCTGATGAATTTGGCCACCACGACGTCAATCAGCATAGGAAGCAACTTCCACCCACTTAATTGAAATAGTCAATGGAAACTAAAATGCTCATTCCCATTGGATGACTTGGGCGAGACTTCCTAGCTAATATCAATGCCCCATCACGAAAATAACCCGAGGATGTAAGTGCATATGCGGCTTTCAGAAGGTGGCATGTGTATCAAGTCTCCGTGCATCTGACACTTCGGACATCTCTGTACAAACTAGCAACAATTTGTCTCCATGGTCAACCAAAAGTAGCCAGTCCTCATGATTTTACGCGTTAGCATATGACCTCCCATGTGTGGGCGCGGACTCTTTTGCATGAACCTCTCATCACTTTCGATACGTAGAGCCTGATCTAAACATAATAACAACAGCCATCGGGCGTCTCTTATATAGTGCATCTCACCCAAACAACAAATCCCCGGTGGCCAAATGTCACCAATGCTCTCTTATTTTTAATAGAGCTGACTCTGGAGTAGCGTCGTGTAGTATAAACTGATAAATATCATGGTACCAAGGTAGCTCATCTTGATCCTCAATATCTCCAATCAAACAATAGTAGGCTTGTGTAAACCTAGTCTCGATCAACAATGGTTACACAGTCACTCCCGTAGGAATCTCAATTACAGAAGCCAAGGTGGCTAACGCATCAGTAAACTGATTCTCTGCTTTGGGCAGATGTATATATCTCGAGATCATCAGAGCCTTTCAATGACAAATCAGTAACCATGGTAGGGCTTCAGCTTCTCATCTCAAGTCCTCCAAATACCTTGAGTTTGTTGAATAACCAAGTTGGAATCCTCGTGGATCTCCAAATGTTTGATTCCAAGATCAAGTATAGTCTCTAGGCTTGTAATGAAAGCCTCATACTCAAGCCCATATTGATAGATCAGCGGGTGATCAGAATAATCATAGTCTTGATTTGGGAATATGATCACCAGGTGATATCAATAGGATACCAATGCGAACCACAGGTTGATTGGCGGCACCATCAATACAACGCCATCTGCAATACCCCAATTCTTGCCCCGAACAATTTGTTCATCGAAATCATCGTCGATAGATGCATTATCGAATACTAGCGAAGCCAAATGATCTACAATAATGCTTCCTTTGCGACTTAGAACTAACATCACAGAATATCTTCAAACTCGTCAGCGAGTACTAACCATCTCATGAGCCTACCAGTCAAGACAGGCCTGTCAAACAGATATCTCAAAGGATCTAATCGTGAGACCAAAAGTATGGAATACTCTGTCATAATGTCTCGATCTCTAGTGGCTGAACCGATAAAAAGCAGGCGCTCGATCATAGTATGCGCACTTATACTCCAACATCTTCTTATACGGATAATAGATGGCTCGCTCCTTCCCTGAATCATCGAGCTGGGCTAGCATACATCCCAAGGCCATGTCCGAAATCGACAAGTACAAAAGTAGAGGGTGCCTCGATGTGGGAGGCATTAAAACTGAAGGAGAAAGGAGATATTCCCTAACCTTCTCGAAGGCACTTTGGTAATCATCATTCCAAAATGTAGGCTGGTTCTTCCTCAAAAGACATAAGATAGGCTCACATATGTCTATTAGTTTAGCAATGAAACGGTTGATATATACTATAATGCGCTGAAGCCTCGATATTTTTCACGGTTCTCGGCGGGCATGTCAGTAATGCTGATCTTTTCGGGATCAACCTACATACCTCGCTCACTAACAATGTGTCCCAATTTCCCGAGATTACCCCAAGGTACTTCTTGGGGTTCAACCTCAACCTGAACCGTCTGATCCTCTCAAGAACCTACATAAAGAATTTGCTAAAATGATCTACCTTGTCTCGGGACTTCAACATCATGTCGTCCATATACCTCGACATCTCATGCATAAATGTCATGGAATAGAGTAGTAGTAGCTCTCTAATGGTGAAGCTACGCATTCTTCGACCCAAATGGCATAACGATAGCGATGGGTACCCACTCATTAATGAAAGAGGTCTTTATCATATCCTCTGGAGCCATCATGTCTGATTATACCCGAGAGAAAATCCATCATGAGGACCACATCGAATGTCTGTAGTCTTTAATCCTTGACATGTGTGTGTGGGAGGGAAGGCTTTGTTCGGATCACAAGAATCTACAAACTCTAACCTTGCCATCCTTTTTGGGAGCAGGGGACTACATTGGCAACCACTCGGGAATGCTCGACCCTTGCAAAGCTTGACACTAAGTTACTTCTGAATTTTTTCCTTAACTTGCAAACTCCATCGAGGGTGTAGTCTCCTAAATTTCTACTTAACTGGCTTAGCATGTAGTAGAATGGGCAGGCGATGCTGCACTATAGAAGAGTTAAGACCTGGCATGTCCTCATATGACAATGCAAATACATCTAAGTATGACTTGAGCAGGTCAATCAATCTACTCCTCTCATCAGGAGATAGGGAAGAGCCAATCCTAATCTCCGTAGGCTGATTTGGTGTCCCAAAATCTATCAACTATGTGCTACCAGTAATGGGTGTAACTTTCTTGTCCTCTGTATCATAATCACACTTTGACTAGCCACCTAGTGGGTCATCTATGTCTCCCACATCATCAACATCATATATATATGTGTTGTGGGTGCTAGTGGTGTAATCAAAGGAAAATCCTATGACACGGGAAAATACTCGAAAATACTCATGTCATTATTACCATCAGAAATATCATCAAAGCGGGTGACAAACTCGGACATGGTGTCCAAAGAAAAAGGTGGGTCCACAGAGTCAAACGCTTTCTTAATAGAAATAGTATTATGAATAATATCAGCAGCAACAAGTCCATCATCATCATCTATCTCTAGCATAGAAATCCCAAACATATAAAAAAGCAGTGAGGCCCCAGGTGTTTGCATCCAAAATGTGGCAGTCTTGGAGTCATGTCCATTGCGTGCCACGAGACATCATAAAGTGTCACATCCTCTCGAAAATCAATAGTAGGAAACTTGAGCATATCGAAAGCATAATGGGGCTCGTGTGGGGCTACGCCTCGAGAGATCTGACTATGCTAATCATGTCCATCGTCCCAATGTGAGTGTCGGGAAGGTCACTCCTGATATTTTCCCAAAATCCATAGGTAGGTCATGGTTAATGACCTCCTCAAGGAAACACATAGAGAACACACTAGCTCGACTCGGTGATGGGGGTGCAACTCTCATGGCACCAAGTGCCTCAGTAGTCTTAGAACTAAAACACATTTGTCCCAAGGCCTACTGGATGCCTTGGATCCCATCTGTCTCTAAAGCGTGATCAGTACCCCTTGTGCAAGGTGCATGCTCTGATCCTCTAATAAAGTAGTCAGCCAATTGAAAGGTATATGGGCGAAGGGGATAATCGAATGAAACCCTAGACAAGCAAGCCCTCACCCTGTCCTAGCACAGTTGTGCCATGTGACATGCATCGTCCTTTGTAGGAGTATAACCTAACCTATAGGGTATGTCATGATCAACTGTAAAAGTAAACTCGCGCGGCCCCTGTTGGTGACAACCTAACCCCAAGCTAAGCATGCAAGACATGCCTCTCATCATACTAAGTACCAAAGTGCTGTTATGCTGATCGAAAGACATAGGCACTAGGTCTCTGTTGTCATCCTCTAAACTGACAACCTGAACCTCATCGAAAGTAAACCCGGTCAAATATAAGTCATCCTCATTGTGGCTGATATGTAACACGGGCTTAAAAGAAGTAACAACATCTTTGTCAGACTGTATCGTGATAATGCGCCCCTCGTGTATCAACTTCAACTTTTGATGAAGGGAAGACGGTATAACACTGGCCTCATGGATCGAGGCTGACTAGAAGCCGGAGTTAAGGATGATGAGATCCTCTAAACTGAAATGGTATGGAGTATCTTCTTGGCCCAATCATGAAATAATGTGCGAGGTGTGCCCATGGTGTCTATGAGTCCCATCACCAGCTCTAACGTCCATGAAGGCCCGAATCGATCGGCCAAATCCAGGGTGCAATGGCAGTAACTAACAAATAGATGTTCAAGGCGGAGCCATTGTCGATGAGACGAGCTTGACGCATTACTGAATAAGCTTAACATCAATGAATAAGGGTGTTTTATGATCAAGCCCCTCGGATGATAAATCATCGTTAGAAAACACAATTCATGTAGCTTTGTTGGCCGTTAGAAAGTGAATAAGGCCCTCAAGGGTAGTGGTAGTGTCAACTCTAATATGACTAGAGCTCGATCCAATCGTCTACATGGTAATGGATGGGGCCAATGATCGGATGGACCATCTGGGCACAGTAGTATGCAGCTGGCATAAAATTTCATCATCCTTTCTGGGCATCTCTCTGAGCGATGTACTTGACAAATGGCCTATCAGCGGGTGGAGAGAATTTGACTACCCTCTTTGCTTAAGTGTAACAATCTGAACATCCCTGTGAATAGGCCCATACTCCTCCGGGAACAAAATGAAGGGTGTCATGGGTGGAACATGCTGTAAGTATAAAAGTGAAATTGAATTCTGTCTAGGAACCTTATATGGGATAAGTAACGAGATAGCTGGGGATGCGTTGGCGAGGTGTATGCTGCTTAAAATCTAAGTCTTTGAATAAACTAATCGGTTGTGGAGCCTCTTCATCCCATCATGAATATCTCGTCTCTCGAAAACTCATAGAATGTACACCACCCTTGGGTGGAGCTACGACTAGTGTCATGAGTGGGGGAGGCGGGTATGTGGCAGGTTACTACAGGGGCGTCCCAAGTCTTAAATGTGTCCAATCAAGTCCTGAATGGCGTGTCTCAGCATCGCACAACTGTCTATATCATGGCCTGCTCTCTAATGGTAGGCATAGTGAAGATCTGTCCTAAATCCTGGTAGGGTAGGATGTGGTGGTGAATTACGGTGGTGGTGGAGCAATCGACCTTTAACGATCTAAAATGCTCGACTTAGTGGCATCCTGTTTGTGTATACTACTAGCCGACCTCGGTGGGGCGGTGCCCTATGCGCTGATGGTCTTGTACAGAAGTGGTCAAGGTACTGTGGCATACTGCGGCTATGGTGGGGGATGTAGATAAGTAGGCCTTACCGGCCTATAGGGAGAAACTGGTTTGTATTGATCCTGTTGTACCATTTGGTAAGGAATATCTGTGACATCTGTGAGTCACGTAGCGGCAGTGTGAACTGTGGCTCGATGTACAATGCACAATATCGATGATTTGGGAGGGCTGGGCCTGGCTTCTTCCCATTTGAATCTAGAGGGGAAGAGTTTGCCCATAATCCTCTAGTTATGCCTTCCTCAATGGCATAGAGGGCTGAAACGATGATCAGTACATCACCTTGGTAAGCCCGTTAGATGCGCTAATCGGTGAATCTTGAGCATAATCATGTTGATGTCGCTACGAGGTCTATCTGTCGTGCTATCTTCTCCCTCCCGGTGGGAGATAAGTAAAGTGGCGACTCATGCGGCCTCTGGGAGGGCCTCGACTCCCTCAGTGATCGTCCACTACATTAAAAAGAATGTGTCGATAAACTCTTGTGAATCGGCCCATATGTCTCTTTGGTGAGTCTTAAACTCATCTATTTTTAATCCATTTTTCTGGCTTGTTTTTAGTATTTTTAGAGTTGTTTAATGCCAAATTATGGAATATTTACAAACTTTGTGTTTTGTAGGAGTTAATTCAAAAAGGAGAGATTTCCAACAAGAAAGAAGAGAAAAACAACAATTGTAAAAGTCTCTGTCGTGACAGAGTTCTGTGTCGCAACAAATGTCTAAGCAAATGGCTAGAGAACTGTGTCACAACAATATTTTCTATGTTGTAACACAAGATCTAAAAATTAGCGGATGAGCTATGTCGCAACAAAAGAGAGCATGTCACGACTGGAAATGGGAAGAAGTCAGCTAAGGCAATCGGTTAATATTTGCGACATAATGAAATTAGAAGCGTAATCTATGTCGAAAGAATCTTTATGGTAATGATGACTCTTGCAACATGGAGGAATTTGGTTGAGGCAGATGGCGACAAGAAGTTCAGTCGCGACAAGAAAATTTAAGTCGCGTGACAAATGACGCTCACTTATTGAATTGGCCTAGTCGCAACAAAGGAACCCAAGTTGCAACACACTTCAAGCTGAGAAGATAAGTTTGTGTCATGACATGGATCTTAATGTCGCAACATAGAAATAAGCTAAACAGAGAAAAACGAGGTCGCAATAGACTTTTCTAGGTCACGATAAAGGAATTGACCGCGATCTGAAGTTACGTCGCGACGCAACAAACTGGTTGACATAACAAGCAAGATGAATACAGAAGAGCCTTATCGCGACATAAAAACTAGGTCGCGACAGCAAATTTTGACAACATTGAGAAGCCATGTCACAACATCGGAGGCGAAGGAAATACTGCGACGAAGTCTAGCCACGGTGGCAGCAAACCTGCGTAGGTGATAGACTTTTTGGGTTCATGACAATCTGAGATAATACAAGACAGTGTTGCAACATAACCTGAACAGAGATGTTGTCGCGACATGGAAACTTGGGTCACGACACCAACTTGAAGAAGTTGCTCTGAAACTGTGTTGCGACATGATTATCGATGTTGCAACATAATTGTTTGAGGAATGCACAAAATATTGTGTTGACAAAGGAAACTCCTGTGCGACGAGTTATCAAACTTAAAGAAGAAGAATATCGCGACAAAAAAATACAATGTCATGGCGGAAAGCGAAAGGAGCCTGAAGATCTTGAAGTCGTAATAGGCGGCGCACACGTAACAAAGACCTGTGAACTTTGTGGCGACGACTTCTAGATCGTGATAGAGAGGCAAACTGGGCCGTAATTTTAGGAGATTCACACATAGCCTCAATTTGGGGCCCAAACTTTAGGAGCTCTATAAATAGAAAGCGATTGCTGAAAGAGAGAGGCAATCGGTCCCGACATCGGACGAACCAGTACTTAGGGAGGCGAGACTCTTTATTATATATATATATATATATATATATATATATATATATATATATATATATATATATATATATATATATATATATATATTATTTTTAATTTTCTTTTCTTCATTAGATTAGATTTAGAGTAGAATTGCTTAATTTGTTTACTAGATCTGAAACAGTAAAAATGTTCAGAAGTTTTGAAGTTGAAATTAAATGCTTAAATTCATTTACGATTACTGTTTGAATTCAATGAACTCCAGACAAAAGCTTAAACTCATTTCTTCAGTTGATTACAGTAACAATGGAATTTTCCTGATCAGTATTTCAATGTATACTATAATACAGTTTTCGAGAACCCAACTTCCGCTGGGAAAGATCTTATGTTAGTTATGGTCTTTTTGCACAATGAGATGAAAATTTCCTGAGTTATGGTGTTTGAATTTATTTGAATGGTATTGTTCTTGAATTTAATTGTTCCCAATTTTAGTAGCTTATACCCATGAAGGACTGTTGTGCTCACGATTTCGGGAGGCCCTCGTGACAGAGATGGAGATTCCTTAGAGCATAGACAGTGCGGGGTATGCTAGACTAATATTGAAGAACTAATGAGGCTGCCAAGGTTACTTTGATAAATCCTCAATTTGCTCATGGTTTGAAAGGGTTGAGTGATATATCGATTTAATCAATTAGAGATCTCCTTTAGTGCGGAGAGTATGATCTACCGATCTGTGTTAGTGAAGTCTAATCAGGAAGAAAACTCTTTGATTGCAGGATGAGACATCATTCATTTGTAGAAATCTATGATTGCCTTGTCTTGGGAAAGCGAAGAAATCTGCGGAGTCATAAGAAATAAGTATGAAGTATTGGAAAATAAAATACCCCGGATCTTATGAGAAATTCTAGTACAAGTAATTGAGTTAGAATCATGATTGAGAAATGAACATGAACCTCTACTCAGTGAAAAGAATGGTTAGAGGAGGAATCTAAACTATATTACCTTGCCTCTTGACAAATTCAGATGCCAACTCAGGAGAAAATAGAATTAGATTATGATGCAGGAATTGATAATTTCACAGCAGTGAAATCCTAGTGTCTACTTCCAATAATAATCTGGTTTAGTCCAGTTTATATTTATGATTTAAAATTTTCCCTTTATTTTAAATGTAGGATCCCATGTATTAGAACTCTTATTGGAGTTCTTGATAGGCGGCGTGGTGATGACATAAATGTACATGTGCGCCAAGTGCGTCGCCTCAAGTAATATAGTGTACCTAAGTACGGATGTCGATCCACGAGGAGAAGTGTGCTTGAAATCACCGACTTTACGCTTTAAGTATATATGGACACTAAAATCATAATGAATTCCGATTAATAAAGAAAAACTAATCATATTGTTGCTAAATCAATTAATTATGAAACTAGGGTTTTGCCTTCACACCTTCACACTTGATGAATTTTAACCTAAATAAGTTATTTATTTAATATTTCATATGATTCACGCTGGCGGGTTGATCATACCTACGAGATATTCTCTCTCGGGAATATATCACCTATCTACGCCCGATTAAATTGTATTGCATCTACGCCTTGACCCCTCGACTCGAGGCAGCCCAAATGTATAAACCCAATACCCTGATTGGAACTTAGAGATATATCTCTATTCCCGATTGACCAATTGTTGCTTTATTCATGTCCCTAGGAGTCATCATCTCTCTCGATCTGAACTCCTAGCAATGGCATGCAAAGTTGGCCAAACCTGGCTGTAATTATTGCAGAAATAAAGCAAGTCGATAAAAATCATACTTATATTAAATAAAAATGAAAGATTAAACTAATCCCGGAGTCTGAGTGCGGAGTTAGATTTGACAAAACCTAGACGAAACCTAGAACATCTCTGTGGAAGAAAACCATCAAAAGAAAGAGAAAAAAAGAGAGGATGAAAATAAGCGATTTTGGTGAAAGCCCATCTCCTCTTCTTCAATCTTCTTCTTCTTGAGCTTTTCCCCCTTGAATGTGTGCCTAGGGTGTTTCCACCCAAGAGAGGCTTCTCCTTTCAAAACGTCAAAAGCGTTCAAATCGTCCTCTCCCTCGATCCCCTGGTTTGAGCTTTTAAATCCTCCATTATATGGAAACAAAATGGGCTAAATCCATCAAAATCGACCCTAACGTCGCTGACGTCGTTTCTACTTGACTCTGCTGACGTCGCGACGTTGGTTTTCTCATAATCGCGACATTCTTTGCGATCCATTTGTTTTTGCTCCAACGGCAGATGCCGCTTTTGTCATAAGAACTCCGATTTGGAAGTGTTCTTGGCGACAAACTCTTGAAGTTTAGAATCCATCCATATGGATTGATGCAAAATGAGCTCATATGGTGTCTAAAAACGTCAAAATAGTAGCCTCTCCTGCTGAAGGTGCTGCAATGTTTGCTGATTTTCTTCATGTTTTGGAACTTGCATAACTTCTTTGTTCGAACTCCAATTTTGTGTTCTTGAAGCATCCTGGAAAGCTCTTGAAGTTTAGAGGAATTCATACATATAAATCTTGCTTCGAATTGGAGTTCATATGTTATCTGAAAACGTCAAAATACAGTAGCTGCTTCTGTAGTAGTTTTCCATAATTTTGCATTCCATCAAATGGATGACCTGATCATAAGTATGAACTTTTAGAGCATTAGGGCCTTATTTAACATAAAAAACACTAGAAAAATAATAACTAAGCATAGATAAAATGAGTATTTAAAGTCTCATCCCACACCCCCCAAACTTAAATTCTTGTGTCCCCCAGCGAGAAACCTAAAACAAAACAAAAATTGAAAATGACATGAACTAAAAACAATAGAGATGAGTAGCAAATGTGTGATTAAATGGAAGGAATGCTGAACACAATTTAGCAATATTAGCCTTCAACCAAATTTAGGATCCTTAAGCTTTTAAACTTTCTATGGAACATGTGAAAACAACGCATGGTAAGCAAAGCAATCAACCCCAGTCCGCGGTGACCTTTCCCCGAGGAAACTAGGAATTGTAGTGATGGCATGATCTTCAGTGTATAAGGTCCTAGCACTGACAAGCTCAACTCACCTATTTGGAAGAAGCTGAACTAAGAAAGGATAGAAACGCACCCTTTTATTCATACCAAAATACACAAAGAATTTCTAAAGACTAAAAATGAAGGAGAATTAGTGCCCGAAAGTTTTAGATATGAGTGTTCTGTGTAGGGGATCCATTGGTGACTTCCCACCAATTGGTTAAGGGCACCGAGCATTAAATTCCTTCAAGCTTCGCAACACTCAGCCAAATCAAAGGCCTAGGTTGTGGGAAGGATCCATCTTCTGTCCATGTAGGCGGTGAAGTCAATGACTCAGGCCGGTTGGCTTAGGGCATTAGGCTTTGAAGGCCTCGGATTTGTGCCGGGATTAGGTGGATGATCCCACTTATTCAATTCACAAGCCTATTTTTTGACTTTTTTTTTTCTTTTTTTTCTTTTTCACTTTTTCTATTGTTTTTGTTTTTTTAGTTGAGGCTCAATAGCAAATCCTCTTTTGATTGGGTGTCCACGTCGTAGATGGTTAGAATCCCCGAGTTGGACAGATTCGAGGCAAAGAGTCCGGGACTAAGGTATACAAGGGAGACCAAAAGTGTGTGTGTGATAGATTCCTTGAGAAATAGCTTCTTGTAGCCTGATGGAGGTGACTAAAGCTAAGTCACCTATACCAAGCAGTACACAATTCGGATCATTTAAAAACCTAAGGGTCTAGTCCTCAACAAACTGGCATTTTTGAATAGTTGTGTTCAAAATGACCTACTAATATGAGGCATCAAACTCACTCATATGAGACACAAAATAAATAAAAGAAAGAATGAAAAGCACATGCAACTAACAACCAAACAACTAACTAAAAAAGGTAAGGAGATACAAAAGTTGGATTTTGGAAAATTTTTTTTTTCTTAATGATTTCTTGAATTCACCCCCAAACTTGAAATGAACATTGTCATGTGTGAAACAAAAGCAAGAATGGATAATGAGTACTCCCACGAGGTTGATCAAGTCACGGAAGTTGCTCAATGAATTATGGCTCGCTTTGGACCTTAAGCGGTGTTAAGAGGGTTAGACCTTAAGTCCAAATGAGGAGGCTTGAAAATGAGCATATATGGAGATGAAATAGAGAGGATGTTGAAACTGATTTCCTTGTTGTTTGTTCTTTGAACCTCCAAGATACCATAAGCTTCCACTTTTCAAGATTCCCCTTCCTCCATAGCCAACTTCAAACTCCAAAAACTGAAAAACAACACTAGAAGCATAAGATCAAGCAGAAAGAATTTATTCAAAAACAAACTCAAAAGTAAGTAAAGTAAAAGGAAAAACTTATTAAACTTGGGTTGCCTCTAAGAAGCAGCTTAGTTTTCTAGAGTCGGCTAGACTCTGCAATACGGATGGGTTGGTGTTTCTTGCCTCCATCCTTCTCTAAGAGGCGATAGTTGTGCTCAATCAGTAACTTGAGCACATAGTCTTCCACAATCTTATTATTTTTTTGATTTTCTATTTTTTTAATTTTTTTGTTTACAATGGTTCCTCTCAATTCATTGTTGAAATGAATGATGTACTCATCCACCTCGGAATTTGGGATCGTCTTCTCATTTTTCAATTCTTCCTTGCATCTCACCCCCATAAAGTCATCTCCGGAAAAGTCTCAACAACCTCCTCTTTTACCTTTTCATATGATTCCGGAGAAGTTGGCTCTTTTTCCTCCTTTTCAACTAAGTCTTTCAAAGTTTCTGCATCATCATCCTCCACCTTTTGAAGCTTCTCAAGTTCTTCATTACCTCTTGAAGTGATTTCTTCATTATAGCTCAGTTTTTCTTCTTTGTATTCACCCAGTAGATGCGTGAAACTCTCATGTTAATCCTTCAAGGACATTTGTAGCCATATTCTCTTGTTCATTCATATATTTTGCCACTAGTTCTTCTATACTCATATTCTCCTCATCTTTAGGTTGTTCTTTCGCAAATGTAAGTTGAGTACCAGAAGTGGCCATTGGACCCATCTCTTCTTTCAAGCTATCGAATGGTGTATACTGAATTTGAACATTCAGCCTTGTCAAATTCCATGGGTGAACTTGAGATGTCACACATTCAGCATGAACTCTTTTTCATTTCAATTAATCTTTGCCCTCCCAACTTTTGTCATTCTCTCATATGGAGGTTGACTTATCTCATTTGGATTAAAAGCGAGGCAACCCAACGATAGTCAATTTCATCCATTGATCTTGAAAATTCAGGTTTGTGCCATAGTAAATGCAACGAGTTCTTAATTCATCATAGCTTCTTCAGAAACGATCTTTGGACTTGTGGAGATTGAAAGAGTGTCATAGCTTGTATCCGTGAGGTGTTTGGGTGGTGGCTCCATCGAAATTATGATTGCTCAAGTATGGGGTGCCTCCATGATGAGCATAATCCATTGATACATGGTTGCCTTACATGACTTCGCGCGAGTTGTCACTCTTAACGTGCTCATGTGACCAATTCTGCGATGTAGTTGTTGCTCAAGGTCGACAAATCATTGTCAACTCGATGATCGGATCATTGTGATTGAAGCTTGTACTTCTCTTTGCTCCTCCTAGTAATGTGTTTGCGGTTCTCTCTGGCTCGGGATCAAAAGGAACTAGTTCACCTTGACCCTATCTCCGCATGCATGCAGATTAACCTCCCACACGAGAAACCACTGAGCAAACAGTAGAAGACCAAGTAACAACGGATGTAAAAATGGGTAAAATAAAAAAAACAAAAATAAAAAAACAAATAAATAAAATGTATTAAATAAAAAAAAATTGATCCAAAAATAACTATCTAGTGCGTTGTTGTCAATATCAATACAAAAACTTCTCCCAAACAACGGCGCAAAAAAACTTGATAGGCGGCGTGGTGTGTATAAATGTTGCCACGCCTGTAATGCAAGTGCAGCGTCGCCTCAAGTAATATAGTGTAAATGCGGATATCGATCCACGAGGAGAAGTGTCTTGATGCCGACTTTCGCTTTAAATATTATCACGGACCTAAAATCGTAATGAAGTCCGATTAATAAAAAGAAAAACTTAATCTATATTGTTGCTAAATCAATTAATTATGAAAACTAGGGTTTGTCTTCACATCACACTTGATGAATTTTAACCTAATAAGTTATTTATTTAATATTTCATATGATTTACGCTAAGCGGGTTGATGCATGCCTACAAGATATTCTCCTCTCGAGATATATGCGCATCTCGCCGAGTCGGGTGTATTGCATCTACGCATGACCCTCGACTCGAAGCGTAAATGTATAAACCACAATGCCTGGTTGGAACCTGA
Source organism: Tetrastigma voinierianum (assembly GCA_016808115.1). Classification (NCBI taxonomy): domain Eukaryota; kingdom Viridiplantae; phylum Streptophyta; class Magnoliopsida; order Vitales; family Vitaceae; genus Tetrastigma; species Tetrastigma voinierianum. The sequence goes on along the minus strand of JAEQBH010004990.1, from coordinate 198,637 downwards.
GATATCTCTATTCCCCGATTGACCAATTGTTGCTTTATTCATGTCCCTAGGAGTCATCATCTCTCGATCTCAGACTCCTAGCAATGGCATGCCAAAGTTGGCCAAACCCTAACATGTAATTATTCTTGAGAAATAAAACAGAGTCGATAAAAATCATACTTATATTAAATAAAAATGAAAATTAAACTAATCAGTACAAGTGCAGTTAGGTTTTGACAAAACCCTAGAACGAAACCTAGAACATCTCTATGTGGAAGAAAACCATCAAAGAAAGAGAAAAAAGAGGATGAAAACAAACGATTTTGAGTGAAAGCCCCATCTCTTCTTCAATCTTCTTCTTCTTCAAAGCTTTTCCCTTGAATGTATTGCCACTAGGGTGTTTCCACCCCAAAGAGAAGACCTCCAGCTTTCAGCGATCCGAAAAACCGTTTCAAAATCGTCCTCTCCCTCGATCCCTATGGTTTGAGCTTTTAAATCCCTCCATTATGGGCTCAAAATGAACAAAATCCATCAAATCGACCCAACGTCAGCGGCGTCGTTCTGCGGCTCTGACGTCGCGTTGGTTCTGGCGTCGCGACGTTCTTTGCAGTCTTTGTTTTTGCTCAACCGTAAGGTCATAACTTTGTCATACAAACTCCGATTTAAGGTGTTCTTGGTACCGTTGGAAAGCTCTTGAAGTGTAGGGTATCCATATATGGCTTGATGCAATATGAGCTCATATGATTTCTGAAAACGTCAAAATACAGTAGCCTCTCCTGCTGAAAGGTGCTCTGTTCTTGATTATTCAAGTTTTGGAACACATAACTTCTTTGTTCGAACTCAATTTTGTGTTCTTGGCTATCCCTGGAAAGCTCTTGAAGTTTAGAATTCATACATATAAATCTTGCTTCAATTGGAGTTCATATGATATCTGAAAACGTCAAAATACGATGGCCTTACATGTGGATTTTCTCAATTTGCACAATTCCATCAAATGGATGACCTAATCATAAGTATGAACTTTTAGAGCATTAGGGCACTTATTTAACATAAAAAACACTAGAAAAAATAACTAAAGCATAGGGATAAAATGAGTATTTAAGATACTCATCAGTTACTAAATTTTCTCTAAACTGCATGTTCAAATAGTGTAGAACTTGAGTAGTTGGGGTAGTTGAAGTTTAAATTCTTTTCCATCTTTGTGGGAACGATATCCGGACTTATAGGTTCACTTTATTACTTATGACCTATGCATGCGATTTTTAGACCAAATTAAATCTTTAATTGAGTTTAGTGACAAAATTATTTTTCTTATGAACTTATAAGTTATAGTTTGTTTTAACAAGTTTTTGACGCCGTTGTCGGGCATTAGATAATAGTCCTTTGGTCATAGTGTCATAAATTTGTATACATCATCTGGTCTTAACAAGTTTTTGGCGTCGTTGCCGGGGATTAGATAATAGTCCTTTGGTCATAGTGTCATAAATTTGTATACATCATCTAGTCTTAACAAGTTTTTAGCGCCCTTGTTGGGGATTGAAAGAAATTAAAAATCGATATTTTGAGAAAAGAGAGATGCTAATTTAGACATTTTTCTCTGTTTTACAAAAATTTCAGAAAATCAACAAAGAGTTTTAACGACCGATGGTAGAAAAAGCTAATGAGATCTTTTTAGGCTTGAATATACAATTTTTGTTATCACTGACTTTATTTGATCTCAGTGTGTTTCCCACTTTCAGGAAAATATTAAATGCATAGAAAATTAGAAGCAGAACTGTTGCCTCTAGATACAGAAATTGAAAGAACCCTTAAAAATCTGAGAAAAGCTACTAGTGCTGAAGATATAAGTATGGCTAATCAAATAGAAATATTGCAAACTATTTCAAAAGAAGAAAGAAGCGAGAAGACCACAAAAGGCTAAAAGCAATGGAGAAATTTTATAGGTCCATCATTCAGGAAGAGTACTCTGTAGTGAGACAACCTTCCATTGAAGCAAACAATTTTGAGCTGAAGCCAACTTTGATTACAATGGTGCAGCAATACCAGTTCACAAGCCACCCTTCTGAAGATCCAAATGAGCACCTAAGGAGATTTATGAGGATGGCAAACACTGTGAAACTGAATGGAGTAAGACCAGATGTAATCAAGCTTCACCTCTTCCCATTCTCATTGAGAGACATTGCAACCACACATGAAGCGACTTGCGCCGATGGGATCGTGAATGGGAAGAAGCTGGTGGGAGCATTCATGGCCGATTTTCCCTTCATTCTTCTGTGCACTGGAAATCATTGTGTTTGACTCAGGATTGAGTCTCATTTACCATGAAGGTTCAAGGTTCAGTGAGTTCCTATGCATGGGATAGATCGACAACTCGGATGGAATTTTCTACCATGCATAGATTACACCTCAGAATTTATGGAATTGATGCATCTGTCGTGGAGGGTTTTAAAAAGAAGTGCCGGAGGCCAGGTAAGTCTTTGAAGACCTTGCCAAATGTAACCACAAAGACTCCATCTGAATCTTTGGGACGACCGAGGATGAGGGAAATGGTACGATTGGGTGGATAGAACTATAGTCAAAGAAGCTAAGCTTGATGCAGTTATGAACAAGCTGAGTAGCAATGAGAGGAGGATGCACACTGTACATGAAGTTGGAGCAGTGAGAAAAGGAAGGAGAAATAGTGCTAAGGGGTATGAGGAAGAAGAGCCTTACCAAGTTGAGGAGGCACAGTATCTAAATGCAAACAAGAGTTATACTTTTAAGCCTAACCCCAACCTGCCTACACACGATAGTCCAACACTAAGAAACCATGAAAGCTTTTCATAAGGTGGAAAAGCACAATAGGGAACCAGATATCAGAACCACCATCAGGCTTATACTTAGCCTGGGTTTCAGCAGCAACAACAATAACAGCAGCAAAGGGAAAGTAAAGCAAATATCAAGGTCAGAAAAGGACTCCATCCTTTGAAGATTAGATGCTTAATTTAATGTCAGATAACAAAAGAATTTTGAATATGTATGAGAAACAATTTTCTACCTTGAAAATTTTCAAGCAAACACAACAGTATTTCAGGCAAACACCAATGCTTCTTTCAAGAATCTGGAGATGCAGATTGGGAAACTAGCTCAAGTTATGCAGAAAGAGCTAAGGATTGTATGGCAATGACTCTGAGAAGTGGCAGGGAGTTAGATGAAAGGAGAGTAGAAAGGAAGAATGCTGAGGAAGAGAAACAAGCTGAGATTGGAGAAGAACATGAGTAGAACAGTTCAGAAGCTATAGAGAAGGAGAAGTCGGTGGCGCATTCCAAACGTGGGAAGGAAGGAAAAGGAGTGAGAAAGCATAATCTTTAGCTCCATTCCCTCAAAGGTTGCGAAGGCAGAGACAGTTCTCTAAATTCATAAACATGTTTAGAAGATAGAGATTAACATTCCCTTCTGAGGCGTGCTTTCGATACTCATTATGCAAAGTCATAGAAAAGATCTATTGAGCAAAGAAAGTTTGTGAGGAAGGATAGTGATCCTAAATGCAACCTGCAGTTCAGTAATTCAGAAGTCCATACCAGAAAAAAGGTAGGATCCAGGCAGCTTCACTATACCTTGCATGATTGGGAATGCGGCATAGGAAAAGTACTGTGTGAGCCAACATCAACTTGATGCCCCTGTCTGTTGCTAAAAGACAAAGTTCGGGGAAGCTTACTCCCATAGCCATGACCCTGTAGATGGAAAACAGGACATTAGCCCATCCTAAGGGTATCCTTGAAGATGTGCTGATCAAGGTGGGAAAATTTGTCTTTCCAGTGGACTTCGCAGTCATAAATATAGAGGAAGACAAACAAATCCCATAGTTGTTAGGAAGACCCTTCTGCAACAGGAGCAACATTGATTGATGTGAAAAAGGGAGAACTGACTCTCAAGGTTGGAGATGAAGCAGTGCATTTCAATCTCAATGACAATTTGAAATAACCGGAACTCATAAGTGCTAACCGTGAATTTGTAGAAACAAAAATTCCTGTCAGTTCTGAATTGACCACATATCGTAATTTTCAGAATTCAATGAATGAAAATGAGATGAATTTCCAATATCTTGAGCATCTTGAATTTGAATTTCTGAACTCCAATTTCAAATTAGAGAAAGATTCGACGTCGATATTAGAGAGGAAGCGATCTGAAAAGATCAGCGGTTATAAAGAAGAAATTAATTTGAAGAAAATAAAAGTTCAGAAGGTTTAATACTAAAGGAATTTCCTGAACATTTAAAATATGCCTTCTTACAACCAGAAAAGGGAAAGCCAGTAATCATTTTAGCTGGATTAAGTAAGTTGAAGCAAAAGCTGTGGAGACTCTCGAGAGAAAATATAAGGAAGTAATAGCAATTACATGAAAATTTGAAAGGAATCAGTCCTTCAGTATGTATGCACAAGATCCTGTTAGAGGAGAATGCTAGAACTTCTATAGAGCATCAGAGAAGGCTGAATCTAGTAATGAAAGAAGTAGACAAAAAAGAAGTACTGAAATGGGTAAATGCAGGCTTCATATATGCAATTTCAGACAGTCCTTGGGTGAGCCCAGTACATGTGGTTCCCAAGAAAGAAGGATTCATTGTGATCAGAAATGAGAAGAATGAATTGATTCCTACAAAGAACTGTGACAGGATGGAGAGTGTGCATAGACTATAGGAAACTTAACACTGCTACCAAAAACGACCATTATCCTCTACCTTTCATTGATCAAATGTTGGACAGGTTAGTAAGGCACCCCCATTACTGTTTTCTTGATGGATATTATGGTTATAACCAGATTGCAATAGCCCTAAAGTATCAGGAGAAATCAACATTTACATGTCCTTATGGTACCTTTGCCTTTAAAGGATGCCATTTGGATTATGTAATGCTCCTGCCACCTTTCAAAGATGTATGATGTCTATATATTTTCTTACTTGGTGAAAGAGGTTATGGAAACATTCATGGATGACTTCTCAGTCTATGGATCCAGTTTTGAAGATTGTATGAGAAACTTAGAAACAGTACTTCAGAGGTGCCAAGACAAAAATCTAGCTTTAAACTGGGAAAAATGTTCTTGGTGGCCCGAAGGCATTGATATTGGGCCGCGAATTTCTTCTGGATTGGAAGTAGATCAAGCGGTGCGGTTATAAAAACTCTCATGCCACCTCTGACGGTGAAAGGGCATAAGAAGCTTCTGAGACATCTTTAGTTTATAGAAGGTTCATTAAGGATTTTCAAAAATCTCGACCATTATCTGATTCTTTGGAAAAAGGCATAAAATTTTATTTTGATGAATCATGCAGATCTGCATTTGAGGAAATTAAATCCAGATTAGTTTCAACTCCCATCATGTTGACACCATACTAGAGCAATGAATTTGAAATTATGTGTAATGCTAGTGATTATGCAATGGGAGCTATATTGGGACGAAAACTTGAAAAGATCTTTAAGGCCATATACTATGCTAGCAAAACATTCAATGAGGCACAAGAAAACTACTCCACCATAGAGAAGGAGATGCTGGCAATGGTTTTTGCTTGTGAAAAATTCAGGCCTTATATATTGGGGTCCCATATTGTGATACCTGCAGTCATTTGCGATTAAATGTTAATGGAAAAAAGGATGTAAGCGAGATTGATCGAATGGGTGCTCTTCTTTGCAAGAGTTTGATCTTGAAATCCAAAGACAAGAAGGGTAGTGACAATGTGTGCTTGTATCACTTGTCTAGATTGAAAGCTACTTTGGAACAAAGAGCGAGCTTGACCAAAAATTTTCACGATAAGCATCATTGATGTTGTCGGTATAAACACCACGTATCGCGATATTGTCAATTACTTAGCTTGTGGAATTATGCCATGTGAATTCGGCTACCCGACAAAGGAAATTGAAGCGATTGCGAATTATATATATGGAATGACCCCTTGTTATATAGAAGAGTAGCAGACATGATCATAAGGAGATGTTTCCCAGAAATAGAACAAGGTGGTATTATGGAAAAATGTCGTGCATCACCATATGGAGGAAACTTTGCAGGATACAAGACAACCCAGAAAATTCTCCAATCAGGGTTTTATTGGCTACTCTATTCAAAGACTGTTTTGAATGGGTAAAACATTGATGCTTGTCGAAGATAGGAACATAGCGAGAAGAAATAGAAATGCCCTGCCGAAATACAGGTGGTGCAAATTTTTGATGTATGGGGAATAGACTTTATGGGACCTTTTCCAGCATCATTTGGTCATATATACATTCTTCTAGCTATGGATTATGTATCCAAATGGGTGGAGGCATGACTTGTCAGAAATGATGCCCGCTGCGGTTGTTGGGTTTATACAAAGAAACATTTTGAGCAGATTTAGGGCACCTAGAGCAATCATCAGTGATGAGGGAATCCATTTTTCAAATAAAGTCTTTGCAAAACTCATGAGCAAATATGGAATCAAACATATGATGGGATTGGCTTATCACCCTCAATCAAATAGGCAAGCTAAAATTTCGATAGGAAGATAAAGTGCAGAGAATCTCTGATGCATCTGTCAGAAAAGACAGTACATAAAAGGCTAGATGATACCTTATGGGAGAACTACCAATTGCTGAAACTCCCATTAGAATGTCCTTATATACAAGAGTGGCCTTATGGAAAACTTTGTCATCTCCTTTTAGAATTGGAATACAAAGCTATGTGGGCCATCAATAAATTAAATTGTGATTTCCAAGCTGCCACGGAAAAGAGACTACTCCTAATGAATGAACTGGAAGAATTGAGAAATGAAGCTTATGACAATGCCGAATCTGAGGAAAAAGACCAAAGGTGGCATGATCGAGGGAAAATCCTAAGGAGAGGTAAAGATGAGGAGAACAGAAGTTCTTATACAACTCGAAGCTCGAAGCTCTTTCGAAGCGAAATCAAATGGAGTGGTCCATATATAGTGTTAACAAGTACACCCTTTAGAGCAGTAACACTAAAGACTGAATTTAGAAATGAATTCAAAGTAAATGGTCAGAGATTAAAGCATTATCTTTAAGGAAGCATACAGGAGGTAGATCCAGATTTTGAAGAAAGAAAATGGCGAAATGAAGACACTTTCTGACATGTGTCTACATTAAGGACCATTAAGTAGAAAGCGACTTCTTGGGAAGCGACCCAAGTGAATTTAATTTTTTATTATTTTTCTTATTTGCTTAGATTGATGTTGGTTATTTTTTCTATGATTTTGGATTATTAAATTTTTATTTGGTTAGAGGTTTTTGGAAGCTTGGTAATTTGCTAAATTTTTGTATTTATTTATTTTTGGACAGGAAGAATGAATGAAATCAAATTTTATTGTAAAGTACCCTGCCTCAAGCTGAATTTTGCAGAAAATGACTACAAGGGGGAGTATTTCTCATTCCCTAAACTTGTTATAATAACAATAGATATCTTAAGTTTGGGGGAGTTTGCTGCCAATTTCTTGAATGTTATGTTGATGTGTTTTAATGAGATAGTTGTTCATGATTGAATTAATGATTTTCTGTTGCTAAATATGTCTTCACAATGCTTGAATTGAAAAGAATTTTGGCGAGTTGTGGGTGATTAGAGATTGGAAGGTAGTTTTAAGTTGCAGAAAGTTGGGGAAACAATTACTTGGTCGTGAAAATAAACTCTGTCATGACACTGTTTTATAAGTAAGGGAAAAGGGTTGTCGCAACAAGGAATTGATTGATTAAGATAATTTATAAGAAAATTTGGTCGCGACATTAAAAGTTCAGTCACAACAGAACTCAATGAAATATGATGTCTTAACCCTGTTTTTCTTGTTGGGACAAAATTTTTTGAAACTAAAGTAAATGGAAATAGAAAGCGATTAATCGCGACCACAGCCCAGGCTCTTGTGTGACCCACTTTTAGTTTGCGAACCAATCTGCATGCGTGGCGGGGAAAATTCTTGTCGCGACCCAGATTGTAACCTAGAGACAGTTATTGGGTCTAATGACATGTGTCGCGATAAAATTTTCTACTGTCATGACAAGTCATTGTTGCGACAAACCTAAAGTATGTAGAGACATGGAATTTTAAAGAATGGGGTGAAAATTTTCATGTTTGTTGGGTCACAAATAAATTCCACAAGTAAATTAAAGAGATATTGTTGTGACTTAATCATTTATTGTCACGGCCCATGAAGAGAAACATTCATTTATTGAGCCATAAACCAAAGAAGTTCTCCAAAAACTAAAAAGCCACCCCTTCCCATTGCTTCATATCATATACTCTATGAAATTACCTCCCTTTCTTACATTCTAAAACCACAGACAGAGACCTTAAACCTAAATCCGAGATCTTATGATCATGGCTTAAACTAGTCCCAAATCTCAATGAGATAATGGAAGAGTACACAGCTAGTGAAGAGGAGGTTCATCTGGAACCTCAAGCAGAACGACCCGATGTGAGAATGTCGGAAGTGCAGAAGAAAGAGGCACAAAACCACCTTTCAAGGAAAAAAGCAAAAAGCTGAAAAAAGTAGAAGTGACAAGCTAAAAAGAAGTGAAGACAACGAAGCTTTCATTTCAGATGAAGCTTACTCCATATGGTAGAAGAATCTAAGTGACAAAGGGTTTATTGGAGAAAGGGGGTTCGGTACGTTCATCTCACCATTTGCTGAGATAATTGAAAAATGGGGCTAGGATTTCACTACAGGCCTGAAACCACAGGTTTGCTGCAGTGGTCAGGGAATTCTATTCCAATATGATAGATATGAAGGAGGACTCAGTCTACGTCGGGTATGGGTCCCCATGGGTCATGAAGGATCAATGAGGTTCTAAAATCAAAAGATCCCGAGAATGGATCTAAGTTCAAAGGCGCAGGAGGCAATCATGACAAGATTGTTGATTTCCTAATGGGAGGAAAAGGAAATGGAACTCAGCTAGAAAAATCCTCATGAATCCATCCACAGAAGGGATCCCTTGCAATGTATTAGCCAAGGTCTAGTTTTATTTTCACTTAAGCAAGAGTTATTCCTACCAAGCATCCGAAAGACAATAAAGGAGAATGAAGCCACCTCTTGTATGCCCTACTGAAGAGATGCAAGTTTGACATGGGGAAAATGATTGAAACATCTATCATAACCTTCCATAAGACTCAGCAGTGACTAATCCCCTATCCAAAGAACTATCACCGCACATCAGGCCTGGCCGAGGAAAGGGATATGGGCAAGAGAAACTCGTCCCAAGGTTTCTCTTTGACATTGACAAGAGTGACAAGGGACCAAAGAGAAGAAAAAATGAAAGGAGATGGAAATTTATGGAAGTAGCGTGAGGAGCCTCGGGAAGAAGCAGCGATGAAACTTGAGGATGGAACAACCCAAATAAATAACCGCCATCAAAGGACGAAATGCAGAACATAAGGAGCCTATTGATTAATTCTCCTTCTAATGTAAGGGAACTTTTTTCTTCAACTGTTTAATGTTCAAGGAGCAACAATATTATGTAGATTATGAACATGTCGCGCCGGGAAAGAAACGGAGGAGGTAAAGAGAGAACGTGGAGCAAATAACAGAGGATTAGAGAAGAATTTCGAAGTTGAATTCGTAAGAACAGAGTTAAAAGATGGGAACACCACTCAAGCAAAGTGGATGAAGAGTGGAAGGAAGAAATGGAGAGGAGAGAAAGAGCATTAATGCAAAGGCTAGATTCGAAGATAACTACCTTCTACAATGAACAACTAAAAAAGGATGAAGATGTGCTAACCTTTTTAGAAAAAATAGAAGAAAAGATGGAAGGTAATATGCTGTAGAAGGCAGAGGGGTTCAAGTATCTCTACAAGGAAAAGTTCAAGGAATTTGGGAAGCTTATGGAGAAGAGGGACAAGGAGCTAGAGATGGACAACAATTACAGACAAAAGTTGTGGAATGAAACCGATCGTGTGATCTAAATTTAGTGAACATGCACAATTATGCTCACTAAACTTGAAGAACCATGAATAACATAGGTATAAAGATGAATTGATCACTCGTGTGGAATATACCAATGCTGATCGTTATTCTTCAACAGAGAAGAACCTCCAGAGAAAGAGAAACCAAACATCTCAATACCTGCTTCTCCATCTTTAGCTAGCTTCTCAACCTTGAACCTCCTAACCTAAAATTCCCAAATCCTATCAAAGAAGGAGATGAACCTCGTAGCCTCTCTTTTCTCTCCAAACCAAAATTGTAACCATCCTCTAAATAAAATATCAACATAAATTTTCTGAATGATTTTGTGTGAAATTCTTTGTCTAGTGTTAATCGCTTATTAGATTATATTTTTTGTTTTAAATAAATGAATTAATCGTAAGTGAAAATGAGTCGTCAATGATGGAATTGTCTGGATACATTGGATTGAGTGAATTAAGTTGTTGATGTCATTCCTAGTGTGCATGCATGATAAAATGATGTTTTGAATTGGCACAACAACAAACCTTAGAACCAAACAAACTTTTGCAATTGAAATTGTGGTAGGCCTCAATGAATTGGAAAAGGAAGTTGCATGTAAAGCTAGAATGAAGTTGAAGATTCAGATTTAGGGAACTGTATTAAATAGACAACATAAATAAGACTTTTGAAACTGTTGTATAAATAATAAGGTCAGTGAAAGTCCTGAAAAATAATGCACATGGTCAAAATGTTCCTTAACAAATTGTGAAGGATTAGGGACATCTGTTCGGGCCACAATCAAACAAACTTCAAGGTCCTAGAACTTAGTTAGATTGTTAGTCAAGGCGAAACTTGTGCGGCCACTTTCACTAACAGGAAGTGATATAGGCCATCCTTGGAAGCTTCTGTTTTCAAGTCTACCTCCTCATAATATGCATAAGTTATTATACTAGTTCCGGTAGTTTGAGCCAAATTGTCTAGTTTCTTCATTTAAACAGCAATTAGAAGCCTCAAACCCTTCCTTTATTCTAATCCTACAGTAAAGAACCCTTATTTGCCCAGGTTTCAAGACAGGAACTTCAAAATACAGAAAATGACAAGTTTAGGTGAATGGTATGTTGATTTGAAAGGAAACAAGGATAAAGGATGGAAAAAGAAAAGAACAAATGAAGAAATGAAAAAGAATGCAGAGAAGAAGTCAAATTGTAAATTGTCAAATGGAATTGAGTTTTGTCTTGTGGCCTTCCTCTCGTGAACAATTAAGTTCTTAGGGGTGTTTTAACACCTAGTACCCTAATGCCAACTGGTATGGGAACTGCTAACCCAAAGTTCTCTAAGAGTGGTAGAAAGCCTAAAAAGACAAGACATCGCACTAATCCTAAAAATATTTAACAAGTAAAAGAAAAGCAAAAAGGGGACTTCTCTCTAGAAGATGCCATTAAGAATATGAGGATAGATCAAGGACAAGTTTGGGGGAATACATTTTTTAGACATTAGTAGAAAAGAAAAGGATGAAAGATAGAGGCAAAAATACCAACTTAAAGAGTGAAATCTGGGTAAATGTTTAGCCTAAATTCTCCACTTATCTACCCAATTACCCAAGCCAAACTCTACAAGCCTAAAAGACCTAATTGATCTTGAAGGTGGTACTTGCCTACATTAGTGGAGACTAATATGAAAAACAAGCATATGGGACTTTGAAGAGGTAAATGAAATTGCAATCAATGTGTAGAGTCCTAGAAGATTAGGTAATCCTGCCAAGGAGGAAGGGAAAGAAAACCATCACACACATAGAGATCAGGATTAATTGACTGAATTGTTTACATTTCAGAATTCATTAGTTTGTTTGTGACAATAATTGAAAATTTTTCTTAAGTCTGAACTAAAAACTGTACCTGAACTGCTGCAACCGACTAGTCAATTCAAGTTGTGTGATAAAAAAAATTTGCAGTGCAAAATAGAAAAATGTCCTTAAAAATAAAGCTAAATTGTTTGAGGACAAACAAAATCTTCTTTTCTTTGCTTGGGGACAAGCAAAACTTTAAGTTTTAGGGAATTTGATGAGTCTTAAACTCATCTATTTTTAATCCATTTTTCTGGTTTGTTTTTAGTATTTTCAGAGCTGTTTTAATGCTAAATTATGGAATATTTACAAACTTTGTGTTTTGGCAGAGTTAATTCAAAAGGAGAGATTTCCAACAAGAAAGAAGAAAACAACATACTGTGGTCAATAGCCTCTCTATCGTGATTAGTTGGTGTGTCGCAACAAATGTCTAAGAAAATGCCTAGAGAACTGTGTCGCAACAATATTTTCTGTGGTCACAACACAAGATCTAAAAATTGGCAGATGAGCTATGTCGTAAAAAAAAAGAGCATGTCTTGATCGAAAATGGGAAGAAGCCAACTGAGACAAAGATTAGTTATGTTGCAACATAATGAAAGATCAGAAGGAAGAATCTATGTCGTGACATAATCTACTATGTCGCGACACTGACTCTTAAAACATGGAGGAGCTGGTTAAGACAGAAGAAAGCACTGAAAGAAGAAGTTCAGTCGCGACAAGAAAATTTATGTTGCGACAAATGACGCTTACTTGTTGAACTGGCCTGGTCGCAACAAAGGAACCCAATTTGCAACACACTTCAAGCTAAGAAGATAAGTCTGTGTCGCGACATGGATCTTAATGTCGCAACACATAAATAAGCTGAACAGAGAGAAACGAGGTAGCGACAGACTTTTCTAGACCGCGACAAAGAATTCAACACACGTAAAGGTTATATCACGATTACAAATAGTGACCTGTCGCATTGCAACGAGTGCTCTAATACAAAAGAGCCTTGTCACGACATAAAACCAGGTCGCGACAGCAAATATTGACAACACCAAGACGCCATGCTCAACATCACGGAATGAAGTCGGCTAGCGCCCAGCGACGCTGGAAACAAGCCTCTGCGGGCGGCGTAAATGCATAATATAAGACAATGCCGCAAACATAACCTGAATGTAGATGTCGTCGCGACATGGAAACTCTGGTCGCGACACCAATTTTGCGTAAATTGCACCGGAACCCGTGCTGTGACATGATTATATCGGCGTTGCTTATTATTAACCGCTTGAGGAATGCACAAAAATATTGTCGCGATAAAGGAAACCCCTATCAGTGACAAGAAGTTATCAAACTCGAAAAGAAAGAAGAATGTCGCAATAAAAAATAAGTTGTCGCGAACTAAAGCAAAAAGGAAGCAATAAGACTTCCAAGTCGCTGACAGACGATCGCGCGCCCGCAACAAAGACACAGAGACAAACCTCGTCAGCGACACAAATCTCTAGTCACTGACAGAGAAGTGGTAAACGGGCTAGAATTTTTAGGATCACACATATCCTCAATTTTTGGGGCCCAAACTTTTAGGGCTCTATAAATAGAAATGATCAAGCAGCGAGGAAATCGGGCTTAGCACGATGAACCGTATACTGGAGCCGAGGACTCTTGTTATAATTTTCTTTCGCTTTCTTTTCTTTTTTTTATTTTCTTTTCTTCATAGATTAGATTTAGAGTAGGACTGCTTAATTTGTATACTAGATCTGAAACAGTAAAATTGTTCAAATGTTTTGAAGTTGAAATTAAATGCTTAGATTCATTTACGATTACTGTTTGATTTAAATGAACTCCAAACAAAAGTTGGAACTCATTTCTTCAATTGATTGCAGTAACAGTGGAATTTTCCTGATCGGTATTTTAGTGTATACTGTAATCCAGTTTTCGAGAACCCAACTTCCGCTTGGAAAGATTTGATGTTAGTTATGGTCTTTTTTGCACAATGAGATGAAAATTTCCTGAGTTATGGTGTTTGAATTTATTTGAATGGTGTTGTTCTTGAATTTAATTGTTCCCAATTTTAGTAGCTTATACCCATGAAAGGACTATTGTCTGGCTTTGATTTCCAGGAGGCCCTCTGCGTGACATAGAGATGGAGATTCCTAAGAGCATAGACTAGTTACTTGGGGGTATGCTAGACTAATATTGAAGAACTAATGAGCTCTGAAAGGTTACTTCGATAAATCCTCAATTTGCTCATGGTTTGAGAAATGGTTGAGTGATATATCAATTTAATCAATTAGAGATCTCTTCTTGGTATGGAGGCATGATCTTGATCCAGTGTTAGCTGAGATCTAATCAAGGAAAGAGAAAACTCTTTCAGATCTTAAGGATGAGACATCATTCATTTTGTAGAAATCTAGCAATTGCCCTGTCTTGGGAAGCAAGAAATCTACAGTCATGAGAAATAGGTATGAAGTATTGGAAAAGAAAAATACCCAGATCTTACAGAGAAATTATAATTACAACTAATTGATTAGAATCATGATCCGTAAAATGAACATGAACCCTCTACCTCGCTGGAAAAGTATGGTTAGAGGAGGAATCCAAACTATACTACCTTGCCTCTTGACAAATCGGATTCCAACTCAGGAGAAAATAAAATTAGATTATGATGTAGGAATTGATAATTTTACAGCAGTGAAATCCTAGTGTCTACTTCCAGCAATAATCTGGTTTAGTCCAGTTTATATTTATGATTTAAATTTTTCCCTTTATTTTAAATGTAAGATCCCATGTATTAGAACTCTTATTAGGTTACTAAATTTTCTCTAAACTGGACGTTCAAAAAGTGTAGAACTTGAGTAGTTGGGGTAGTTGAAGTTTAAATTCTTTCCTACCTTTTGTGGAACGATCCGACTTATAGGGTCCACTTTATTACTTGTATGACCTATGCACTTGCAATTTTTAAGACCAAATTAAATCTTTAATTGAGTTTAGTGACAAAATTATTTTTCTTATGAGCTTACAAGTTATATTTGGTTTTAACAAGTTTTTGGCGCCGTTGCCGGGGATTACATAATAGTCCTTTGGTCATAGTGTCATAAATTTGTATACATCATCTGGTCTTAACAAGTTTTTGGCGCCGTTGTCGGGGATTAGATAATAGTCCTTTGGTCATAGTGTCATAAATTTGTATACATCATCTGGTCTTAACACCTACGTCTCGAATGGTCCAATGAGGCAAACCAACGCTGAGCAGCACCACTCAGTGACAGAGGGAATAGCATAATCATCTATGCCTCATCCAGTCTATGCCTACGCATAACAGCGTTGTATAACTACAATTGAATATGGGGGCACCCTATCCCTGTGTATCTCTCAATGTCCGGCATGTGAAACTTAACTGGCAAGCCTGCCATTGGAAGGTCATCATATCCATTCCAACCTATAACTCCATCAAAAACATGCAGAGACCTGATCCTCTGCTCAACCCTATCGATACGGGCCTTAGGTGTCATCAATAATTTGTGTAGAGGCCACTACAGAATGTGGTATGGTCTTAGTCTAATCGTGAGGTATAAATGCTCTATCTTATAGGGCTAACTGAACAAGTGGTGGTGGAATCAGATAGTTCCGTCAGATAAATGTCCAAATGGTGGTGGTGGTGGGCGGAGGTAAACCAGAGTCATGAGGGGTGTTCCCCGAAATCGGTAATGGCTGGGCTTAATGCCCATCAATCCTCGGGGCTAACTTAGTCCCAATATGCGAAAAGGGTCTCGAGAGATGCCATAAAGTGCATCTGCACCAGCCAACTAGTCAACAAGTAGCTGCATCGAGGGTCCATTCCCGCGCGGATCCGATGTCTCATTTAACCGATCGTGTGAATTTGATCCTCTAACAAGTCTATCTCCACCTCGGGATCCGTCAAACCGCGCAAGCGCTCTTCTCAATCAACAATCCTATAAAAGGAAAAGGGTATGTCAGTCCCCATGACTATCAATCCTAAAATCAATCCAGTAATGTATGACTAAAATCCTCCGAGAGAATGAACTGACATGTGATGTCAACAGTTAAACCGATATATGGCTTCACAGACAAGAACGGGATTCTAACATGGTGATACCTCAGAGGTAATGTGGCTCAAAAGCTGACAACGGGAAAAGGCAAGTCCTAAAAGCTAGATGATCAGACTGCATGGATAGAATCTAAGATCCTAACCACCAACAAAAATGACACACCGGCCCACATGTATCCACATGAAATCTAGCCAGTGGCTATTAGCATAAATCTCATTGCTTGATATCCATCATCTCCACAGTGCTCCCAAACATCGATATAGCCCCTACACTAGACCCTACTCCAAACTCCTAGCTTGGTCGAAGGCAAACAATTGAGAATGACTCCCAAGCAACTCAAGCAATCAATGAGGAATAATCGACTAAGACTAGTGATTCAGAAACAAGGGGATACAAGCGCACCCCACAAACAGAAACAAATCAAGCAGTCATGCAAGAGAAAGGACATCCATGTAGCAAACAGTCATGTCCAAAGAGTAAGCCTACCACATAACCTACACACAAACTAACCATCTATGCTAATCAGAAACATATATCTAAGTACTAATTAACCATGAGCAAGCATGCTAGAATCCAACAAGTGAACACACAAGCACAAACAAACCATATATAATTGTATGCCAAATACTAACTAGTTAAGTGATCATCGATCATTTGTGTAGCCTAACAGTCTACTAGTCAATGAACCATGTGCCCCAATATACCGAACTCAAGTTCAAGCTTAACCCTCTTATGAAACCAGAGATTCTGGGTTCGTTCCCTGACGGAGTCACCAATTTGTGGACCCTACCCGATCCACGTGCCGGCGTGACTCGCTATTAATAGAAAAATGTGAGTTGATTTTCGAGCTTTGGAAAATCTGTCCCTAGTAAGGAATGGTTTTGTTTGGAGTCACTACTTACTTTTTAATTTTTTTTTAAATGGGGAAAATGAAGTAAGAACAAAAACCCCTCATTAACTACAGTCAGGAAAAAGCGGTCCACAAAAACTAGATTTCTAGGTTCGAGGATCAAGTTACCTATTGGGAAGGTACCCCATGCAAGGTAGCACCCCTCTAGGCTCGGAACTCGGTCTCTACTAATGAATTAAGCACATGGGAGCATATGGGTCAAAGATCCGTTATCCACCTAGGCTAGACAGATGACATGAATTACATAAACCTAAGCGGCATCTAGCATACATTTAATCTCAACAAATTATAACCAAAGGCACATACCTGTAGTCCCTAGCCATGTGCTGCAGGGGAAGGTTAGTCGCACATTTTGAGCATACAACAATCTCTCAAAATTAAATATCAAAAGCAAAGGAAGCCAGCAGAAACCATACATCGCATCTTAGCCACTCATTGATGCTACAACACTTGTGCAGCTATAAAAACATGTCTATTCATCTCAAAGAATTAGGCTCGATAAAACGCTAGACTACTAGTGCTTAACTAACCACCCTTTGACCCGCATTGACCCGAATTCTTATGAATCCCAAATAGGACCACATTAACTTGAACTAAACCCCATTTTAGACCCGAAACATAGCCCTACACTGATCTGGAGTGAATGGGCTTGACTCACAAAGGTCATGGGCTCCAATTAAACTAAAATCATATTATCCCTAAAAAAAAACCCAACGAACTGGCTAATTCAATTTCCCAACTGGTCGAGCCAATTGAGAAAAAATATCAAATTTTTTTAGAACATTCATCACAGAGTAAGGAAACCAAAAAAAAAAAAGCAACGGTGTATGATTCCATCTCCGGATGAGTGAGAACTAACCCAAACAATGCAAAGTACCCTAACTGTTGTTCCTGAAAACATGGCCTAATCAGCCGGTCGAGCCGGTTGAGAACAGTTATCAAAATTTATTAAAACATTTCTTATAGAGTAAGGAATCCAAAAAAACAAACATTGTACAATTCCGACTCTGAATGAGTGAGAACTGACCCAAACAATGCATAGTGCCCTAATTGTTGTTCCTGAAAATATAACCTAATGAATCGAATGATCTAGTTCCCCAACCGGTTGAGTCGGTTGAGAACAATTCTCAAAATTTTTCAAAACATTCCTCACAGAGTAAGGAATCTAAAAAAAACAAACGATGCACAATTCCAACTCCGAATGAGTGAGAACTGACCCAAACAATGCCTAGTGCCCTAACTGTTGTTCCTGAAAAAAGAACCTAATGAACCAGTTGATCCAGTTCCCCAACTAGTTGAGCCAATTGAGAACAGTTCTCAAAATTTTTTAGAACATTCCTCACAGAGTAAGGAATCTAAAAAAATAAACGATGCACAATTCCAACTCTAAATGAGTGAGAACTGACCCAAATAATGCCTAATGCCCTAACTGTTGTTCCTGAAAAAAGAACCTAATGAACCAGTTGATCCAGTTCCCCAACCAGTTGAGCTGGCTGGAGAACGCTTCTCGTAAATTTTTTTCAAAAACATTCCTTACAGAGGTTAACCAACAAACAACGGTACAATTCCAACTCCGAATGAGTGAGAATTGACCCAAACAATGCCTAGTTTCCTAAAACGAGGCTGCAAACATCAAAGGAAAAGACAAGCGCAAAAGAAACGGTAGAAGCATACAACGTTCATACCTGTAAGATTCACGGCTACTCCCCATTTGTCTTCCTTCTTTTCTGCCTCTAAAACCAGGTATCCACTCCCTCAAAACTTTAGGAATTCCCCTTCAAAATGAGAGAGACCACTCCCACCTGGATTTAGAGAATCTCTCCTCATTTTCTTTTTCCTTATTTTTCCTTTGTTTTCTTCTCTCTCTTTTTTCCTCTTGGCTTCTTTTGCTTGTCCCCTTCCTCTTCACGTTTTTTTGCTTGTATTTCTCCTTCAAACATCTAAGCTCACTCCATTTTGCACACCTTCAGTCACGGGAACTCCCCCAATCAGTTTCAAACTTCCCCAGCTCCATAAACACTCCTCTATTCACCAAGTTAGGAGCTTGCCACATTAACTCATTTGCTTAACCCCTAAGAATCCAAAGTGGACTCAAGGTGGGTAGCAAGTAACCCACAAAATGGCCCATAATTGGACCCAAATAGTGTCTAGGACTGATCTGGAGCTTATGGGCTCAAACCAAGTAGGATTTTGGCTCCAAAACCACCAAAATCAGTGCTTTATACAAGCTGACTCGAAGAAGCGGTTGAACCAAATGCCAACTGGTTGAGCTCACTAAGAAAAAATTTGAAATTTGACAGAATGTTCCTTGAAGAATAAGGAATAAAAAAAAAATGGAGTGTGATTCCGAGTTCAAATGAGGGAGATATGACCAAAACAAGCTCGGGTGCTCTGAATTCGAACTGCTCCGTGTGCTTTAATTGAAATCTGCCCAGAACGGTTGGGCGGTACCCAACCCGGTTGATCCAGTTGATAAAAAATTCTCAAATTTTGTTACATAATTCTTCAATGAGTAGGGAATCCAACAAAAGAAACGGTGCATGATTTCGAGTTCGGGTGAGGGAGATATGATTGAAACAAGCCCAAGTGCTTCAAATTCAAACATGTTTAAATGAATTCTGCCTAAACTGAAACTTTGAGGACCGGTTGAGCCGGTTGGTAAAAATTTTGAAATTTTGAAAGAATATTCCTTGGAGAACAAGGAGTCATTAAAAAAAAACGGCGCACGATTCTGAGTTCGGGTGAGGGAGATATGATCGAAACAAGCCCAAGTGCTCCTCATTTGACATACTCCAATAAACTTTGATTGAGTTAAAACCTCGGGAGGCCCCACTTGCTTCCCTGTAAGCAGTGCCAATAACCACATACGCATCAATGTACCATATACAAAGCCCACCGGAAGGCTCGAGCCCAGAGCTAAGTATAAAAAGGCCCTACGTGCCATAGCAGAGGCGATAGGTGAGTATGACCCCCAAAGGATAAATGCAAGTGTTGAGAGATAAAATTGAGGGTCTACACTACCAGTGTGACTGCTGCCCTTGCAGATCCCTGTTGGAAACTTGCCATGGAGGTAGGATTTGAAGCTCTTTCAAGGAATCAAAAGTGGGAATTGGTTCCTCCTTGCTTGCTCGGTATAATGTGGTGCAATGCAATAGTTTTTCGCACAGCGAAGAGTGATGGAACCTTGACAAACACAAAGCCAGGTTTGTTGCCAAGGGGTTTCAGCCAGATACGGTGTGAATTTTTAGAGGCATGTAGTCCGAGTTATAAAGGCTTCCTGATCAAAATTATTTCACTTTGGCAGTATCTAAGGGCTAGGACATCCAAAACTTCATATAAATAATGCGCTTCTCAATGGGAAATTCATGAAGCTGCGTATTTGCATCAGCCTGAGGGGTTTGTTGATCCCCTTCACCCATTTCATATCTATCATCTAAAGAAGGCTCTCTATGGCCTCAAATAGGCACCTAGACCCTGGTATGAAAAACTCCGTACAGCTCTACTCACTTAATGGTTCATAAATTCAGTTGCTAATTCCTCCTATTTTGTTTTGCAGCCCGATGGCCGAGTCTCCTTCTTTTCTTTGGTTTATGTTGACTTCCCATTACGATTATAAGAAGTTATTCTTACGAAGTCCAGCAACTCATTCAAAAATTAAAATCAGCTTTTTCTCTTAAAGCCCTTGGTTCAGTTAGCTATTTTCTTGGTTTTGAGGTGTATTGTGATGCATCTGGGTCTACTTAACAATCCATCAGTATGCATCAGATCTTCTCCATAAAACGAGCATGCTTGGTGCAAAGCGTATCCCACTCCTATGTGCCCCCTTTGAAACAAGCTTTTTAGTAACCAAATCAATCCTTTGCACACCTTTGCTGTTAGAATTACTATAGAACTCTTGATATTTAACATATACACGTCGACATCTGTTTTAAATAAATAAACTAAGCCGGTTTAAGCTACAAGCTCACCTTGGCTCATTGGAAAGCTTGCAAGTGTTTGTTGCGTTACATTAAGGGCATCCTCTCCCATGGTCTTACCTTCACTGATGCTCATTTCCTTAATCTTAAAGGGTTCTCTAACGCTGACCAGGCCAGTAATCTTGATGATAGGAATGTGTATTTTCCTTGGTTCAAATCTTATTGCATGGAGCTCCAATAAGCAACGGGTTGTAGCTCGCTCCTCTACATAATCTGAATATAGGGCCTTGGCTTCAACTGCAGGAAAACTTGTTTAGGTTAAGAATTTGAGTGCTCAAGCATTGGCTCTAAAGTCAGTTTATCATGCCCGTACCAAGCATATTGATTTGGATGTTCATTACATTTGTGATTTAGTTGTTGATCAGAAGATTGATGTTCGTTATGTTCCCTCTGTGAATCAGACTGTAGACATCTTTACTAAGCCCCTCTGTTTTGATCGATTTAGATATCTGTGTTCGTTATGTTCCCTCTGTCAAGATTAACTAGACAATGAAAGAGAAGTATAACTTTATATACTACAAATAGGTATACAACTAAGCTTGAAGGATGGAGCTATGAAAAAAGTGCAGTATTAGAGGATCTTCCTCAAGCATTATGCACATCCCTTAAATTAAAAATTGGATTGAATCATGGCCTAACAATCCATCCAAGTATAGGTAAAACCATTCGAGTAGCTTATTAAATTATGATCGATCAACTTTAGCTAATACATGATTAGTTGTAATTATTGAAAAGATAAACTTGTATTTGTTTATGTTATAACTGGTAATCCATATTCAATTTTTAGTGTGTAGTTTATTCTAATTTTGTGGAAATATTTTAAGAGTCACTTTCCTATTTCAGGAGTCACTTTTAATGTTCCTATAAATACTATTCAGAATAAATCTAAAGGTTTAAGAGATTGATAGATCAACTCCAAAATTTCCCCCTCTATTTCTTCTCTCTAACAAGGTGGTTCTCCTTCGTTGTTTTCTCCCCAACAATGTGGTATCAGAGCGGATGCCTATTGAAACATGATGAATGGGATGTTTACCTTGATAGAGGAGCTACATGTAAAGCTGGCAATCTGGGCAGTCGGGTTGGGCCAAATTTGGTCTAGTTTCATCCCTAACACGACTCCTGGTAAGTGGGATGGGCTAATGACGGATCATACTCAAATTGCTAACTCACCATTACATGCATCCCATCGTTCACTTGAGAAACTAAAAACATCCGTAGATCATCATTGATGTGTGTCGGCTCAGTGAAATAGTGAAAGTATAGAAGAAAAGAATATTTTTCTTTATTGAATGAGTGAGTGTGTATTACATAGTATAAAGACACTTATATATATACAAAAGAATGAAACAAACAGGAAACAAAATAAAGTGTAAAAGAAAGGAGGATAACGTAAACAAAACGTAGGAGATAGATCAAAGAATATCCCAGAGAATGATACATGATTCTCGACACTCCTCCAGTGGAGTATATAAATCATATGCACCAAGCTTGTTATAAAGATGTACTTAATGTTTGATAGAGAATGTCCGACGGAGAAAATCTGACGAGATATGGTAGAGAAGGTCTCACAGAGAAGGTCTAACAAAGAAGGGTCGTCGGAGAAGAGAGGTCCGAGAAGAAGGTCCATTCGCGAGTCCAGCGGAGAGTGTCCACGAAGAAGGTCAGACGGAGAGGTCCGGGTGAAGAGTGTCGGGAAGAAAGGTAGATCGAGAGGTCGTGAAGAAGAGCCATTGGGGGAGAGAAAGTTCGTCGGAGTAGGTTCGACAGAGAAGGCCACGGAGTCAAGCGAGGAGAAAGGTGGATGGAGAAGGTCGCCGGAGAAGGAAGATCAGGAAAGTAGCTCAGAAAAATGTCTCACTCTAAGACGACCATGTAACACGATACCATGTGAAATAAGAGAAGAAAAGAGTATTTTCTTTATTGAATAGTGAGTGTATATTACATATTATAGAGACGCAAATATATATACCAAAATAATGGAAGAAAAAAAAACAAAAATAAAGTGAGAAAGGAAGGGATAATGTACACAAAATGTAGGAGTTTAATCGATTTGGTTGGGGTTACTTGAGACGGCGCTCCTCCACACTTTCTCACTTACGAGGAGTTTGTACGAAGCCCCAGTAAGTGCAGTTAGGGTGATTCGGGTCCTATTGATAAATGCTTTTTTATTGCCTTATCAACTGCGCAAAAAGGTTCGATTTTGAATTGGATCATCGGGTTTTAAATTATTTGTTGAATGATTACATTAGGGTCGGTCGAATCGAAAATTGCAATCGATTTTTTCAATTCCATGATTTGTGAGGATGTGATTCCTTAGGTTCCAGGCATGAATATTCTTTTGACGGATCTGGTTAGGAGAAATATGATTGATAAAGTGTATGGTGATCACTATATAATACATGTCACGTGTTGAGCTTTTCTAAAACAAGGTAAGGTGAAGGATGTGGAGGAGTATTTATGGGAAACAAAGGAAAGGGGTGGCGAACTTGATGTGGGGGCATATAGTATTGTTATTCAGGTGGTTTACAAGAAACCGAATTTGAATTTGGGTATTCAGTCGTTGGAGGAGATGAAAGAAACGAGGTGGGTTCCTTCGGAGGGCACTCTCACTTGTGTTATTGTTGCTCAGGGCAATATGGTGGAGGCTTTAAAGCTAAAGGACGAGATGATAAATTGTGGGAAGTCGATGAATTTGGTGGTTGCGAAGAGTTTAATGAAGGGGTATTTTGCTCAAGGCAATTTTGATGGTGCTTTTGGTGCTTTTCAGTATCATCATTCTCATTATTTGGGTGTTGAGGGTTTGGCAAAAAAAAGTTAGGGTATAGTGTTAGGATTTATGGGGTGTTTGAGGATTAGTTGTGGATTAGGAATTGGAGGATAAAGAGACTCGATAAGTGAATTTTTTTAGGTGGCTTTGGGATTTGTTGCTCCGTGAGAGGTGGAATTTAAGGTTTTGGGTAGGAATATGAATGTGGCTGTGACTTTGGCATTGGTATTGGCATTGGTATTGGCATTGGCATTGACATCGACATTCAGATTTGCTTATGCATTTTCGACGTTTAGGTTCTTTTCTTTGAAGTGTTTCTCTTTAGCCCAGATCTTAGATTTACCTTCTTTCTCTCTTTTCATTTTTTCTCTTCTGATTGATCTTCCAATTTATGCTGCTTTCTCTCTCTACAATTGTTTCTCTTCCGATTTCTTTTGAAATTGTTTCTCTCTCTGACGATCTTCTGATTATGTTGTTTTTCTCTTTGTAATTGTTTCTCTTCCAATTTCTTTTAAAATTGTTTCTCTCTCTAACAATCTTTCGATTTCTGTTGTTTTTTTTCTCTTTGCAATTGTTTCTCTTCCGTTTTCTTCTAGTGAGGCTATATAAAAACCTTTGTTATGTAATTTTTATAAGGATTATTCATTGCAATAATAATTTTTGTTTTCTCTTGTTCCCAATTGGGTTTGTTAATTCTAACAGTTGGAACTAGGAATATAAATTTTGTAATCCCTGAACCTACACCACCTACGACTGATGAAATCACTGGTACACCTCATGCTCCTCCTCATGTAGTTCAAGCCGATTAAGAAAATTGTCTCCTTAAAGTTCCTTTGAAAGGCCACCTCATATCTGAGGTTCGAATGAAATTTATGAAGCAATAGAGGAAAATGATAATTCTACTCAGTTGTGTATATGATTGCATGTATGTATGCATCAGATATATTATGAGTTGTAGTTCTAGTTTATCTGTATATTGGCTTTTGTGTGTATCAGGAGATTTTTACCTCTCTCTGTTTTCGATTACTTACAGTGTACTTGTTGAGGAAACTCTTATTTTGATTTGCTGCTAGAGTCTACTGGCTAAAATGGATGTTTCACTTGGACTTCTTGCTCTTCTTTGCCTTTCCCCCTCTTTCATTCCTCCCAATATATGATGATTGAGTTTTGAACCATGGTTTAGATATTTGTTTTCATTTTAAGTGTTTGTCAGCCTGCTTCTTTTGTGATTGCAATATAATCTTAATGCCCTTGTAATCTTATTTGGTATCTACTCTTCTTAAAAAGGGACTGGATATCTTCTGTTTCCCTATGTTTGTCTAATGATTTAAAAAGGTATTGGAAGGAAAAATTTGTCCAATCAATCCATTTACCATAGAGTTCCAAATGGTTTCCATCTATACATCTCATTGATTAATGTATTACTTTGCCTATCATCCATGTTTTTGATAAACTTCTAAAATAATTAAATGTACATGGCGTTTCTTTTACACGTGTTTCTTTTTGCCAGCCCACACAAACTAACTTTTAGTGCTATGTTTTTTTTTTTTGGTTGGTTTTTTTTAGATATGACTTAAATTCCTGTAGATGATTGTATAATATCATCGTTGCTTAATTTGAAGCCTATGGAGAAAAGAAAGTGTAAATTTGCAGAAGTGTTTCTAGTTTTAAATCAACTAAATCAACAATCACTTGTTTTTTGAACAATTATTCATAAGTTTACATTTGTTCTTTTATGAAGAGGATCATGACCAAAGGGCCCGTTTGCTTCACCGTATTGGCATGAATCTAGCTATTGTTTCTCTATGACTGTCTTTATGTAGACCTTGTACGTTGTTATTGTTAGGTGATCTTGGGCCTTCTCAATCCCAAAAGCTAGCTCATGAGATGAGTTTTCCTGTGTTTTTATAAACTTCATCCTGCCTTACCAATGGAGTGTGGGATAACCCAGTAATCTCCCCTCTTGTCGGGCCTTGGGTCGGAGGAGCAACAACCAGTTTCTCTCCCAGGTGGTAGAGACTTGTTGATAACTGGGCTTTGATACGGTGTTAGGTGATCTTGGGGTGCTACCGATCCCAGTGGCTCATGAGATGGGGTTTTCCTCGCACTTATAAACTCATCACCAACCCCTTCCACAGTGGAGTGTGGGATAATGACAATCTCCCCTCACACGTCGAGCCTTGGGTCGGAGGAGGCGTGGCCAGGTTCTCCCCGGTGGGGCGAGACTTGTTGATATGCGGGCTTGATCACAGGTGTTAGGTGATCTTGGGCGCCTGATCCCAAGTAGCTCATGAGATGGGGTTTTCCCTCCCACACTTATAAAGCTCAGCTCCATAACCTTCCACAACCGATGTGGGATAACCCACTTGATTATGTACTCATGGAGGATAAAATTTTAATTGTGAGGCATGTTCGAAATATTGGTCCCTCAAGGTTTTTCTTTGTAAATAAAATTTCCAAATGTCAACTAAATCAGTTTACCTGTATTGTTTCCCCTTAGTTTTTGATGGGCAAAATTGCAAAGAGCATATTATATCAGGTCGTTTGATGATGATTACAACTTCATGTGCATACCTTACCAATGGCAAAGTCAGGATTCGAGTTTAGTGGGGGTAAGATTAAGTAAAATAAATTTTACAAATTTTATAGACTTCGATTTCAATCAATGGCTTAATATTTTAGATATTTTAATAGGGGCAAAATATAGCATTTGAGTTGGCATTCCCTCAAATACAATTGAAAAATTGTTTCCAAAAAAATTTGAGTAGGGACAAGTGTACCCACTGGGCATGCACTCCTTGGATCCGCCCCTGTGCCTTACCACCTCACTCTAATATTCAGAATGCAAGTTCCCAAATTAGCAAATTTTAGCGTCATTAAATTTCTCAACGTCATATTATATTTCAACATTATGTTTGTTATAAAGATCAACCACAAGACATGGACAAACATAAATAGAACCAATGAAAAATACTAGTATAAAATTACAAAAAAAGTCTCTACTACAAAAATTAAAAATAATGACACTCAGATTTTGAGCTTTCAAAAACATCATTGATTATATTATAAAATTAGATTCAATAGCGCTTACAATTAATAAAATTCACCAAATAAGTACTTACAATTGAAGGTCACTAACAATAGTTCCAAGATTCAATTTCAGTGGGGCAAGATAAAGTAATGTAAGTTTTGCAAAATTCACAAACGTGGGCTTCAATCTAATGGTTTAATACATATACTTAGTGGGGTCAAAGTCTAGCACTTGGAAATGATTTCCCTTGGAAACAATGGGGAAATTTGTTTTCAAAAGAATTTCAATGGGGGTGTTGGGAGGTGAGGAAATATGGAAAGAAATTTAATTGGAGTGATGGCTAAATAGAGAGAAACACACAATCTCAAGGAATATGAAGTTGGGAGAGAAATAAATTTTAGTCCATTCTATCACTATTATATTTTAAAATTATTACATAATATCCTATTTATACTGACTCAAACTAAATCAAATCAAATCTCTTACCAAAATAAACTTTCATAAACTTGAACACCTAAATATTCTCAAATACAAAAAATAGAAACTAAATATAACAATTAAAATAAAATATTCTTGAGCATGATTTTAGAAACTAATATAAGTCAAAAGTTTCTAAATCAAGTTTACTTTCCAACATGCCCTCTCAAACTTGATTTGTAACTCCAAGTAGCATCCGCAATCTTCTAAAACCTTCAAACTTGAGAGGATTGGTTTTGGTCTTGAGATTTTGCAAATTTAATTGCACTTGTTTCTTCAAAACACATTCGCTAATAAAATGATATCCTGTATGGACATGCTTGCTTCGGTCATGGAAAATTGGATCTTTTGATTATTTAGTTGCCAATTTGAAACCAATTTGATGCTTGTAATCTTCAACAACCAATCTTGTTTTGTATCTTCTTACTTTCCTTTTTACATTCTTCTTTGCCTTCTACACCCATCTAACTTCAATTGTCTTTTTCCCTATTGGAAGATATTTCAGTTTCTATATATCATCCTTCCTTGTTGCTTTTAATTCTTCACCCATAACAACTTTCCTTTTTTCATCTTGAATTGCCTTTTCAAAATCTATTGGTTTATATTATGCATAGAGACAAAAGAGGGTTAATTCATTTTGATTTTTTGTTACCTCATTAATATCTTGTAGACTTCTATATCATGGTGCTCTTTCACTTGAGCTTTTTGATAAAGATGGAGTTGTTGAGGCTTCACGAGTTGAAGTCCCTCCTCAAGATCGGAAGGCTAAGAACTTTTTCTAGAGCGCCGAACTGGATGACACTCAGATTATCCACTAGCTTTCCTCGGCCTAAGATACTTGTGCGCACACGGGCGGGTGTAAGGGAGTTGTAAAAAAAAAAAAGTGGTGGTGGGGGGTAGGGGGCAAATCTGATAAGCGGGCGCAAAGCTTCGTTACCGACCTGCTGAGGGATCAGGACGAATTGGGAAGTCCCTAAGCATGGGGTCCTTGGAACATCCCCATGTGCCGAACAGTAGCACATTGCCTTGAGGCTTGTTCTTGCTGGTGTTCGACAGATTGGTCACCAGTTGGAGCGGTTGGGCATCAGCAACGAGATAATATCTCTTGAGCTTATGCCGTTTTAAGGAGTACATGTATAACACCTTCTCCAAACCAAGACTGAGGTCGTGCTTCTTGTTCAATACACTTACCCTGAGAAGAACCCGAATGATGTTCATGTGAACATAAACGGGGTGGATCCTGGTGAAATGCAAGAACTGGTGGACCAAAGGAGGGAGAGGGAATCTCAACCCCTCGTTGATATGGATTTTCGGCCAGTAGATATAGTTTATCTGCCCTCGGTCCATGTCCGTACAAGCCGCGAATTGAGGCCCTGAGGAGTGGAAGGATACCCGGACTTGAGAAGGGAAGGAATACTTCCTCCAAAAGGCATCCGCACGGGGGTCCCCAACAGGCTTGAGCCAAGTGAGAACATCGTTAGCGTCTACGCGTGAGAGTACTTCCTCGAACAGGGGTGATTCTTCACCCACACGACCGTCTGTGTGATGTTTTCCACGAGCCATCTTGTGAGTTCCTCTGTGCCGTCACTAGAACGGTGCTTGGGAGAACAAGCAAGAGGACCTATTAGGCCTAGACGTAAAAAAAAAAAAAAAAAAAAAAAACACAGAAAAAAGAAAAAAGAAAATAAGGGATGTTCCTTTGAAACTTACACTAAAGGGTGTTGCGTTTGAAAAATCTGCAAGTCAGAGAGCACCGGAGAAGAAGGGAAGTGGAGAAGCCCATGATAGAGACAAACCAGAGTGAGGGAGAAAGCAAGAGAACCCCCAACAAGAAGAAAGGTGGGGTTATATACTTGTAAATCTGACGGCGTGGACAGGAATCCCAAGAAAAACATTTGATGCACTGGACATGTAGGGAGACACGACAAAACCAAGAGCGAATCCAGTGTTGCCACCTATGAGCAGCAAGATGCATTAATAATCGTGGGGTGGAAGAGAGATTAAGGGGAGGACAACATAAATTTTTGTCATGATCTTCTTTGTGGAAAGCCGAGACCTTTCCACTTGCCGTAGACAACACGTCTGTGGGATTGATCATCAACGACTGTAAGCGCCTTTCGAACAATATCACTAAATGCTCAGTAGTTTTTGCCTGGAGATCAGCTAACAAAGCTCCACACTATTTACTTCTATGTCTGATCAAGGAGAGTGAGAAGTTTCACTCCTCCTTTGGCGATGTATTAAAGGATTGTTAATAAGTTATTCATAATAATAATAATAATAATAATAATGATAAAATCAAATCTCTACGAAATAAACTCATAACAAGACACGATATTCTCAAAATGCTAAAAATCATCAATAATTGATAAAATAAAACATGTTGCATGTTTCGATCATATAAATAAAATTCTAAATCATTTACTTCAGGTTCGCTATAAGACTTAGTGAATCATTGGCATTGATGGATATTACTAAATGGTTGCTGATCTTGCTTTCTCCTCGTCAACACTTAAGCCTCATTCACATCCATGTCCATCTCAAGCCATTGCAATGCCTTAACAAGCACTTCATTGTTTGGGTCCTTTTGTTTTGAATGATGTAGCGGAATGCCCATCCCATTATAGGGATCAACAATTGGTAGATGAACAAGCTCCAAGTTCTATGTTCATGCTTGAAAAGTAGGGGTTAGAAGAGAAATTTGCAGTTATAACGAAAAAAGGTTTAAGTATCATTCATTCATTATCCCATATCAAATTTAGCATCTCAAAAAATAAAAATAAAAAATAAAAAATTCCACAATGATTCATAAGTGTTTGTATTAACTTCAATGGTATCATGTGATTTAAAAAATTGGATTGCTTAGTAAATCCTCCACAAACTGAAATCCTATGAGAAGTGTAATTTTATATACACTTTTGGCAATAACACCAGATTTTGGAAAGAAATGATAGGAAGATTCCTGAAAATTTAAGATATTTAAATTAGAGGGTTTTGTTTTAGTGTACAAAGTATTTACACTAGATTTACAATACAAATATACAAAAGTTGTGTTTGGAAGAGCTTATCTATTACTTATTTGAGTTTATTTTCTCACATAAGTACTTTTAATTTTTAAAATTATGATAAGTGTTTATTTATCCAAACCATAGTTATTTGAGGCGCAAAAGCCTCTTAGAGCCTTAAGGCACGGGTTTTTTTAAGTGTGGCGCATCATATGTCAAATATAT
Source organism: Tetrastigma voinierianum (assembly GCA_016808115.1). Taxonomy (NCBI): domain Eukaryota; kingdom Viridiplantae; phylum Streptophyta; class Magnoliopsida; order Vitales; family Vitaceae; genus Tetrastigma; species Tetrastigma voinierianum. Next base: position 168,482 of record JAEQBH010004990.1, on the reverse strand, counting down.
ATTTTATTATTCTTATGATGGTTGTTTTCTATTTTTACATGACTTTCTCGCAATTTCTTGGCTATTTTAGTTGATTTTTTTTCTTTTTCTCCATTTCTATAAGGATTATACAGTAGTTGAAAGGATAAGGGCTTTTTTTTGAAGTTAAAACATGGCAGAATGGGGCTAGAGAGGTTGAAATCTTGAAAATCAAGTATCTAGGGCCAAAACGACATCGTTTTACCCCTTTAGGGTCCAAAACAGCATTGTTTTGGTGCACTATATTTTTTTATTTTTAAACTCAAGGTACAACTCAAAACGATGCCGTTTTGGATAAGCTAAAGTAACCTATCTGACCAAAACAATGTCGTTTTGGTCGAAAATGCTCGAGGCGAGGCGCCTCCCTTGAGAGGAGGCGCTACCGTAGGGAGTGGTGGCGTCTAGGCTTTAAGCGCTTTCAAAGCGTGCCTTTGATAACTATAATACAAACAATTCAATTTTATAAGTGTTTAAAATAGCCTTTTTAGCAATTTCAGCAATTTTTTAGTGCTTTTGTAGTAATTAATGCATTCAAAACGCTAAATAATGCATCATGACTTTTTAAAATAAATTTAAATACAAATAACGTGAATAAATACGCATGGCTTGTAGGCACAAATCGATTAAGCTCTTACAAAATAAGTGTTTAATTAAGTTGTTTATCCAAACAATGCCTTTGTCTTCATTGCGTGACCATTCCAATTCCGGTTTGGGCATTGTTTTCCTTTGTATCTTAATTTTATAATAAATTTATTTTTTAACTCCATATCTTTATTTTCTATTTTTATACCCATGTTTCTTGTTTACCTTCAAAATTTCCTTTTTTATCCTGCCACTATCATTAGTACTAATATCATAGAAATATATGGGATAAGTGAGTGGTATGTGTGAGATTATGATTCATCCATTTTTAAAACTTTTTTTTCAAAAAAATGAGCATTGGATTAATTTTCAAAAAATATTGCTATTTTATTTGCTGAAATTTTCTTTTTTCTTACTATAGAATTGGATTAACTATACTTCAATTTGAATACACTATCTGAATTAAGGATTTTCTTTTCGTTTTCTACTTCAGAAGAGTGTTAGGTGCCCCCGTCCGTTGAATATGACAAGCTGGTTGAAGAATCAATCCATTGCTACATATTTTCAGGAGGATATTCCTGCAATATGTGTATGATTTAACTTCCCCCAATATCCTAAAAAACATTTCACTAATGAATAATTTATATGAAACCTTATTCATGGTTTCATATACTTATAGAGGGTCGGGGTTGCGGCTTTCATTTTATATAATAAGGTAATCATGGAAGATGCATGACAATAAGATAGTCATGGAGGAAGATGCATAAGCATGTATCAGACATTAATCATGAGAATAGTTTTATCATTTTAATTTTTTTGTTTCCTTTTTATAAAAAATCAATTATTGTAATCGAAAATAAATAATATTTGTATGTCATAATAATCTAAAATTTAAATTTTTACACTAGTGACTTTGACTAGTAATTGAGCCAAAAACCTGAATCTAGGAGCGGCAAATATATATATGAAACAATAATTTTGGGCCAAGAATTATACTAACAATCTAACAAATTATTATAATTTAGTCTGAGAGAAGGGAGAGTACAAAATCCTCATTCTTTAATAAACTATTTTTATACAATTATGGAATTTTCAAAATTCTGACATAAATTATTAGTGAAAAGTGATTTATAAACAAGTACAATTTAATTTATGGAAAACTATAAACCAAAATTAGAGACATATATCTTATTAATTTAGAAAAGAATTAAACGGCCTTAAAAATATCAATAATATTCATATTAAAAATGGTTCATTTTTATAATAATAATGTTCAATATAAGCCTTATTAATTTTATTAACTAAAAATAGAATATGAATTTTAAATTGTTCGAGAATAATTTTATTAAAAAATTTAATAACGTCATTACTCTTTTTTCAATAATCCCTAAATAATTGCAATAAAAAAATTATATTTATATGAGATTTAAAGGCTTCTTTTATAACATCAAAGAATTAAAAGATAAAACACTATTTCCAAAGGGAAGCATTAACAAGTGAAACAATTAATCCGAGACACAACAATTAATCCAATTCAACAATCACCATGTGGTCTCGTGTAGCCCATGGCCAATGCAAAACAATTCAAATTATATTTGTCAATAAGACACAGGCAAACAATGTATTCTCTTGGACCATAAGCCATGTAGACACTCAGGTTTCCTTTGGAACCCGAAAAATATTAGAGAAAGAAAAAAATATATTAAGGAAATTTATTGTGAAAAATATAAAAAAAATCAAATAAAATAAAATTTTAGAAATTTTTTAGTCTTTATTATATCATAGAAATGAACAAATAAAATGAGTTTAAATGAATATATAAAATTAAATAATTAAGTTTAAAACTATTTTTTATTTTTCTCTAAATTTTCTTTCCTTTCACTTTTCCATTATATTTTTCTCTTTATTTATAAATTTTGTCTTTTCAGGATTACGTCGTAGCCTTAGGCTTCCAATAAAGTTTTTAAATATTTTTGTATCATCACCCAGCCGGATATAGGATCGCTAGATCAGCTGATCCTAAAGGAATCAACAATGAACGAGACTCAAACAAATTTGAAATGTTATCCCTGTTTTTCAAAACAAAAAATTGTTTTTGAAAATACAAACCGAACAACCCTTAATCCTCATAAGCTATTTCGCAGGAACGTCTACCAAACCAGCCCATGGCATAAATGTCAAGCTGGAGAGTGTGAGTAATTGGCCCAATTTGAGCGTCACTAAAAACCATGCAATCCGAATTGTTTGTTGGGATGAAATAGAAGCACTCTAAAGATACTAGACATGCATGTCCGACTAACTCAGGGGTATGATCTCAACACTAAGAAAAAGTTATTCCATTTATTGGCATATCATTATTGATAGAGTGCTTGACAAAAAATATAATCATGAAGTGCCTCACTTGTTGGCGTAGTGGATTTTGTAGTGAATTGCCTATCACTTTTGCGTAAAGTCGTATATGTCTTCTAGAGAGAAAACATTAGGAAAGGTGGATCTTACCTTAGCTAGACATCAACTGCATTGGAAAGATTCTCTGTCGAATTAGGCAAGAGATTTAGAAGATCTAATATTATTCTCTACGTATTGAGGAAGAAAGTATAAAATGGAGAATTGTTATCATTCCGGATTATGAAAATATCAGCGATAGGAAATGTGACACCTCAAAACCCGAAGGTTCCGTTGACCAACCGTCAACCTACGGAATTATTACCTTAAGTCATTACGCACCTAAGCCTTGGAGTACCAATTACTTGTGGACACCGAGTTACTCGGCACCACCTTAATACGTCCATTTACCAAGACTCATTCATCCATATTTAAGTTAAAATATGAGAATAATACATTTAAATACAGTCTGCAAAAGTCCGATCACGACCCTATTACCATTATTACATACCCAACTATATTAACAATAGTCCAAAAGAATTTAATTACAATTCTTTTATACAAAAATATATGCTTGAACCAGTTTGTCCCAAGCACTTTTTATAAAAGGATTTGCTCGAGGTACATATGTCGGCCTTTTTCCGCAAATCCATGACCTCGTGCGAGCAGATCCACTAGTGTAGACCACACTTTGCACGAAAGGGTTGTCCCGTAAAGTGAGTCACAGTAGAAAATACTCTGGTATTTCCCACCAAAATGCACATCTGATATTCCTCGACATTTCACATCCACGTTCCAACAAGAACACATGTCAATTCTATATGAATCTTACATATCATATCATCGTCATGTAATGAAATGAGACTCATCATGTACCATGCGCAGAGTCCTGCAGGCTCCTCACCTGGCCTTTAGCTTATGTGTGATAAGGGTCATTTTGGATGACATGAATGATCATTTTTTTAAAACAAATTTCATTTGTTTATAAACCCAGCTTTTAGATGATACATCACAGTAGTCATTTATATTTTCAAAAACCATGCGCCTTTTTGTGGGTAGTGGATTTTTATGTCTGTGACTGCGCAAGCCTAGACACTTTACGAGTCTTTCCGCATTAGGGACTATGTCTAACCATAATTAGTGTGTCTTTTTCACCCGAGGGATCTATCCCTTCTTGATACTGACCTATATTTTCTTTACCGTTTAATTAACCATGCAACTCGGTGGACGTTGTCTCATTTAGCAGAGCCCACCCAATCCAAACACCCAATGCGATTATTCGATTCATTAACATTGCACTCACACGGGTTTAATACGATGTCCCGTGCGTATGCAATGGAATATGTCATTGCATGTTATATCATGTCACATGCATAATGAATGCTACATGGGCTGACACAATCCATACCTAGGATGTCATGGGCCAATCACATCACACTGCGTATGACTCCCATATCATTTCATTCATGTCAATATATCAGTAGCATATATCAAACATTGCATTCCAGTATGTCATTCTATGATCAAGCAATGACACACCTGAAGCAAGCATTATGTCGCCATTGCACATATCAAATTCATCACATGTCGATACGTTGGAGTACTCACGGTATCCCGAGCATGTCAACACATTGTAGAGTAGTGGCACACTCACGTCGAGCCATGTCATGGTCGTTTGCACAAAATAAACTCATCCGCGTGTCAACATATTGAAACACATATTGACATCAAAACATGTCACTCTTAGTCGGCTTGATGTGAGCGCGAAATTGATTTACGGAAAGAGCGAAATAAGTAATTTCGGAAAAAAAATCAGAATTTATTCTCTAGATCTCGGATAATGAAACAGATTTCTTGTTGGAATCTTCTCCACGAAATCTAGGCTAGCACATAATTTGTCGAATTCAAGAGACGGTCGGAGTTAACACGTTTTGAGTGCATCGCATTTCGGGTCTTAGTAAGCGATCGTGTGACAAAAGTCACATATAACATGTACTCATGTGCCATAAGTGGCATGAGTAGATAAATGATGAAAATGGAAGGCCGAGATAGGGCCGAATGTCAAAACTAGGAAAAGAAGGACATAGATGTCATTTTGAGATTGTTTTAAGTGGAAAAAGATAAAAGAGTGTATAGTGCTTGTCTTCTCCAAATTAAAAAGGGACCAAAACGTGAAATGAAGGGAACTGCGATGCCTTATGATTCGTTTTAGAGTAAGGGTAGCCTGCTCCTAAGTTCCAGGCGGTCGGCCAGGTCGGGTCGTCGGGACAAGAAGAAAGGCTGTGCAGCATCGAGACTTCTGGCGTGGGCAACGGTTTCCAGGAATTTTTGACAAACTCCGTGAAATTGGGGGTTTCATCTGCTTGAGTTTCGAAACTTTATTTAGAGTGTATTTATGATGTTTGGAGTTGATTGAGGGTCAAGAGTGAAATTTGGCGGATTTGATCAGTCCCGAATCTTGGGGCCAAGATTGAACAGGTATTGAAACCCGCATTTGTGAAATCGGTGGCCAAGTGAGGGTACATTTATGGTATTATGGTTTCATGTGTGATAATTTATTGAATAAGTATGTGTTAGTTTGTATAAAAATTTGAAATGCGGTGAAATTCGGGTTCCACAAAGTGACGATGATTAGTGATTCTTGAGAATAAACTTAGAAGTTTCACTTTCATAGGAATAATGTTTAAATATTTTTGTAAAATAATGTGTTTGGTTGGTATTCAAGTTGGTGCTCTCGTGTTTGATAATTAATGATGAGCTAATTTTTGGTGTAATAAATTGTGAAATTACATGACATGTTTGTGTGATTTAAATTATGTGAATATATTCATGATTATATATTTGCATGTGTTATATAATTATATTGGAATTGGCATCATGCATTCCATATGCACTGGGGCACCCTAGAGCGATAGGAGTGAGTGCATGAGATGGTTCATTGAGAGAGTGGTTTCGGAGGGTTGACTATTAATAATAAATATCGGAGTCGGTCCATTACTTATATCGGAGGGTAGTCCATATAAAATATCAATGGTGGTCGACCAAATTGATATATCGGAGGGTAGTCCACTAAATATAACATCGGTCGGTCCATTACTTGCCTCGGAGGGTAGTCAATATAAGAATATCAATCGTCGGTCGGCTCAATTGATATATCTCGGAGGGTGAATCCACTAAATATAACATCGCGGTCAGATCACTTACTATCGGAGGGTAGTCCACAAATAAAGACAAATATCTTTGTTGAAAATAATGTTTCTCATACGTGGCTTAGGCAAGTGTGAGGGAGTCGGTGAGGACTCGGGGTATGAGTTGTTCAGGTAGACATTCAAGTAGGATCATGCATTTAGTTGAATGTGTGTTTTCTTTGGAGCATTGCATATACACTTAGGTGGAGAGTAGCCCATTTAGGGTGATTAAACTGCGACGTGCTTCCTTACATTAAGTTATCATTTTTCGGTGTAGGGAGCGTCTGCCGAGGAGACTACTCGTCCTAGGAGGCCGAGCTTGAGAAGAAAGCCGGGTTGTGGCTTTGGTTTTATTATGTATACATGTATTAGAAGGTTTTTCATTTTAATATATGTTTGTATAAGAGTAATTTCTTAACTCTTGAAACTATTGTATATAGTTGGGAATTATTAGGATGAGTATTGGTTTATGGGCCTAAGTGGCCGTTTTACTCATGGATTGTTATATTGGATTGTTGGGACAGGTTATATACAGGTTATGTATCCCAGGTAGAGCTCTCCGTACAAAGGAGACTCTGCCGTTTTAATCAATCGGGTCACCAGAGCATTCCGCAGTGTTTCGCGGGTTGTGGTAGCAGCGGACCCAGAGATTTAGGGCGTCACAAGCGATGACACACTCAGCGGAAGTCACGCGGTGGGCGCCGAAAGCGGCTTGCGACAATCACAAGCAGACCCGCAGGCGCTCCCAGCAGACATGGCTCTGAGCCTCGAGACAATCATGGCTTCACTTTGAGTGTGCTTTACGCTTACGCTTAGCGAAAGTGGTTCGCCTAGGCGAGTTGTTGCTCAATTAGGCAAACCGAAGGTCCCATTGTCTATCCTTAAGCTCGCTGAAAGCGTGGGTTCGCCTAAGCAAGTTCGCTAAGCGAAAACATCGAGTAGAACCCCGAAAATCCGGTTTTTTCTTATTTAACAGGCCTTAAGCCAAAAACCCTCTTTTCTCGACCCAAAGATGGAAAGTAAGCCTAGGTAGGAAGAATCTCTTACCTCTAGGAGCGTGATACACGGGTAAGAAGCCTCCTCAACACGAAAACTTTGGATTCCCGAAATCTCCTCTTGAATGTTTGGTGAAATCCCTCTTTTCAAGTACCCACACGTACCCCTCGTCAATACGATGAACTTTCGTTCTTGGCCCAACGAAAACTAACCAACGTAACTCCGTAGATCTTGGGAGGAAGCCTTGGCTCTCCTCTTTCTCTCTTCTCCTCTCTCTCTCGATCAAAACCAGGAAAATTGGCTCTTTTTGCCCTAATTCCTCTTTTGTCCCAACTTAAGTTTAAGTTGGATGTATGCGATCATGCCACGTACCACCCTCGTTACGGTTCGTCTTCGGCCCGAAGCAATTTATTCCATATCAGTTCAAGTTCAAGTCATATCCATAGACAACTCAAGTCATTCCTACTTAAAGTTTTCGTAAAGCAATCTCGTGCCCAGAAGTCATTGGACACCCATGTCGCTAGCGTGAAAATCCGATTGTCTCAGAATTCGACGAAATTCGTCTGGATAACTAGATTTCGCGAGGGCGAATCCAACGATTGAGTTCGGTTTCATCGATCGACATCTAGAAAATTTTGGGTTTTCAGCCCTATCTTGTTCTAGCAATTTACCATTTCACCTTGCCATTTTTAGTAGGTTTGCATATCTCACCTATAGGGCTTTAGTTGGAAAGGAAAATATTTTTTTCCATTGTATAAGAAGAGGAAATCAACCAATGATGGTGAACATGTAAAACAACTTTGGAAGTTTGCGAATTTGACCAATGTAAAAAGATCTCATCTTCATGCTTAAATAGGAGAAGAAGAGACACTTGCAAATTATCGATTAAGCACACAAGTGAGTCTTTGGAGGAGAGCATTATTCGGAGAAAGAGCATTTACAAGTCTTCTTATAAACCTTGATGTGAGCAGTACGCTTACTCCTCTTGGGATTGAGTGATTAAGCATCAATGAACCCATATGCGTATGGGAAAGAAGGGGAGCTTATTTCAATGTTTCTCTATGTGAAAGTTAGGAGAAGACGACTATGACACTATAAGAAAAATCAAAGTTAGAGACGAACAATTCGATCTCTAATCCGTCTAGAAACGGAATTCCAGATGGATTAGAGAAAGAATTTTCGGTCTCTAAAACATTGGTATCTAATTGTGTTTGTCTCAATTCCGTCTCTAATTAGGGAAGGAAATATTCCGTCTCTAATCAAAGACAGATCAAAGATGGAAATTTTGATACCAATTAGAGCCAGTTTCATTAAAGATCTCAACTGAAAAGAGAATTTGGAGTCTCACAATTAGAGACCGAGTTGATTCCTTCTTTAAGACGGACTATGACTGTCTCTAATCGGAGACAGAATTTTTCCGTCTCTGATCAAAGACAGAAAAGTCCATTTCCATTTTGTCTATAAATACTGCAGCTAATTTTCGACGTGTAGGTTTTAGCTTTTTTGACAAATTGAACCTATTATGACTGAAGATTTCAATTATATGTAATCATAAAGTTCTAGATTTAAGAATTAAATTAATAGATGTCATTAAATATATTGAAACATTATTTTTCATTAATTATAAAATCAATATTATACATAGATAACAAAATAGTAATATTAATGTCAAATGTACTAATATCTGATATACTAACCTAATCAAACTACAAATTCTTAATTGTCCTCAAAGAACATTCTTCCAAAACGCCTAGTCCTTATTAGTCGCTTCTTAAAAATCTTGTGGCTTTCTATGAGCATTCTTCGTGAGGTAACAACCTATGATGAAAATTACTTTCTTGTTAATTACATTATGTTATTGCTAATGCTATAGTATTACTTAAAACCATAAAGCAAGTTATTAAACAATGTCCTTATTTTGTTTTATTAAGAGATACAATGGACTTGCCCTATGCAATAGAGTTTTCAAAGTTAGTAATCTACATGAAATAATTATAAGCATAGAAATTACCATCATTAAAACTTTATTTTATTTTAATAAAAAAGTAATGAAATGCACAACCGTAAAACTAAAGTCGTTTATCTATAATTAATCAAAATCATTTATTAATATTAAAGCGATTACAAGAAATTGTTGACTCATAATTATGATTAAGTACACTTATGAAACCTAAGTATTGTCAATGGGTGCATGCAAGCAAATTAATTACAATTGGAGGAGAAATATTTCTATAGAAGTAGTTATTTTGGGGAGGCCAAGTCCTTTGGTGGACCACAAAACAGAAAAAAGAAAGAGTGCTCCTATAAGAATCACTACATCAAGATCGCTCGTAAACATAGAAATATAGATGATTTCAAGTATACATCTATAGTCACTATGTTCTTCGAGAACAAAAATTAAAAACATAAATACAGAGAGGCATACCCAGTGTCTCCTTCAAGCATGTTGAGTGCACAATACAATGGAACCACCAGATTGCTTGACTTTGGACAACTTGGAAGTGCACAACCTACAAATACCATCTCATCAGTAAAAAAAGACTTTATGCAAATAACTGCATAGATCAAAAGCTTCGACATTAGAGACCAATTAATTATTACCATCAGGAAAAAGAAAAGAAATACATTTGCACACCCTCACACTTCCTTTAACTAGATCATCATCCTACAAAAAACAAAAATCATACCAATCATAGATCAATCAACCAATCAAGTAATTAAAGATGACAACCTCCATAACACAATTGGCTCTTTATGCATAATTCTTTATTACCTTCAACGAACTCGTGTAAAAACCACATTGTTCGTATAACTCATCCAACACGGTCCAATTTCTCAACTCAACTTCAAAAATAAGCTTCTTCACAAATTTCTTCAAGGCCTATACCCTTTTTCACCCTGGTATTAATGACAACTGAACCAATCTTTACATAAAGAAACCAACATTCAAGTCACCGATTAAGAAAAAACTTTGAACTTGAACAAAAGTTCCAATCTTTACTAAATAAAGGCCACATAATTGTACTTATAGCTTTGTTGCTAATACAATGGTCCCAAATAAACCTCTACACTCCCTCTATAACCAATCCTCCACCACATTCTCTAACATTTCAATCAAAATAAAACAAACCCATTAGCTCTAAACCCTTAAATTTGCAAAAAGAGCAAACAAATGAATAAAATTTGCAAAAATGTTAAAATACACTCGTTAATGCTAAAGTGCACCTCCTACCTTGCTAGGGAGAGTAAGGTGTCGGTGGGCTTCATGGAGAGGGATGTGAGATCGTGGAGGCCTGTAGGAATGTGTTTGAGATTTTGCTCTACCATGGTCAGACCGGCTCGCGGCAAAGCTAGGTTTTATGAGAGTAGTTGGATTTAGCTTGGTGTGATGCCTTCATAATGGGGTTTGGCCGGAGATGAAGAAGAAGAGGTGATGGCTTTTTCAGATTGGCTCTACCTGAGGGGTCACCGGCTTTACCGTGCCTGGGAGGCACATCGCGCTAAGTGGCCTATGGGTCTGAGTTGTGTCTGGTCGAGAAGGAGAGATCACCGGTAAGGGTGGAGCTAGATCAAAGTTCGGGCGTATAGGAAGAGCTTTGGCTTCAAGTCAAAGAGAGGAATGGCCATACGGTCCGTTATGGTGACCTATTGGAGGTGTTTGCTTAGTGGATGGTGATATGAGACGAGGAAGAAAAGGCGAGGCGGGAGCCTGATCACAAAGGACTAATGGTAGATTGCAATTTCACACCACTGTTAGCTATTTCTTTTAGGACCACTTGAGAACTGCATAGCCTCCGACCTTAGTTTGCATCAACTCAATAATCAAACCGTATTCACAAAGTCACTGAATCTCCTCGCCACGAATTCATCCCGATCGGGCTACAATTTCTATTATCCGTGTTTAGATTATTTAACTAAGTTTTAAGCATGGAAAATTTGAAGTCTAAATTCTGTTAGTGGCTCTTTTTCAAAAGATTTAAGCATCAAAAGAAACATGATGTCCCAACCATACAAGCACTGTATAGCTAATGAAAAGAAGAAAATAAAACAAGAATGTCTCACCTCTAGATGAAGCGTTGGCTCAATCCATAACTCGCCCAACACCATACAAAGACTAGATGCAGTGAATAAGCTCACAACAGATACACCAAAACTTCTATATAATCCCCGACTACCATCGACACTTCACAATCCACGAAAGCAACATCTAGTCTCCCCTTATACCCCGATGGCCTCGCATATCCTACTGGGTAAATTAGCTCATCCCTAAGCCCAATCCAAGGGCTATGCTCAAATTAGGATAAACATGTAAATTTTTCATGCATAGTTTTGGGCGTAAAGAATGTCAAAATATGTCGACTTTGTGATTAAAGATAAGATTCAAATGGCCACTTAACCATTCTAATAGTCGATTTGTAAACAAAACAAATCATGCCAACACGATGCACACATATTCCTAGTCCGAATATCCTTGCACCATAAACTTTAACCGACCTTAGGTAGAATCAATACCAATTTTTTTGTAGGCTAAAATAGAATCACTATAATGAGAATTAACATTACTACCCCTTATCGGATCGACAATCTTATCCAACCGCCTATGGTTAGACTCAAATTAGCATCACAAGGAAAACCCCATCCGTTTTTGCCGTAATAAATATCAAATATGCCAAATCTAGGTTGAAAATCACTATTCAAATTGAAAGTACCAGCCAAATCGGCATTCTAATAGCTAGGATTCAGCAATTGGCTTCAAAATATCAACCTCGACCATTGAAGATCGTTGGGACATCAAAAGTTCTTCGTTCTAATAAGGTACGGGCAGAGTACCTCACCTTGTGAGAAGCCATGTGAATTACAAAACCCAGACACTCGAACCTTATCCTCAAAATAGCATCATGAAACAAGTGATCGGACAAGAAAACGCTCGAAAGAGCATGAACAACATACCATCAATTGGAACAAAATGTCAGAGAAAAAGTGCGTGACGGTCATGCCAAAGAATTCCATTTGCTATACCGCCATTGTCTCGTGATAGGATGGTTCAACCATCTTGAAAGCGTCGAATCTTGGCTTGTCTCCAAAGTCAGAAGGAAAATAATCCTCCGCAGAATCGACCGCTGATGACAAGGTTAAAACCTCGTACGTACTAGGAATCCCATCCGTTTTCAGTAAGCCTTTTTTTTTTTTTAATCATTAAAAAGCAAGTATTATATAATGGAAATTTCCAAGGAGTACACAGGACGTGGACAAAAGGAAGCCAAAACACAAGAGACATGAAACAACCCTAAACCCTACCTACACCCCAACCATGTGAGGAAATCTAAAATACAGTTTGTATTATCATTGCTATACAGGTTTTCAGTATTATATCAAAGTGTTCAAGGCGGAGTCAGACGCAATATTAGGATTGATTCCTAATTAATCCTTAGAAATGGTGATAGTTGACCACCTCAGATATAGATATAGAAACAATTTGTGTAATTAATCCTAGAAATTATGATAATTGACCAATCTTGTATATAGATATGTAAACAATTTGTTTTTCCCTTTTAGGACCTAATTTTGTGGATGTAATTGTATTTATATTGCCTCTATTTTAGAGAAGAATACACTTTGAAATCTTTCTCAGAAACTCTATTGCTTCGACATGGTATCGAGCAGCTTCGATCCCAAAGAAGTCTCGCGCAAGAAACCACGTAGATACGCATTTTCCTCGAAACCCATCACCCTCAGGAAGATGCCGTGAGTTCGATGTGAGACTTCGTTAGCTTCCAGTAAAAGATTGCCGGGAAAGCTATGATGACATCGCTCTAAGAAAATCAACCGCCACGCAAATGTCGCTCATCCGTATTATTGGTAAAGATCCGTATTTTCCGTGAACTTCTCGAGGCTTAGAATCTGGATTATTGATACAGTGCATCCAATCACATGACGTGGGACTCCACGGGCTTAAAAATCGCTCTCCCTTCTTCTCAATCGCTATTTCCACTCCGCCATCGGTAGCACCTCCCTATTACCGGGAAGGATCCGTTATCTTGTCTAATGCTCTCACATTAGATACCGTCTTGGGTTGTTCCATCTATTGAATACAAACCTTTGTCCTGCTAGCCAAATTACTTCAACTCGCTTGTATCAGAATCCGCCCTCATTTTGTGGGTCTTTCAAGACATTCTAACCCTAAGATTCTCGTTATGGTGTTGGGACAAGGCAAACTTTACTACTAGAAGCTGCCGAGAACGGGGATCAAAATCAATGTGCAAATCAAACTAGCAAAGAAGACAAGGCTCGAACAACTATATGGTTATGACACTGTAGATTAGGACATCTTTCTTTTGGTTATCTTAAGAAATTGCAACCACAACTTTTTTCAGGATTGAATGATAGGGAATTTCATTGTGACACTTGTGAACTGGCTAAGAGCCATCGTATTTCTTATTCACCAAGTCTGAATAAAAGTTCAAAACCTTTTAAAGTTATTCACTTTGATGTTCAGTCCCGCAGCGTTCCTCTATATTTGGAGCTCAAGCATTTTGTGAGACATTTATCGATGAATGCAATTGTAATGACTTGGGTGTCCCTACTTATTAAAAAAAGTGATGTGTGTCTAGCATTCTATAATTTTCACAAAATGACTCACACCTAGTATCAAAAGCATATTCGTGTTTGGCAATCTGACAATGGTACTGAGTTTATGGATGCCTCTCTCTGGAATTTTTTGAGAAACCATGGAATTCGTCATCAAACCTCATGCACCTATGCTCCACAACAAAATGGATTGGCAGAGAGAAAGAATAGACAACTTTTGGAGGTAGTGCGTGCCTCCCTCTTCGGCATGAACATGCCTCGATTTTATTAGGGTGAAGCTGTGAAATCTGCTGCCTACCTCATCAACCGAACACCTTCTCAAGTAATAGACTTTCAAACCCTCACCGTAAATTTAAATCCTTACTTTCAATTCCCATCTTCCGAATTCAACCCCGAGTTTTGATGTACCATATATAAACACATCCAAAATCTTATGAAATAAACTCGATCAATGTGCAAACGATGTGTTTTTGTTGGCTACTCTAAATTTTAAAAAGGATATGTGCTAAGTGATCTACAAACCCGAAAGTTTACATGTGACTCTAGATGCCTTCTTTCCGAGAATTAGAGCCTTTATACTCCTGGGGCTTAAAATTCTCTTTCTGTGGGGAGAGCTAAAGTGAAAGAGAATGGTGGAGGGATGAGTTTATTGAGTCGAGAATATCTGCTCAAGAGAGCGGTGGAGGCGATGAGTTTATCAGCTGGAAAAGGTGAATGAACATTTTAAGCATGTCAGGCAACAAGGCCGTGGATCACAATCATGAAACCGGGGGAGTGAATCACCACCGATACCTCAGAGTCGCCCCCCATCTACACCATTAACCTAATAACTCAACCAAGAATGTTCCTCCTAAGTAAGTATAATCTGTAGTTGAGAGTCTAATGAAACATATGTTCCCGTTAAAATACAAATTCCTAGATATCCACAAAGAGAATAGGGGAGTTCCAAAAAAACAGTATGAACCTGATCCTAAAGCCAAGACCAAATACCTAATTAACAACTATGTGTCATCTCATAGGTTGACTGGATCATATGCATTTACTGTTAATCAATTGTCCACGCTCTATTCCTAAGAATGTCCAGATGTACTGGGTCGATTTAAAATGGAGAAAGGCGTAAGGAACGAAGAGATGTGAGGCTCTACAAAAGAATGCCACTTGGGAACTTGTTCCACCGTCAAAGGAATGAAGCCAATCGATGCGCATGGGTGTTCACTTGTGAAACTCAAACCGATGGAAGTATTGATAGATATAAAGTCCGACTAGCCGCATATTATGCAAGTAAAGGTAAGGGATAGACTATCGATACTTTTTGTACCAAGTATTAAGATCACTACACTACAGCCTTATATCTATAGCAAGAAATCGACTCCGTCTCTACAACAATTTGATGTTAAAATGCTTTCCTCAATGGAGATTCGAAGAAGAGGGTCTATGGAGCTACCACCTGAGTTAAAATGCTCTTCATGTAAAGGTGAAGTCTCAGAAATTGAAAAAGTCATTATCGCTGAAACGGCCACCTAGAGCATGGTTCGGGGAGATTCTCGACTACAATGAAGGAGTTCGGCTATAAGCAAAGTAACTCAGGATCACACTTTGCTTATAAACATGTTGAAGGAAAAGTAACAGCTTTAATTGTGTATGTTGGATGATATGGTCTCGACAGAGATGACCCATGCGAAATGAAAGCTTTACAGATATTTAAAGCCACAAAATTTGAAATGAAGGATCTCGGCAACTTAAATATTTTTTTGAATCGAGGTAGCAAGATCGAAACATGGAGCTCCTTGTTTACAACGAAAATATGTGTTGGGATCTTCTAATCCCGAAACCTAATGCTTGATTGTAAACCGCAGAGACGCCTATGGAAATGAATCATAAGCTCCCCGAATTCTCCCGCACCAAGCCCCAAATGTGATATGGTTTATCACAGCATTAGCTTGAAGATTAATCTACTTATCACAAAGATACCAAAGAGCCCAGTGCGTCGTTGGTTCAAAAAAGCAACTTAAACACAATGACGCGATCTCATCGGCGGCGTGATCAACAACCATAACCGGGACCCGGCATTTTTACTTCGCGGCGTAATCTGTCACCGGCGCCAAATAAAAATGCGGCGGAAAGACCGGCGCCGTTTAACTTTGAATGCCTGCGGCGAGCGCGAACTCGCGTTACGCGATATAGCATACCGAGACTGGGAATGGAAGACGCGGCAACTTGGCGAACTCATCGCGATGTAATGGCGCACCTGAATCCAACCGCACAAAACCTCGCCGAACATGATCGCACGAAACATGCTTAGTTGACCGAATTTGACCGGCGAACCTCAGCGGCGATCGGCGCACCCTGCTTTTACCAACCCGGTATTATCGCCGACAGCTCAGCAGCCGCGCTTCTTCGTAATGCGTTTCGCTACATAATCAGATTAAGTCATACTGATAATCCATGCAATCTCAACTGATGATGGTCCCAGCGATCGCACTTTAACATAGATCATTCAATTGAACCTCAATATATTAGGTCAATCAACTTTATAGCAGGATATAAAAAAACGTAACTGTGTAATTGAACCCCAGAACTATGATAGGTTGACTAAACTGTATATGGTATATAAAAAACAATCTGCAATTGGAACTTTAGAACTATGATAGTTAACTGAATCATATGGGTATGGTTATGAAACAATTTGTTTTTCCCTTTTTTAGATGAAACGTGATCTATATATTGGCTCTATTTTAGAGAAGAACACCTTTGAAACTTCTCGTAACCCCATTGTTTGATACTAAAAGGCACTCGGCAAATCTACACCATCCTCCGCTGCGTTTTTGAAGGCCGTAAGATGTACTTCCTCAATAAGATCCCCGGCCAACTCATGAAACAATGGCGAATGGAGATTAGGTACAACCACCAGAATGCAGAAATATTCCGCTCACTACATGTAAACTTAGTTTATATCGTTCCAAAAATGAGGTATAAAACATTAAGTATAGAACTTTACATAAAATCCACATAACTAAATGGGAAAGAGTGAATCTGGCGCTGGTGTAATAAGATAGAAACTCTAATCCTTCAAAGATTAAAAAATTATAATAGAATATAATATAAGATTATTAACAATGATAATGTCCACAAACCGTGGAAGACAGACTTGATAGTCGACTTTCGTTTTCGCCACTGAATTCCTATAAGTAAGGAACAACTCAACTGAAAACGCGATTGAAAAACCAAAGAATGGTCCCAAATCTTGACTGTTTTAACCAACTTCATTTATAAACAAAATTGATCTGGATATATTCGAACCATTTACTATTATCATCTTTAATCGAATCCACGCAAAGCAAGCCAACCCTATGAGCTTTCTCGTTGTTTCGTGCCAAAGTCTGAATTGACACAAAGCCCAATTGCAATAAAGATATGTTTGATGTACTTTAGCAGAACGATCCGGTTTTGATATGCTGAGTGCATGAAAAGATCCTTCATAACATAAAATGATGAATTTCGCATGGAACAGATAAAAACATCATATTGATACGCCACTAATGAATAACACTTGTACTTCTCCATAATCGATATATTCCATTGTGTTTGAAGTAAGAATTTCTCTGAATGAACCCAATGATTAACCCAATAAGATGATAAAACACGTCGCCACCACTTATAATATAATGGCGGCAAAGATCGAAGGTTCATTTTGAAGCCCTTCCAAACAATAATAATTAAACAATAAGATTAAAAATGAATCAACGGAGAACAAATAAGAAAAGGTTAATTCACTATCGCTGGATGAGGTTCAGTCTCCAAATATGTTAACTAATGGTCCCACTCAGTGTCCAAAACAACGCTTAGAGACGTAAAAAGCGATTTTCTAAACTCTAAATTCGGGAAACGACCTGCATTTTCCTTCACACCCTCCAACTCGATTCAATGATGATAAACTCACCATTATTCTCAAAATCAAACCTAACCAAACCCCTCCCAACCCAACACAGTAAGAGGAGAATCCCAAACACACTATGGAAGGAGGAACTCTGAGATGATAACCTCAGAGTAAAGGTCTTTTCCGCTTCACAACCAAACAGATCATGGTAAAATCTAACAATTACTGGTAAGTCAGAATAGATTATGCAACTGAATAACATCTGGTGAATCTAAATCTCACGAAAACGATCAATTGAAGAACAAATCTGTATTAAGAACCCATTGGTCCCACTGACACGTCCAAGGCTCGGAGCTCGGTAAACAAAGATGTAGATATAAAGAGAACGCGGATTGAATGGGAAGAGAAGACAGAAAACGTCGGGAGGACAATATTGATGATGTGAGTCCCACTGGAGGCCTGGTGCAAGAACCTGAGAATATCTGAGGCAACAAAACCCAGCAGTCGGGAGGCCTGGGAAGGATAAGTGAGAGCAGTAAAGAGGCTGGTATGAATGGATACTATAAGATAAAATCAGTCGATATACAACCATCACTTAAGCAGGGCGGATTATCTATTGAGAGAAGGCCACTCAGTCTCAGAGAAGTCACTCCTGAACGATTGATGTCATGATCTCAACCTGCAGATCGAATCAGATAAAACTCTCTCTTCCGGGCTTTTCTTTCTCCTTCACTCACTTTTTCTTCTTCCTTTTCCGCCTGGCCTTCTCCCATCTCACTTGACTTATTCTCCCAAATCCTCTTTCCTCTCCCTTGGTTCTTCTCCTCCGCCTTCCCTCTTCCTCGTATGGCTCTACCTCATTTTTATTTTTAATTAACTATCAATGATTATTTTGTTAATCTTTCTTTCACGATTTTTCCCGCTACATGTCTTCAGGCTTGATTCAACACATCGTCCCCAGCTGCATAGCAGAATCTCAGAACTCACCAGCTTTTACGATACTTACTAAAACCGCATCTCAAACACTGGAATATCCAAGGAATTTGGTCTGGTCAATTATCTTTGGGTGACGGTAATTGTGTTGGACTTCGTCAACATAATGTCAAGAAGCCCAATTTTTAACGCTGGCTAAAACTGATTAACAATGGGGAACTGATGGTAAACAATTCAAAGAAATGTGAATGCGCTTCAGAAGATCCAATCACTGTTATTCAAATGTCTTATTACGCTGGCTTCCACAATAGCTGACCAAAGAACTGACTTTTTCTTCTTTTTTTTTTTTTTCTCAAATATATCACTCCGCAGAAACCCAATAGGTGGTTTTTATAACCCACATCAGCCTGATCCTGATGAAAGACTGAGAACTTCAACTATCAGAACCCGGTCAATATAAATGGATTGATTTTTTTCGGTCGACAATTAGAACTAAACTGGTCCTGAATTTTGTAAACATCTGATCAATAGTTTAATAGAGACCTAAAATTTTCCTAGTCACTAATTCCCAGCTGTACACATTTTTTAGTTTGAGAAATTTAATAATTTATTTGCTAGAACTAGTTTCCATCTTTATGCTTTTCAAATAGAATAGAAGGAAGTATTATGATGAGGTGTTCATCATCTCTAGTCTAATGAATCTTATGATGATGGAAAAATTATTACTTCTTCTGTTAAACAAAAGTTTTCATTTTTATCAAAAAATCTAAATGGATATTTGAGTAAATTATAAATTGTAGTCCTTCCAGTTTAGAAAAATGAATTAATTAGTTTTCTACTTTCCAAACACTAAATTATTTATCTCTCACTAATGTTTCGTCATCCTGACTGATTATTATTTTGGTCAAAATATTTCTTTTCTTATATATCCTTTTCGCCTTTTTACTTTTTTATATTTTTCTTACACAAAAAAATCAAAATTAAAATCATCAAATGTGACTTAAATTACAAGTATTAAAAGTATGAGAATCAATTAATTAGTTTTTTAAATATATGAACTTATTTATTTGTTTTTCAAACTCAAAGGCCTAATTATAATTTACTATAATTAAGTTTAATTATATTTTTTAAGAATAGATTCCAATCAATTACTTTAGCATCTCAAGATAATGTGTTATGTTATTTCACCAACTTCTCGTTATTCTTTTCTACATAATAGATTTTGATCCTATTCAATATAAAACAAAGAAACTCTGGCTTCATTAACTATTCTCAAAAGATATTTAGTGTTTTAGTCAAAAAGAGTTACAACTTTACTGAATGAACTACTAACTATTTTCACTGTTATTTTGAACTGGTGTTCAATATGCCCCTTCTTCGTAGTTGTACTTGAATAGTTAATGGTGCTTTCCGGGTTATCTTTTCTCTTATTATGGTTAATCCGCCTCTGCTATCGGATGATCATTCTGTCCCAAACTCAAAGACGTAAACAGCCCAATTCCCATTAGAGACTTAAACTATTCTCTGGCAGAGATGAGATTTTGTTCTATCCTCAAATCGGGAGACTTTAGAACAGGCCTTGTCAATAGAGATCTGCCTTTCCGTCTCTAATCAAAGATCAACTTTGGCTTCATTCTTTGACTTATACGGCAAATCATCCCAGCCTCATTAAAACAAAATTTTCATTCATTTGGATACCTTAATTTCCCGCCCCCACCACTCGTAATTTCGTTTTTATGTCCTAATCCATCCTCTAACTAATCCTTATTTAGAGACTGACAAGTGTCCTGCCTGAGAAGATATGAAGCTCCTGTCTCACTTCAAGTCTTGTACTTTGAACTGATTTGATAATAAGAAGAATAATCTCACATCAGTTTGTTGTTCTTGATGACAGTAATTTGCTTTTAACCAAATGGTAACCAACCCGCTCTTCGGTAAAGAACTTTCACCTGAACCTTATTCACAATATTAATATTTAACTTCACAATTTTACATCATAGTACACCAGTGAAACCTTTAACCACCTTTCGCGCAAACCATCGGGTCGAAAACCGGAACATTTCAGATTCAGATTACCAACAGATCACCGCGAACGTCGAATCGGGCCAACATCGCCAACGCCAATCCGGCACACGTGTGAACGGACGCGCCGGCGCGGCGTGTTCGAAGATACACGGCGGGCGGCTACCGCGGCACCTGGAAGAGAGCGGCAATGACCGGTGCCGGTCTTAATAAAAAGGAATCGCCAAGATCGTCGCCGGTGAGATCCACGCCCATACGTCACAAAGATTCTGAAAAAGGTAAGGCAGATGCAAGAAGATGAAGATGAAAACGAGGCCAGCACAAATGGTACGGAGGCGTGAGAAGCCTTCTCTGACCAACACGCCAATGAAGATCCAAAACAGAGAAAGAGTACAAAAAGAGGAAAAAGATATAAACGGCACAATAATTTATATAAAATGAAACAAAGAATATGGTGGCGCCAAAAATAAAAGAAATGGAGGTTGAAGCCCATAGATATGAAGCATGAAAATGAAACAAAAAGAAGAAAATAAATGATGATTTTTCTGACGCCCATACCTGTCCTGACGTCTGAGTACTTGGTGTTGTACGAGCGCAAATGTCTTCGACCGGCGTGAATGAATTAAAAACCGGAGCCTTTGTCAACCATGGCAGACTTCCTGCTCCCGCCACTTTGGTCGAGCCATGGTGTTATAAGAGCGACGGTGAACATGAGAGCCGCGTGAAACTTGAGCCCGCAATCGGGACTGACAGAACTATGTCGATTTACAATAATTTGGTGATCCAGCCAGGTCAGTCTCTGGTTTCAGATCACGCCCCGCCAGTTACTTGGTATAGCGACGGAAGGGACGCGGAACCAACCGCCAGCTTGGTTAGAGGAACCCGAGGTACCCTTACCTGACAATCGGGATCAGACCTCACGTAAGCACGTTTCTCGCAGTCAGTTACGTCGTAAATATATCGTGTTAGTATGCTATCAGCGCACACATGGGACGCATGAGGCAAATCATAAAACATAGTTCCGGCCTCATGGTGTATTAATGTTTCATGAGCACCTATATATACATGTAAGATGAACGAAAACATCGACGATCACGCATTTCATGCGCACGACCACACTGAGCCAGTCTAGTGGGTACGCAGGTACCGGAGTATTCACCGATGTTGGTGAATGGCCCAGAGCCTCAAAATGGACAGCACAAGGCTGAAACCCAATGATGGTAACTGATCAAACCCATAAACTACATGAGCCAATGGCACGAGGCAGAACCTCCAGTATGCTGGAATCAACGTTATTCACGGCGAGACAATAAACCTCGCCATATGCCTCAGAAAATGCTGGAAACATAACCGTGGTGAAACCAACCTGGGCTCATGTATATACAGCAACAAGAAATGATAAATCAAAACTGAGGTCGCTCACTGGCTCAGTCACTGGCTGAATTTAATAATGGGGTTTCGCACTGGCAACTGATAGCGTGCGGAGTCGAATGGGACTAGTCATATGCAAGAGGGCCCATCCTCATGGATGATATAACATTTCGCTACGTATATCAGATAAATCATAAATGCGACGATAGTTTACACTTCGCGACAGCGTAGCACTTGTGTTTTATAAACCTTCTTTAGAAAACCCTTCACCTTGACGTCACCACCGGACCCCTTTCGTGGTTAAAACTGCAAGGTGGCTCGAATTTACAGGGAATCGTATGAGGAATGAGGAGTCGACGCGTTTGGTTTTATTCGTTTTGGTCTGCATGGCGAAAGCAGTTTTAACAAAATGGTATACCTCGCCAGATAAAGAATCGGCGAAACGGACTGGCGGTTAAACAATAACATGGTATTTTTGTATATTTATGAATTAAATATGTAGGAATGGATCTCAATGAATGAGTGTGACATTGGGACACCCGATATTTACAGAGCTGCAGTTAATTCGTTGTCAACAGCGACTTCGGATAGAGGTGTCACAAATTGCTCTCACTTACGATAAAGGGTTCACAGTCAGCAAGACCATGTGAGCACCGCCATAAAACAGCTTCATATTTTTTCAATCGTATCGTGAGGTCACCAAGATTGAGGATCCAAGAATGCTTTTGATTGGTTTGTTTCGCGATGATGGATAAAGGAAGGAGGCCGGTTCGCCCTCCTTTGTTGAAGGAAACAACTACGGGTACTAAAAGCTCATGCGTATCATCGGTCATGGATAAATCCTCGCCTAGAAAGCGCGGGGCCTAATCTGTGACTCCCACCACAAAGATTTAGTCGGAAACGTAGGTGCCAAAAGCAAACTGATCGGATCTGGCTTCGGCGAAGATGGCGCCTCAACACCAAGGCTCCCAACACCATTGAACAGTGTGTCCAACATATCAAAAGATCTTCGCCAATCGAGTCAACCAAAGATGCTGGACATACCCGCGACTTCAATGGAATCCATCGCCGTGTGGAAAATCACATTAGAACGAAACTATATCTCTAAATTCGAACTTCGAATGGAAGAATATGAGACAACTGGGCAACACTTCATAGTGAGGCATATACTTCAAAATGAGTAATCATCCTTAGAGAGAAAAATTCCTAAAGAAAAGATCATATGAAAGCATGAATCCCCGCCAAAGAGGTTCACTTATTACAACCGCCATTGAGGCAAAGAACTGAAACCAAAGGAATCTAAGGATTTGATCGTCACCCGCACATTTTTGAAATGGAGCTGAAGAAGACAAAGGAAGCAGAGAAGAATGCTGACTTTCCAAGGAAACTGCCAATAGGGTGAAGCAAGACACAGATGATCTAGCTTAAATCCATGGTTTCCTTGACAAAGACCTGCAACCCAAGTTTCTGCAGTGAACAGAACAAGAGACTAAAAGTGCATAAGTATTAAAACCAAACATGTAATTTGTTTTAATCCTTCCATAGCTCTTTATAAAACATGCTTGGGGTCAATACCAAACCAAATAAATAAGAGTAGGTGAACAAGGCAAGGAATGAAGGTGGTCATAATCCGTCGGCAGAGCTGAATCAAGAAAAACGTCATACACGTCGCTACGGAGGATGAAGAGTCCGAGGAACAGAGAACCCTCCAAATGGATGTTATGGTCTTAGTCAACTTAGCAATAATAAGATCCTCTCAGCGATGTTAGAATAAATGTTGTATCATCCTAAAAACAGCCAGAAACCAATGACATTTTAAGATTTTTGATGAACAGATGGTCCATTCTGAAGTGGTAGCGCGTGTACAAGAACGTGAAGGCCCTCATCGGTATAATCATGATTTACGAAAGCAAGTTTCCCCATCGAAAGAATGAGAAAGTGGTGACTGTCAAACAAAACAACAATATGTCTGAGACAAAATGGCACAGAAAAGCCCTCATGCCGAATCGAGCGTATGAAGTTGAAGCATAAAAGCGAATTTATGACGCAATCTGGAACCACTGAATGGAAAAAACACCAGACCGTGTTGATCGTGTCTGGCGGAAACTGGTAGAAACAATCGCCTGAAGAAGACAGAAGCAGGAAACCAAAAGGGTAAAGATCAACATAGAGAAAGATCCTTACAAGCACTGTGTGCTATTCAGAGAAAACTGTGAGACATCAGAAAGAATGCTCTTACTTAGAAGGCGCAAGAGATGAGGCAACACATGCAGCAACAAAAAACAAAGTATATATGGAGAATAAAGATGGATGAAGATGTCCTGGTCAGGTGCACGTCCCTAAAAACAAAGGTAGAAGAAAATGGTAGGGCTTGATAGTGGTAGTTCCGCATAGGCGATCGGTAGCCATGAATTCTAATCAACCTGAAATCCATGCAAATTTTAATCAGATCTCTTGTAGATTTATGCTGTATAGTTTTAAAATAATTTTCCCACAACCCAGTAGCTTCAAAACCAGAGAATTTTTCGATTGACTAAAGGTAAACCTATCAAAGATAGCCAACCGCTTTATGACAACTGCTGTTTAGTTACAAAGTGGGGCTGCCTAATGTCACTGGGAACTCAAACTCCTGCGTGCCATGAAGGCAAAAGGTCACCAAACAATTGTTATTTATTTGTTTTTCATGACTTGCGCACTACTTCCACAAATACTTCTTATATTTGTAATGGTGATTTAGCTGCTACAAGTCTGAAGCCTAAATGAAACCATAGCAAAGAATGTACGAGAATTCTAAAATGCAAATGACTCGTAAAATACGTGGATTTATGTCAACTAGAAAGTAGGTCCGACGCCTCGCGAATGATGCTGCATAATACATGACGAATGCAGAAGTGACCTTTCACACTACTTCATATGGACCTCGCACTAATGCAGTTGAGTACCTAGGGTGTTTGCTTTACAAACATGACTTTTCTAGATATTCCATACACTTTCTCAAGGAAAATCTTACACCTTGATACTGGAATTTTTGCTTTTAATATTAATGTTTGAAACAAACCACCATAAGAAGATGAACTCAAGAGTGATCACAAGAGGGAATTCCAGAACTCCCACTTTGACAACTTTTGCAATAAACATGACATATATGAGTATCGCCTAAGACTCTCAACAAATGCCAGTAGTGAATGAAAAAGACTTTACAAGGAATGGTCTGTCATGTTAAAGCTGGTGGCTAACTCAATATAATTATAAAGATAATAATAATACAAGGTATCTTCTTAAACTGAAATTTCCAAACTCAGAACTCATGACAATTATGAAATACATGGAGAGCTAATAGAAGTCAACCCAAAAGATTAAGGTATACGAGTCAGAGCTACAATGTTTAAAAAAGCAAAAACGATAGAAACGTTGGTACGGCAACTCGATTCAAATGATGATATGGGCATGTTCGATACCCGCATCAAGAGTCACAGTGGTGTGGCGAACAGCGCACAAAATACTATGAATCAAACGTAATATTACGGTCATTGATCGCGGTCATCTTCATAACCCAATGTGACTTAAACTGTAATATCCGCTGATCGATCCGCCAATCAGGAAACTGGAGATTTCGGGTGACCGACATCACTCGTTAAGCCCGGCTTCAATCGAGATCCGCGAATTTATAAAAACAAAAAAGACGGTAGAATTGCTAATTTTTGTTTTTATCCAAAGCCCTACGGGCTAACGAGAGAACGTACGAACCTTAATTCCAAGTCTATGGCAATAACGCATCAGCCCACGGTGAGCAAAATGAATAGCTTCACCGCGATCCATAATAAAAAATAGAAGGTTATATCATAAGAGGTCCAAGAGCTAAATGATGAATAATTTTATATAAAAATAGATATCAAAACGATTTGTTTTGATGGAGATTTGTAAATGAATTACAAATACAACTGACTTCCTTTCAGAATTGAATTCTCAATAATTAAAATCTATTCCTCCATGGTCTCGTTTTCCTAACTAAAATGTTTCCTAGTTATAGTAGATGAAAATAGTAGAACTCCCGTGAGGCCATTCCCACCCAAGTGCATACGGAATGATCATGTTCATAACTATAATCATATCAATCAAAACAATTTTCACTGGCAATGAATCCATGCCATGAAATGAGATGAGACCCAAACATTTATCATGCCTCAGTCTTACCTACTCCCATCGAATTCGAACTTTACTTAAACTAATATCACATAATGCCAAAGCCCATGCTATGATGGATAATCCATTGATTACAGACAGACTGACTGATTACTTCTGATAAAAAACAAATATATTTGTTTTCAAAACCCGGTGTTTGATGTTACGATAACTTCTACGACTACTGTGATATTAAAACTCATGTGGTTCTTTGCGCGTGATACGACTTTTTAAATGTGAATCAGAAGCTCACATAATCCAGACACTCTTTGTAAGGCGGCTCATTATTGGAATCTGAGAACTGACGATAACGAACTGGTTCTTCTGATCTGAGGGTGTCCTAATCTCGCCAGTGCACAGTCACCAGGTAGTGTATACAGTTTTTCGCGTAAAGGCAATATCTGGGTAAACTCGGGCACCCACTGACTCACCCTGTTCTAACAAGGCGGCCTTCTGCACTAACCCCAAAGTTTTCCCAACTAACCAAAAGGAAAGTTGACTCTTCCTCTCTTCAAAAGCTCCAAATGTGCGGCACTACCCAGGCGGAAGGGTGGGCGGGGGCAAGGCCTCTGAAGGTTACGTGGAATGAAAAGGGTCAAAGGGCAAGGAAGGTGGTGGTAGTAAAAAAAACACGCGCGCCAAGGCAGGTGTGCAGGTATGTTAAATTTAATGCTGCTGCCCAACAACTCAACCACACAACCAGTTGCTGTTGCAAGTAAGCAAGGCATGCCGTGGAAGAAGTGGAGGATGACCACGATCGTGACCATATAATTTCAGCAGGAATTGGTTACACTCCAGCGTCGAATATATTTACACAACACATGTTATATCAACGATCTAGTGTATCACAGATCCATCACGGGCTGGGTTATGTTATTCGTCAAAAACCAGAAATAATAATTCTTGATCCCTGAGGGTGTATGTGTAAGGATAATTTTTGTGCCTGCTGGCACAAACTGCCCAGAAGGCTATACATGTACAAGGCCAAACCAGCCAACCAGCAGACTAATCATGCCCCATAGATAGAAATAGTCCCAAATTCAGTCCCATAAGAAAAAAATTTTAATCTAATGAATTCAATCTAAAATTCTTAGATACATAACAAATTAGTGCTAAGTCATTGCATAACTCGAATTGAGGATGGATCAAAGGACTTGTTTTAGAGGTCAACTTTAGTGATTCAAAAAGCCTAATATCAAGTTCATAATTGCAGCCAACTTCTATGAAGAATATTAAGTCCAATTCTTTATATTCCTTAAAATAAAACCAATCTAAATTCTAGACATAATAATTAAAATGTTCTGTTTCGTGGAAGTCTCCTAACGAAATGGACTATAAATCGAGTCAGAAGGTCCAATTTAGGCATCTCAAAAGTCTATCATCAAGTTCACAATTGCAGCTACAATGACTGGTAGAACACAGTCCAATTCCTTCTGATTTCTTAACCACAAAAACCAAATTCTAAATTTTTTGACAAAGGTGGAGGTCAAAACAAGGTAAAGATTCCCAATAATTTCCAAATCCGATCTAAACAGCCCTTAGTAAGTGCAAAATGACAATTGTAAAACAACTTTTAGTGGTGGAAAATAAACAAAAGTATGGAGAATTCATACCTCTTTGGCTATTAGTAGAACTCGAAGGAGGTCTCAGAATGTCTCCTATCCCTAAAAATTTGATTTCCCAAAATTCTCCTCGATCTTTTATGAAATCCCTCCCTTGCATCATGTAAATCTCATATCTATGGATGAACTCACTTTATAGGGATGCAATTCCAACGAATAAATCATATCGGAAGAGAGAGAAGCCTGGGAAATTCCCTCTTTTCTCCTCTTTCTTCACGCTTAACAACAAGAAAATGTGACCTTTTCCCCAAATATCTGGTTTCAACCTTATCCACCACTTAAGTGTTTCGTCAAGTCATGCCATGTCCACGACTGCCCTGTCTCTGGTCAAACAACTATTTTGCCGTTTTTAAGTTCAATTTATTTTAAATGAACTTTACATAATTTATTTTCACTCAGATTTTTTTATTTTTTTATAAAAATCCCGTTTTTTTTTTGCCAACTAGAGACACCCACACCTAAAATCGCGAAAATTGACAGTCTTTAATTCTATGAAATTCATCTAGGTAACTAAATTTCATGAGACAAATCCAATGGTGAGGTCTGTTCATCATCTGAGATCTAGAAAAATTCCAGGTTTGCAACCTGTACTATAGAGACAATTTACCGTTTTGACATTTTTTGGAAAAATTCAAATTTACTCCGTGCTTACATCCAAGGTCGATGAAAGCCATATCAAGGCACACTGCATGCATCCAAAGACGATGCCTCAACAAATGATGCAACACTAGGGAATAGTTCCAGCCCTGACACAAAAGATGCCTCACCATTTGCTGAATCACTCTCCTAACCTGAAGATCTTCCTACAAGCTTTATGGGGTCCAATCGAGAAGCATCTAGACAAGTTCCAAAGGACCGCTGAGCAAAAGACATTATTGAAGATCTAGAGGCAGGGGTTCGAATGAGAGGCAAGCCTAAAGTGAATTACGTGGAAACGGGTGGGGTATTACGTGTTAAGCACCTCATCCATCAACCCAAAACATTAAGGAAACTCTAGAAGATGAATACTAGTGACTACACGTAAGAAGAGTCGAACAAATTCATTAAGGAATGATGTATGAGATCCGCACTCGATCGCATGGTGTTAATATTATAGGAACAAATGGATCTTCAAGAACAGTTCCAAGAAATGGAAATGTCACTAGAAACAAGGTCCTATATTGCTCGATACTCTCGTGGGAAGGAATTGACTTCGATGAAACATTCACCCTTCTCGTGAGCATTTAGAATCAATTTGACTCCTCATGGCATTTGCATGCACCCTTCTTCAGACTCTATCGGATGGATGTCAAAAGTGCCTTTCTAAATGGGTACTTAAACGAAGAAGTGTTCGTGGCACAACTTATGAGTATATTATGTACTCATTTCATCCCTATGTTTTTATGTTATTTTTGTAGTTTTTAGATATAAATAAATGTTCTAATGCTCTAAATGTTCATCTTAAAAATTATGTCAACCATTGAATGCATATGAGTGAAATCAAAGTGAAAAAAGTGGAAAACCAAAAAACACCATACAACATGCAATAGAAGCTAATGTATTTTGACCTTTTCAGCTATAATATGACCTCCAATGACATCGTTTCTAATATGGATAGACTACTCTAAGAGACTCCAACGGTACCAAGAACACCAAATTTGAGTTTGGACGAGAAATCCCATGGTCTCAACAATCTTTATATCACACTACAAACTGTCAGAGCCACTCGTGGTTTTTCAATTTACAATGTGGTCGCAACCACAACACTTCATGGTCATAACCATACGATGTTATGTCTGGCCTGGGCATCTGCTTTAGCCCATTTACCATTTTGGGAATCCCAGCAAAAGAGAACACGATCTAGGTTTAAGAGTCGCATTTTGGGTGAAATTTAGGAAACACGTCTCGGGAAGAGAAAGCTTTTTGGGGAGTGTTAAGAAGAAGATGGAAGAGAGGAGATGTGGGCTTTCACTCCAAACTGTTTATTCTCTCCCTCTATCTCTGTTTTTCTCACTTTTCATGGTTGTAATTCCTTTCTAGTTATCTCCCTCTGTGTGTGTGTGTGCATAATCTTTCACCTAATCTCTTATCTTACTACTTTGTACATTACTTAAATCTTCACACTGCACATCATAAAAGGGTTAACTGCCTCACTTATGACAAAGGTTTTACCAATGATGCAAGATTCATGGAGCATTGTCATAACAACAATTTCATTTTTTCAATTAGTATCGTAGCTGCCATCAAGATACTTAGTGATCCCGGGGCGCACGTTTAATTGTTTGTTTCCTGGCGCTGGCTGGATTCTCAACAAGAGGTCGCTGTCTCATTCTCTTTGCTTACCTGAACAAATCCATGGTATTAAAAAGCTTGCATGTGTGCATTCATCAAGTCGATGGACGAACTCGCCTAGAAAGCAGTCCTAACTAGGTGGACTCCTCCCACCAAGAAAGACGAGTCGAGAAATGAGGTGCCCAAAAGCGAACTTGACTAGAGGCTATGGAAGATGGGCGTACCGCCAAACAATCAGCGGCTCAAAGCTATTTTCAATGGTAAGTCCAACACACTGAAAAGCATCTCCGCTACCACGTCAACCAAAGATGATAGACATAATCTGGGGTTGAGCTTAGTTGAACTACTATCGCTGGATATTGGCGAACATGAATTGCTCATCTATAAATTCGAGAATCTTCGAATGGAAGAAAATGAGACAATCGGGCAGTGTCATGCCAAAGTAAGCAATATTTCAAACGAGTCGTTCATTCTAGGAGAGAAATTTCCCGAGGAAAAGGTCATACGAAAGGTTTTAGACTTTGGTACCATGTTTGTTTTATATACTTAAGGTTGAATTTGTTCCATCTTTGAAGTCTAGGAGAAGTGATAAAGAGATGGAATTAATGAACAAGGGAACCTAGGATATACAAAACATAGAACGTAGTATGATGTAAAGTGAAGTGAATATATATATAAAAAAATGCTACATTTGTTTTAAATAGTGCTTAATATTATTTTTTTTAATACTTTATTTTTATCAAGTATTAAGTTGTTTGTTTTTTATAGGTTAAAAATCACTATTTTAATAGCTTTTTGTATTAGAAAAGATATTTTGATTTGTAAGATGATAATTTTACTTTATCATTATGATAAAATGAATATATTTATGTAATGTTTATATAACATTTTAATTATATTTATAAAAAAATAAAAATCATTACAACAATACTTAAAAATAAAATTTGAAAATAAAATACTACCACAAAAAAATCCTCATTATACATGCTAAATTCATATAAAATTCTACAAATTTTATATTTTATCAAAATTTTAGTACTGACTTTAAACAAAACAAACTTATCCACTACCAGAAATCCAAGAAAAAGAAATCAATCTTAACTTTCATCTAAATTTTGAAAATTTTTTTTTTTTTAAATACACATGCTTTTATTTAATTAGCATGAGAATTAATACAAGGAGTTTCATTCATCATTCAGGTGTCGTGACCCTACGAAATGCATCAAATGAGTCGACCTGAAACCCTAGCCCATCATACATTTGGAACTGGGCAACAAGAAGCTTTTGAAGGGCGTTCCTATGTAAGATGGCGTGGACTAATGGGGGAATCTCATATACTCATCCACATGCACAAAGTTGGATCCTGCCTTGCGGGTGAAGACTCGATTAGGGGTTTATCACTGGGCGTTGATCTATTGGGGCTTCTTCTCTCGAGCACTTCTGAAGTTGATATGCCGCAGCCAGGGGAGGCGAGATCCAAGGATGAGATGGCGATGATGCTAGTGCTCGAGGAGGTCACTAACAGCTATGCAGGTAAGGCAACATTTTCTTCTCTTAAGGTGGCTTGGGGAGTCAAGAAGGTCGCTGGTTATCAGCTGATTTGACTTAATGCCCCTTGATCATTTGCTCGCAGGTAGCCGCCAAGCTCCTCCACCGTGTGTTGATCGATCATTCCAACTTCTCCCATCAGGTTATGCCTGATGTATGTGCTTGGTTGTCTTGTCAACTAAGAGGGTGGTGTGGGAGGAGAGTTCCCATCGACGATGCTAATGGAAACGATTTACATCTTAAATATAAACTTCTATTTCTCCTCTGGGTTGCTAGAAAAATTATATGTCCCTTTATATTTATAATCAGTATTTTACACTACTAAGGTCTACCACGTGTCACCTTCTTTTTAGTTTCTAATCCACCATGGTAGTTGGCTACATGGAGGCGGAGTGCGTAGTGGGTCGTAGGAAAATAGAGTGTGGGGTGATCTACGTGTCAATGGTCGTAGTTGGTAGTTTGACAGAGTCTGGTTATTCTCTCTCGAGACAGGCCCCTTAAACATCTCGCCAACTACGCATCGAAAGTATTGTTCGTTGATCCCGGCGAGGATATGTTTGAAATGATATAAGTTAGGTGAGAGGATCAGAGTTGATCTTACCCTTAGTGCTCGATGAGGGTCCTTGAGGTCATCGTGGAGTATCTCATGTCAGGGTCTTAATCCTTCGAAAGTCGGCTGGGGCCTTGTTTCGCATTTGGGCCCTGGCATTTAGCTGGCTCTAACGTATCCCATTCCAACTATCCTGCGGCACCTGACACCTGACGTTAATGCTCATGTTTGACTGATTATAGATTTGTGATATCAAGTTGACTCATAGGTAAGTGAACATTATACTGGACCAACCCGCTATGAGAATACTACAGATATTATGGTTGAGAAGTATTCTCAATGAGTGATGTTTTGGCCTCGATTTAAAGCCATCAAAGTAAGCTCCTGATATTCTATACTTTAATATAGCCTGAAGAATCACTGCGAGATATGCATCTTATGTCAGGTTGATTAAGTAGAATGAATCATGTAGAAGGACAGATGAGTAATTGAAAATAATTTTTTCCTCTCTACATTGATAGAGATTCTAGGCCCTCAACAAGTGAGACAAGAAAATGCATGGTCGTGTTTAAATGAACTAATAAAGGTTATTAATTTCATTTGTATTATTAGTCTACTTTGATGTCGAGAAATAATATGCTTTACAATTGTGACTTAATCTATATATGTCTTGTGATCAATCAAGATATCATGCATGTGATAAAAGGATTATATATAACATTAACTATGGATAAGGTTTTTTTTTAACTATAAACTTTCATATAATTTAAGTGGTCATAATGTCTTGCTGGAGGCTGCTTTGATCTGGGTTTTAGCCTACTATTAATATTATGTAGACCTACAAGGTCATATATTTAGAATGGATTGGAGACCAGACCTTAATTTACTAGTATTTAAACTCAAGGGCATTTATTATGGGAGATTTCTTTTGGTCGAGAGGCAATTAGGGTTCTAGTAAGACAAAACTCGTGCTAGCACATCGTCTCTCAAGATTTCTAAAAAGTCCATTCATGTGGATAGCCTGTGGTGGATGCAAGTACATCTGCTACACCTTTTACTTTGACGTTTCACACCCGCAATATATAAGATATAAGGTAAGTAGCTCGGAAAGTAAAACTATAATTTATAAATTTAATACCAATTTTATCATTTCTTTATAAATTTTTTGTTATCATAGTTAGATAGTAATTATAAAAATAAAATAAAAATTATATAGTAATTTTATCTGAAGATACTTTTAGTTAATGTATTTTCTGTTACAGAATCATCTATCAAGTATTCTCATAAGATATTATAAGTGATTTTCCAATATTACCAAGTAATTTTTCATATCCTTGTAAGTATTTATTAACCACTTTAATTTTTAAAGATATTTTTTTAAGTTAAATGCACTTCCTAAAATTGCTAGAAAATAGAATTTTATCATTATTAGTAAAATTGTGTGAAGGTAGATGCAGCAGAGAGTTATTATTATTATTATTATTTTTAATTTTTGATAAGTATATTTTGTTAAAATGTTCAATAACATGAGTAACAATTTATATAAGTATTTGAAAAAATTAATAGGAAAATAATATATTTTCTCTACGAAATATAATATGTAACAGAACGCCATGTCTTCCATTTTTCTTTATTTTCTAAATATATTGTAATAAATTAAAGAGTTATACATATAACTCAAGAGTTTTAGACATGGTATGGATATTCAATTCTTTGTCTGATTTTGAGTAAAGAATGAGACTTGATACATGAAATTAAATATTCTATAGTAATTTGATTTTGGAAGAATAATGCATGATAACTCTGTGTAAAAGAGAGGAAGAATGTCAATCAACTTTGAGCAGAAGAGGATGTATTTTATTCTCCGAGGAAAGTAAAAACTGTGTTTCTCACATAGGCTTTTTCTAAACCTTATCTCTATTATTAATTTTTTTTAAATTGATTAATTCTAACATTAAGCAGCGAATATAAGATAGGTTCTTATAGACATCTTTGTTATTGCATCATAATTCAACAAAAATATGAATTTTATAAGTATATCCTATTAATAAAGGGGCAGTCTTTTTCAAAAGAACTTGTCCTAATATGAAAAAAATACAAGAGTTTTTTTGAGTTTATATACTAAAACCATCCCAAACGTTTTATCAATTTTCATATGTTTTGTGATTAAATTGCATATCACACATTTCATATTTCCATACATTCTAAAATAAATTAGTGTAAAATTTTATTAAGAACAAACTTATTTGGAATTAAATGATATTTTATTACAAATTCTAGCAATATTTAGAAGGTGAAATGTGTATCACAATTGGCAAAGGAATATGCTGTTCCTTTAATAAATAGATTTAACTAAAATATTTTGGAAACACTATTGTTAGAAGTAATTAAAATCGTTTTCCTCGCAGATAAAATTGAATTAAGCTATTTTTGTAAAAAAAATTTAAATCGTTAATGAAAAATCGTCATTTTATAAAAAAAATACGAAAATAAATTTTACTTAAAAAATCATTTTTAAGGAAAAAAAAATTTATATATATAAGAAAAATTGTGTTTCTACATTATTGATATTGTGCTTTTAATATCATGTTTTAGGACAAACTTGAATATAAATGTTTTCCTAAATGTTTATCTGGTGTGGAGTAGACTTGCTGATGTTGTATGGAACACAAGATCTTTTACCTTATCAAGCTCTAATACCATGTTAAACTTTCAATTCACCTACATAAGCTCACACTTATTGTAAGACCCGAGAAAATTCCAATTTTCGGAAAAAGGGTAAAATGGTCATTTCGGTAAAAATCCAAAATTTTTCTAGATATTGGATGACGAAACGAACTTAACCGTTGGAAACTGCCCTCATAAATCTTAGGATACCACGCCGAATTTCATCGACCCGAGATACCATAAATTCACGCTGAGGCATCAAGTGCTCGTGCCAGAAAAATGGGTTTGAGAGACGTGTGATGTGACAAAAGTCACCTACTACATGTACTCATGTGATACATGTTGCATGAGTAGAGAGATGATGGAAATGGACGGCCTAGAGAGTGTAAAGTGTCAAAAATCTGTAAGGATATGAGTAGAATTCAAATGAAAGCTTAATTTAATAAGACAAACTCGAATAGTGACCTTCCAAATTTAAGGAAAAAACATGCGTAAAGGCTGAGATGCAGTGAGTTTTGGTTTTTAGGGTTCTAGTGAGAGATGCGGCTCATTCTCTCAAGATTTTCGGCTGACGCAATCGCTTGGCTGGCCTTATAAGAAGCAAAGTTAATTTATGCGCTGAGGGCTACGCTGCGGACACCGACTCGTGGAGTTCGACAACCCAAGAGGCGATCTTTTCCATTGCACTCTGCCAAGAAATTACGTGAATCTGCAGAATGTTCCGAGGCTTGTTTAACTGTGAATTCTAATTTCAAAAGCTTTGAACCGAGCGGAGAAAATTCATATTTAGGTGGTCGGAATGCGAACTCAAGGGTTTCACCGCTCAATGGAATAGTGACGTGAATTTTTGGTGTGATTTTATGATGTTGAGTGATTTAAAATGAATTGCTTGTATTTGTCAATTAGCTCATGTGAGCTAATTTTGGTGTTATTGATTGTGAATTTGCATAACATGATTTATGTGAATTAATTATGTTAATATATATGCATGTGAATATATTAGCATGAATGTGCTTGAATGGGCACTATGCATTCCATATGCACCGTGGCCCTGTGAATATTAGGAGGAGTGCATGACATGAAATTGAAAGAAAAACGGAAATGCTTGTTAAAGGAATTTCAAGGAAGATTTTCCGAAGAATCAAGCCGAGAGTCATTCAACGTATCACTTCTGATGAGGACCATGACTGCTTCGAGAAATATCCAAAGAATGCGCCTGGTAGTCCATTGTATTTATCGAAATTCTGTGAGGGAGTTTCTAGGAACAAAAGCTTTAAAACTAGATATTTTTACTCGCATTTGGCTTAGCATATGTGAGGAGTTTGGTGGAGGACTCTGACATGCGATCGGGTCATGTAGACATTCGAGTAGGTTCATGAAATCGTTTGAATGTGATTGTTTGCTATGCATGTGCACTTAGGGTGGGGAGCAACCCATGTAGGGAAATTATCTTTACTGGCTTTCATTTCACCCCGTCGAGGGATCACCATTTCAAGCACGTGTGGAGGTGCACGAGATTCGGGCCGCTAGAGGCCGCGCTTTTTGTAGTTAAGTCCGCATTGTGGCTTTGGTATTGATTTTGTATAATACGATTAGAATGTTGTAATTTTAATGTATGTCAATTAAGAGTAATGTAAAAACTCTCGAACTGCAGATATTCGGGTCGGGATATATTTTGTGAGAGCTGATGCAAGGGTCCACGCCATTATTTTATTTCGATATGGACTTCGTGTGGTCACTGTGAAACTTGGCTTTGACAGTTTGTAAATTGCAGAGCTCCTCGTAAAATGAGACTCTCGCCCGATTTTCGAGAGTGGTGCTCGTTACCCGACATTCACTTAGTATTCCATGTTGACAAATACAACGACACCTGGCTTGGGGTGTCATAAATGCAGACGCTAAGGTAAAGGTTTACCTTGGGAGCTCAGTGGGTGTAGAGCGTAGGTAAATGAAAACCTAGGGATTGAGGGACTTGGGCTTAGGCCATGGTCATTGAGGTATAAGAACACTTGTCACTGTATAGCTCGATATTAGGTCTGGGTATGTGATTATCTAGGTGTCACGAGACAAGATTAGAACACTCGTGATAAGGTGCTTATGTGTGATTTGTGTGTATAACATATAATGTGGTGATCATGTGTCAGAGGAATCGTGTGATTTGCATGCTTGGTGAGTAGCATAGGAGAAAAACGTGAACACTAGGTCGGGAAAATATAACCTTAGGGTGTTCGAGAAATTTTTCGCAAATGGTCCGTAATTGAACGAAAAAAAAAAATTATATATATATATATATATATATATATATATATATATATATATATATATAATTTTTCCGGGATGTGAGTCTAGCTTGGAACATAATAGATTTGTGTTGTGAAACTCCGGAAAATCTTTCCGCTTTTTGCAATGTTAAAGGGTAAAAATTTAACTCATAAAATTTTTGAGGGTTGGTATGAAGTGCAAAGGGTCTAGGCTACTCGCATTTATGGAGTGGCAAGGAGGCACTGAGATGAAAAAATGATGAGAAGAAATTTTCTAAGATTTTACAAAGGTGTAAACTGAAAGAAAATAAATAAAATAAATAAAATAAATTTATTCGTTATATTGAAAATGAAAAAAATAAAAAATAAAAATAAATATATATATATATATATATATATATATATATATAATTTTTCGTGGCTTTCCAAAGAGTCGGAATGAGAAAAATGTGTGAAAAATTTGCGCGAGCCGGACGGCTACCTTCACCCCGTCGGGTCACGATACAACAAATCAGATCGCGGATTACGCTGGTGCACGGTGCAATCGGGGATGGGCCACAACACTACCAAGGCTCCTACGGCGACATCGCCAAGGCTCCCCACTACACCTACCGGAGCACAGCCACGACACGCCCGCTAGCAGCGATGGCGCCTCAAAGCGCCTACGTGGCCCGGCCAGAATAAGTGTGTCGCGATACAAAGATTGTATCGTGGCTCGCGGCATTAGTCGCAATAGGGCAGCAATACAGCCGCGACATCGCGCGAGGATGCGCGACGATACCTGGTCGCGGCATTACGCAACACGCCGCTGACATCTACGCTGGCCGACAAGGCACTTCGTGGTCGCTTATACAAAATTGTATCGCGGATCGGGGCGAGCATAAGAATACGCGACACTGGCCGCCAATAAGGCGCTGGGCGCAGCAACAAGGCGGCGCCCGCGACACTACGGAGGGGGCCACGACACGCCTATGCTCCCACGACATCGTTAACGGCCACGCAGAAATGGTGCGCAGCTCAGTCATGGTGTGCACCGCGCACCCAACCTGGGCTCGACACGTAAAGGCAATCGATTTCAATCACCTGCTTTGACAACTATTCATGAACACTGCTCATGTGATTTTTCAAAAAAATAAAAATAAAAATAAAATCTTTAAATGAAATTTTCTAAAATAAAATTTTCGTTGTTGAAATTTAATTTCTAATATATAGAATTATTGTCTCTGCATTACTCCGTGAATGCAATGGACATAGAGTATGAAATGTTTTCGGTATGTGAATAGTATCTCTGGGTCAGGTTTTGCGCCCTTTTATACATCTGATTGAATATTAACTTGCCACGACATGTGGTATGGCCAGTCGAGGGAGAGGACGTAGGAGGTCACCACTGGTACTAGCCTGCACCACCGTGGCTCGTTCAACAGCCTCGGCTGGGAGGCCATGTGGATTACTGTCACGCTATCGCACAGCTAGTACAAACAGGCCAGGAGGTCCGAGTAACCCCGCAGGTTCAGGTACATCATCCTCCGACATCTGCCAAGGGGAGGTGATCCGATGCGGCGTACTCATTGGTCTCGGGCGAGTTCGGGTAGCTGCACGGAGGCTACGAGATCGCCCTCCGGGAGCACGACTCAAGATCGACTAGCCGCATTCTAAATGAGGGTGAGCCCGCGCATGGTGGAACCCTGGGCAAAGACCCTGTGAGATCTGTAGGCAATGACTCAAGCGCAGTTCCATGATCTTTTCATGGGCAAGTATTTTCCGACACCGTCGCTGCGAAGGCTCGGGAGTTCTGTGAGTCAAGTGGTGGGACGATGACTGTGATGGAGTATGTGGCTAGATTCACAGAGCTAGCCCGTTTTGCTGATGACTACGTGGCCACAGACATGGCCAAAGTCGAGATTCGAGGGACGGGCTGTGCTGTCCATTCAGCGTGATCAGGACTGCCATAGACATGGACTCTATGGCGCTGGGATAACCCCGACCATGTAGAGAGATCGAGGATGCTCGGAGCACTTTGGATGCGGTGTTAGTAGCAAGAGGAAGGAGAGTCATTCTTCTTCTAGTTCGTGAAAGAAGCAGAGGGCTTCTAGTTCACGAGGGTCTCCAAGACCGCTGGGCCTATCCGGGGCCAAGGATGACGAGTAGCCACTGTCAGCCGGGGCGCATGGTGTGTTACCATTGCCAACAACCCAGACATATCAGAGGGATCGGGCTTCCCCGCAGACAAGGGATCCTGCCTGGACACCGGGGCAAATCTCCGGGCCGGGCCAGAGGGACGGAGAGGACACGCTTTGTTCCTCTAACCCCCTACTACGGGTCAAGGGAACCGGGGTGACGGGCCCAGGTGCCGCACAAGCACCTAGTACTTCGCAGACGGGTCACATAGGCCAGGGCCAAAGCGTAGGTCGAGGTCGAGCACATGATTTGTAGGCCGAGAGTTCG
Organism: Tetrastigma voinierianum; assembly: GCA_016808115.1. NCBI lineage: Eukaryota > Viridiplantae > Streptophyta > Magnoliopsida > Vitales > Vitaceae > Tetrastigma > Tetrastigma voinierianum. Next base: position 128,976 of record JAEQBH010004990.1, on the reverse strand, counting down.
GGTCAGGCTAGGCAGATGACATGTTACCATTGCCACTAGCCTGGGCATATGAGGCGAGATCGTCTTGGTGAGGCAGAGAGGGCTCCTGATGGCATGCAGGGCCGAGCATGCGATCACCCTGACGTGGTACGCTTTTATACCTGCATTTGTCTTTTAATGCATTATTTCATTAATGCATCTTGTGTTATAGGTTTGGGATTGGGGAGGTCGAGGCCTTTAGAGAAGCCAAAGGTGATGTTCTTCCTCAGGATGGTGAGAGTCGATACGATAAGCTCCGGATCGTGGAGTTGGGAGATCTCCGAGATTGCCATGGTGGACCCTCGTGATTTGCGTGTCATAAGATGGCATCTTTGGCGCTGCTCATGCACTGGGAATATCGTTGGCCGAGTCGGGTGTGGGTGCATGGTATGGTTGCCATTCACCACTTTCAGAGCCAGGTCGTTTGTCTTGGGACTACGTCCAATGAAGACTCATAGTTCGAATCAGGAAATGAAGAGTAATTAAAGTGTGTTAGGTAAAGCAAGAAGGGGGTCGTTAATCCCCTAAGGTGAGAAGCCTGGAGTTAGGGTGAAGGAGACCCGCCATAGTATCCGGGAAGGTCCCGCCAGGTGTAAGAGACCAGGGAGATATCCCGACTTCTGTGGTGGGTGTAAGATACCCTGGAGCTATCCCAAATTTCAGTGGGTGTAAGAGACCCGGGAGTAGATCATTTGTGGTGGGTGTATGAGGACCGGAGCTATCCCAGCCGTGGGTGTAAGAGACCGGAGCTATCCCAAATTTTTGTGTGGGTGTAAGAGACCCCAGGAGATCCCACCCCTGTGTGGGTAAGAGACCCGGAGGTATCCCTAATTTTTGGTGGGCAGACTGTGAGAGATCCCAAATCCCTGTGGTGGTGTAAGACTCGTGGACAGAACCCAACTGTGGTGGGTGTAAGAGACCCGGGGTGGAGAAGTCCGGGAATTTCCTCTGTGGGTGTAAGAGACCCGTGGAGAAGTCCGAAATTCGCAGGTGTAAAGAGACTGTGGAGATATCCGAAATTTCGTGTGGGACAAGAGGCCATGCTGTAGTCGAAGTTCTGGCTGCCTGAGACGGAAAACACCTGGCTTAAGTTATCACATAGACTTAGAAATGAAAGATAGAGCTGAGTGACTTAGATGAAAACACACAAATGCTATCACGTACTCAGAGTCGAAAGTGACAGGAGCCCAGAGTGACTCTGTGATGAAAACACACCTGGCCATGGTTATCACGCACTTATACTGAAAGTGGGGATGGAGCCCGGAGTGACTCTAGATTTAGATACCCCTTCGAAATCGTGATCGCGTGTCGTAGCGAGCCACAAAGACTTCTGTGATATGGATGTCATTCAGACATGGACTAGTCGATTTCATCCATCGGATGTCAAGGATTGCACCTGGAAGGTCGCCAGACACCAAGCAAAGGGTCAGGTAGTGGTCACGTTGTGGATTATATATGTGTGTTAGAGGACATGCTCCGAGCATGCTTCCTGGATCATAAGGGTAGTTGGGAAGAGCATTTACTTTATGGAATCTTCGCTTACAACAAATAGCTTATCGGGCGAGTATAAGGCATGAGCCATATGAGGTATCAGACGAGGCCATGCAGACACCGTTATGTTGGACCGAAGGGAGAGTCTCCATCACCGGGTCTCGACTGACAGAGATACCTCCGAGAAGGTGAGCTTGATGTCAAGGTTCTCTCACGCTAGAGCCCGCAGAAGAGCTAAGTGCTAATGGGCGACGCCGACCCTAGAGTTCGAGGTCGAGATCACGCCTTCAAGGTGATGCCTAAGAGAGGATGTCGTTCCTAGAACGCCGAAGCTATCGAGGTTCATCGGGCCCTTTCGGTGATACTTGAGGTGGTAGGCAATCGAAGACGGCTATTTTCACCGCCGCACGTGTCCATGAGGTATTTCACGCCTCCACGTTCGGCGACACCCGCATCCAACTCATTTAAATACGGATCGGGGAGAGATCGAGGTTGACACCTGATGGGACCTTCGAGAGAGGACCGCAGCATTGGCGGATAAATGGATCGTGTTTGCGACGCGAAGACCGCGGAGGCTACCGAGGTGTTACGGGCAAAGACTGCGGAGTGGGAGGGAGCGCCAACGTGGGAGCCGAGACACGATGCAGCCACCCATCCCTTCTCGCTTAGGGATGAAGGTACATGGTTTACCAAGCTATCATTTAAACGACTGGGGTGATACATGCATAAGATAGTGCACGCTGCATATGCATGTGATTTGTAGTGATTTACGTAATTTCTAACGAAATTTTTTAAGGAGGGAGAATGAAGACCCGAGAAAATCTCCAATTTTCGAAAAGGGTAAATGGTCATTTTGATAAAAATCCAAAATTTCTAGATCTTGACGATTTAAACAGACTTCACTTATCGAATCGTCTCCGAAATTCGGGCTACCACGTTGAATTTCATCGACCTAGACAGCTGGGGATTTCACGCTTTTTGATAAGATCGCGTCAAATAGAAACGGGTTCGAGAGACGCGGTGATGATTAAAAAGTCACCTACTACATGTACTCACGACACACGCTGGTATTTAACAGATGATGGAACACACTTAAATAATACCAAGTGTCAAAATCTGTGGTGACACGATAGAATTAAATGAAAGTTTAATGAATAAGACAAACTTGGAATAGTGACCTTCTCCAAATTGAAAGAACACAACGTGCAAAAAGGGGCTGGAGATGTAGTGAGTTATGGTTTTGTGTTCTAGAGAGAGAGTGTACTCTTTCTCTCTAGATTTCCGATCGATCGACCGTCTGCCACCCGAGTAAGAAGAAAAGTCGTCGACGCGGGCGAGTAAATACGCTGACACCGATTTATAATTCGACAACCCAAGAGAGAGTGATCTTTTCCTACTATAATTCGCTAAGAGCCATATAAATGGCGCAGGTTCGAGGCTTGTTTTAGCCGTAGAAATCTCTGGCCCCCAAAAGCTTTGAACCGGGAGCGCGGAGAAAATTCATATCAGTACTGGCCGCCAACGCGAACTCCGCGGTTTCACTGCTCATGTGAATAGTGACGTGAATTTTGCCACGATTTTACGACGCTGAGCGATTCAAAATGACTGGTTATATTATTAACAAATTCTACGCTGAGCTAATTTGTGTTATCGACGTTACTTCCATAATACGATGATGCTAATTAATTATGTTAATATATACGCATGTGAATATATTAGTACGACGCGCTGACTCACACCATTCCATACGGACGGGGCCCCTAGAATAATAGATGAGCGCATTTACATGAAATCGAAAAGAAAACTAAATGCTGTGAAAGGAATTTCAAGAAAAGATTTTCAAGAATCATTTCTGAGAATATTCAACGATCACTTTGGATGAGGACCATGATTGTTTCTGAGAAATATCTAGCAATGCGCCTCGGAGGGTAGTCCAATGTATTTACCTAAATTCTGGTAGTGAGTTTTAACAAAAAGCTTTGTTTTGAACCGGATATTTTTACTTGCATTCACTAGTATGGTGCGAGGAGCCTATGAGAACTCTGACATGGGATTGATCATGTAGACATCCTGAAAGTAGGTTCGCGAAATCGCTGAATGTGATTGTTTGCCATGCATGTGCACTTAGAAGCGGAGTAACCCATGAAATTATCTCACCGGGCTTTGCTCACCCCGTCGAGGGATCACCATTTCAGTAATGTGGAGTGTGCATGGCGATTCGGCCTCCCTAGAGGTCGTTTTAGAAGAAAAAAAAAGCCAGATTAGTATTGTATCGATGGTATAACATGTATTAGAATGTTGTAATTTTAATGTATGTTAATTAAGAGTAATGAAACTCTTGAACTACGAAGATATTCGTCGGTGGATATTTTGCGAGTATCATGCAGGCCTAAGCTGTCATTATTTTATTTCTCGTGATATGCACTTCAAAGGCTATCAGGAACTTGTTTGACAGTTTGTACTGGGTAGAGCTCCTCAGAAAAAGGAGACTCGCCCGATTTTCGGTAGAGGAAGTTTCGTTACCCGACATTTACATGTATTCCTACGGCTGATTCGTTATTGTCAACTGACACCCTGGCTTTGAAGGCTACACTTATAAGATTTTGATTTAATATAAATATCACCCATTTTAATATTTGTGAAAGATATGGTTGATTGACCCATAAATTATCTTAAATTATAATAATAAATTATTTTATTTTAAAATTATCTAAACAAAATAATTTAAATATTATTCTCTATAATTTACTTGGATAAATTTTTTTTAAGTATTTATAAATATTAAAACCTACAAAAATTATTTCTAAAAGAATTGACCAATAAAGATAGAAATAAGATTATTATTTAAAACAAAAAATAAAATAAATCACTTTATTCCTAAATTATCTAAACAAAATATATTAAAATATGTTTCTATAGTCACTTCAATGTTTTAAAATCGATATGACGCTGAATTGGAAAAATTATCAAGTTCACTAATCAATCATGCTGAGTAATACATATTAATTTATATTTTATTGAAATTATAAATAATTTTAAAATATTTAATTAATAATATTTAAGATATTAATCATTTCATTTTGTATAAATAAATTACTAAATTATTATTTTTAAATTTGTCAAGAAAAATATGTAAAATAGTTAAATATGAAAACATATTAAAAATGAAAGAACACGTATTTATATAAATATGTATTTAACTAATATTAATAGACAATGCATTTTTATTATGTTTTTGAACAAGTTAAGTCTTAGTTGAGCGCAAGATTTAAAAAATCTTGATATATCAAAGATATATTGTCATGTATTGATGTCTACCGATATGACATACAACATCGATAATTGGTTGATAAAAATACCAGCGATATATCGTGATAATTTCCTATTTATCTATCACTTTTTACTAAAAATTTGCAAAAAAAAAGAAAGAAAAAATATGACTTGACATGGATAACTCGGTGATGGAGCAAAGAATGGGAGAAGATGAAAAAATGTGGGAGAGAAAAAATGAAAAGTTTAGAATATTGGAAGAGAGAAACCGATGGGTCTAATAATTAATATTATTAATTTAATAATTAGTCATCAAAGTTTTGATTCAAAATAATAATATTAAATAATTTAAATTAAAAAACGATTGTGCAAATCTTTAATACCAAATAAGAAAAAAAAAATTCTTAAATGAAATCTTGTAAAAATTATTTATAGTAATTTTTTAGAATATTCTAAAATGTAAATATAAAAATGAAAAAGTAGTCATAATATATTCATGTAAAATAAATTAAAAATAATTTAAATTCAAAATTTTATTCTTCAAACGTTTTTAAATAGTTAAAATCAAATTTTAAACAATTATTCTAACAATAGTATCATGTTTTAAAATTTTTAAACAATTATTCTAAAAGTAATTAATAACATTTTATCTTTTGATGTTTAAATAAAAACATTTTATCTTTAAAAAAAAAAATTTTATTTTTATTTTTAATATAAAAGCTGAAATTTTGAAATTGAAATTTGCTCTGATTCCAAAATAATAGGTTTGAACTTTAAAATAAAAATTTTGGGAGTTTTAACAAATTATTTTTTATAAATCATAAAAAAAGAATTTTAATGTTTTTTTTTCAAATCTAATTGATGTTATAATTTCTTATACTTTCAAAATAATTCTGATATATAAATTGAATATATTCTAATTTTTAATAATTAGAATACCGATATTGTAACGCCCCTCAAACGGGGTCCGCTGACAAATTGTCAACTCATGGACACTGTGGAATGCTCTGCAACTCGACACCACTCATTTAGGAAACTGGTAGCCCCTTTATACGGAGCTCTACTCCAAATACGTAACTCCGTCTCAAACAAGCCTCACAATGACCTCACAAGTCCACATATTTAGTAAAAATGACCCACTGGCACAGTCCCTACATCAATACCACAAATATATCCCAACTATATACAATAGTCAAGAGTTAGTAAATTACTTTAATTCAAATATATATTAAAATTTACAATCCTAATACATGTTATACAAAATCTAATACCCGGCCACAACCCAGGCTTTCTTCTAAACGCGCCTCTAAAGTGAGCGCCGCCCTCTAGTGAGCGCCGCCCTTCAGACATTCCTCAGATTCGAAATAGTGATCCCTCGATTGCGATGAAAGAAACACAAGAATGAGCACTTTTACTCGTTACTCCCACCTAAGTGCATGCATGATAAACAATCACATTCAAGCAATTTCATGAACTAACTCAAATGTCTACATGCCCAAACCCATGTCCCGGAAGCCCCATCGAATCCCCTCGCACATGCCTAAGCCAATACGGTAAAATATTGGGGCTTACAACAAAAGCTTTTGTTCTCGAAAACTTACTACCGTAGATTCCATAAAAATATCGACTACCCTCTAAGGCGACCGTCAGATAACTCTCCGAAATGTGCTTCGCCTTCATCCGAAGGACTGGTTGACGTCCCTCCAAGGCAATTCTTAAAAATCTTCCGTCGAAATCTTCACAAACATTTTCGTTGTTTCCATTTCATGTCATGCACTCTACTCCATTGACTTAGGGTGCTCCTAAAGGCATATGGAATGCATGATGCTATTCTAATACATTCATGCTAATATATTCACATGCATATATATATATTAACATAATTAAATCACATAAAACATGTTATGCAAATTCACAATCAATTACACCAAAATTAGCCTACGGGCTACTCATCAAACACGAGCAATTCATTTTGAATCACTAACCAAACACATTTTCACACCAAAATTTAGTAACACTATTCACGGAACAGTTGAAACCCCTGGGTTACTCGTTCACCGCCTGGCCAATAAAATAGGAATTTTTCTCCACCCTGCTCAAAGCTGAGACCTAGCTTTACGCTTAAAAACTATACTTAACATTCTTAATCATTTACATGGCTCTCTAGCCAAAGATTAACGCAAGTAGGAAAAGATCCCTACCTCTTGAGTTGCCCGAACTCCACCAACTCCAAGAAACCAACGCCAGAGCCCTCGCCACAAGTAGTAATCCATTCTCGCTTTCGCTCCATCGAGAACCGACGGTCCGAATGGTCGGAATCTGTAGAGAAGGAGCCTATTCTCTTCTAAAATCGATCTCCCAAATTTACCGCATTCCGTTTCAGCCACCGCTTCATTTTTTGGTTTTGAGAAGGATGAACACTGCTCATCCCCTGGCCTTATTATCATTAATATTTCATTTAATTCCATCTATGTCCATTTTCTTGATTTTTTTGACACTCGCATCATTCCGCCATCATCCATTTCAATTATCTCAATAATCATGCAATACGCGGTCACATTAAGATACGTAGCAGGACTTTGTCACATCACATGTCTTTCAAACCCGTTTTACGGCACCCGATGCCCCGTGCCTCGAAAACGGAAATTTCGATCGTCTCTAAGTCGACGAAATTGACGCGCGGTAGCCAGATTTACGAGACGATTCCAACTAAGTTCGCTTGGTCATCCGGCATCTGACAAATTTTGGGTTTTGACTAAATTTACCGTTTTAATCTCTTTTAAGAAAATTGAATTTTCTTGCCCACGTGATATATCTCTAATATATCTCGATATATCAAGAAATCTAAAGTGATTAACATATCTACAAAATCGATATTTTCTATCCTCGTTAAGGATTCGAGTGTTTAACATGTAAACCAAGTTCCTTGGTCTAACTTATGGTGTTGCAAATTGGATTTTTATTTTTCTCCTAATGTCCATAGGAAAAAAACAAATTTATAATCATTCTTCAAATTAAAGAAAGTAACGTGCGTGCGACTGAGCCAGTTGGAACCCAAATTGGGTCTCGTTTGTTTGGCTCCTAATTTGGGAAGTTTATTGCCCAATATTTCTAAAATTTTAGGGGTCGGGTAGTTCGACCCGATTCGTCGATTTGACGAAAAGTTAGAAATCGGGTCGATTCGACTTTGGGAAAATAACGCTTTATGAGCTCTTTTATATATATATATATATATATATATATATATATATATATATATATATATATATATATATATATATATATATATATATATATTGACTATAGGGACTTATAAGTTATAAAGCAAAAATATAAAACATGGAGAGATTGAAAAACTCTTAATTAATAGTTGTAATGTCATTTAACATATAAAATAGAGAGTATTAATTTGTTCCAAAATTTTATAGTCTTCACCCGTTGTACCAAACTTTAAATTTTCACCTTTGGATACCAATATTTAATGATGACTGTTAAGATTTATTTCTATAGAAATGGTGAGAAGAACCTGGTATTGTTGAAATTAACCTGAATGAATCAAATTACAACTTCTTATCTGATTAGTTCTTTTATATTAAATAGGAATTTTGGTTTTCGTAGGAATTAGATTTGCCAAAAATTTGCACTTATTATTATTATTATTTATTAAAAGCCCACCTTATCTCTCCTTTTAAAAAGGTTAAATCTAGGTCCTTCCTTTTCCCAAGCACATTCCCACCGTTCATTTTCAAGGGAACCCTAAAACACCCAAGAGACATTTTGATTCCCCATGATCGACCCTTTGGTGTTTCATATTCTCCTCTCGTCTTTTCTCTTCTCTTCTTTTCATTCATTTTTTCTTGGTACTCATTTCAATTTCTTCTCCAATCTTGTCTTCCATTTTGTTTTTTTGTTTTTTGTGTTTTTCTGGGTTTTCTTTCTTTTTTTTTTCTTTCTTTCCATTCCTTTTCATTTTTTTTTCTCTTTCTTTTGTTTTTCCTTATTTTCCATTTTTGCTACCTATGTCTTGTAGTTTTATTTTTTCTCATTCACACCTATTTCCTTCGGCTGCATCACCTTGACTACTATACCTCTCTGCATCATCACCATCTATTATCAACATTTTTTATCCTAGGGTTTTCAAGGTGAGATATTTATGTTTGTTTTCAGTATCAGATTTCTCTTTGTGAGTCTCGATTTTTGTTTTGGGTGCCCTTTTGTTCATTTGGATTGTCATTTGTTCGAATAGAATAGGCTATTGTTAGAAGATTGAGCTTTGTGTTAGGTTGATTTGGATCATTAATATTAATCAAATTTGGGCTATATTGTACTATTTGTATAGGTTGAGATTTAAATTTATTACGTTTTTTTTTTGTTTATTTGGGTTTTCTATTTTGCTCTCTTGTTCCTTTCTTGTTTGGGTTTTGTTTTACATGGGCGGATGACTCTCAATGGAGCAAGATGGGAGTAGTTGAAGCTGGTACAACAGGCATGAGCTGATGATGGTAGAGGTTGAGGCAGTAGCAATGATGGGAGACGTTGATGCCATGTATTTATGGAGAGTTTTTTTTTTAGGAAGGCAGTGGTGTTGGTGTCGGTATTTTGATGTTTTTTTTTTTTTTGGTTTTCCTTGGGATGTATATTGGAAGCTTAGGTTGATACATTAAGGAACAACTATTACGGCCTTCGTGTTAAGTTTTTTTTTGCATATTAAGCATGAATTTTAAAAATAACATATAAAAAAACTAAGTTTAGGCTTAATATGTAAAAAACTTGAAAGTTCAAGGTTTTTTATAATATTTTCCTTAAAAATAATATGTGAGATTTAGCTTTATTTTTATTTATTTTTTATTTTTTCTTTCCTTTCACTTTTGTTCCTTATTTTATTTCTCTTACAGTTCCTTAGCATTTTGTAGGACCCCAACATAGCCCTTGCAAATGAATCTAAACCCCGAATCCATCCTTGGCACAAACAAGGGATATTGAACTCATCCAATGCGATCCATATGCACTACCAACAACTCCACTCTATACTCTCTGACAAGAGAAAAAAATAAATTAAATGGCACAAACAGGGAAACCTTTTCCACATCATTTGATTAATATGGCGCCTTTATATAATTGATTTAGGTCACATAATTCCTCTCCAACTCCTACAATACGTGGAAAATAATATATTGAACACTTCCTATATATTATCTATTCTGATTTGATGACCTCTTTTGTTTTCCAAATAAAAGGATAACTAAATATATGAATTAGTATTTTAAAATAAAAATTTTACATTATAAAATTTAAAATTCTCTAAGAAGTACATTTACGAATGTTAGATGAATCCCTATTTATTAAAAGCGTTTATACATTTTATAAAATGGTTTTTACTTTTATAAATAAATTTAAAAAAAAAAAACTTTTATCTAAATTTATGAAACTTGACAATGAAAGAGAAGTATAATTTTTTTTTTTAATTAATAGCTCCACAACAATGTATATTTTTTACTGTACAAACTTTATATGACTCGAGTTTGGCAGCCCCAAAGTAATATCCTTTTTACTATAAGTCATGGTCCACATATGTGCTCATTTATTTATTTTTATTATCCTTGAATAACTTTAAAAATCATGGTCCAAAAGCCGCTTTTGCCTATGGTTTGATTTCCTGGGGACGTGGAGTGACGACCCTTCACATGGCTTATACAGTCTTAATGAAATACAAGAGGAATTCGAACTAACCCACTTTACAAGCACTTACAATATATTGCATCATTTTTTTTATTATTAGTTTTCTTTCTTCGGTATTTTTCGAGTTACAAATGGAACCTAATAAAAAATTTGATTGTCTAATAAATTTTTTTAAAGAAAATTAAATATTGTTATGCTAGTACTGAAAGGTTTGATGTAGATAATGTTAATTCAAAAACAAAAAGATAAACTAAATTACACAAAGATGGACGAGAGGTTTTATATTTGTTCGGCCAACCATGATCATCACTTGATGAGAGAGATATTTCCCCTATATAATAAAAAAATATTATAGAGATAATCAGAAACCCGAAAAAAATTTAATTTTCTAAAAATTATGAAAAACAAAGAAAATCAGAAATTCGCTCGTGAAAAGCCTGAATTTTTCTAGATCTCTGGATGCCATCAAACAACCACATGGATTCGTCTCGCGAAATCTAATTCCTCAGAAGAATTTCGTTAAATTTAGGGATACACTTTACTTAATTTCGGGCATCAAGTGTCCCGCTGACCCAAAAACTGGGTTTTAAACAAAAATTTAAAGTAAAAATAAATTAAATTAAATTTACTTAAAAATAAATCGACCTCGAACTGGTGACGAAATAAATCAATGACAAAATATACTCCAAACAAACCGCGGACACGCTGATCGCCGACGCGAACCTCTCACTTAAAAATTGCGAAGTGGCATAGACAAAAGGAGGCTGCACAAAATATCCACTCCATTTCCTGATTTTTATGGTTCAAAAAACCTGGTAGAAAAGTGAGAGTGAGAGAGCCTTCCAAGTGCTTTCGATTCCTGAGTTTCACATCGTAATTTGTCGGCAGCCCAAGCAACTAAAAGTTTTTGTCTACGCCATTTAGTGCTAATGAGCGGGTACTTTAAACAAAGGATTTCGCCGAGATTCGCATGAGTTCGGAAATCAAAGGTTTCGAAGTTAAGTAATGTCACTAGACTTCTAGAAGCTTTCTTCTACGCTCCAAGAGGTAGCATTCTTTCTACTTCTTTGCTATTTTCCATTCTAGTGGGTCAGTTGTTGAGTTTTTAATGCCCTAAAGGACTTTTGGTCGTTTTTTTCCCTAAGGGATGTTTGGCAAATTAATGGGTTGTGAATAGTGCCTGCTTTCGACCCCATATGATGTCCGGGGCTTTTGCACGATTGCTAGAAAGGAGTAATCTGGACTAGTATCCCCCAAGAAATTATAGCCCTATCCGAGAACTTGATGTTAGGCTTTTGAATCACTCAAATCCCAAGTTATGGTCCATTTTCTAGATCGCCACAGTCGCCTGCTTTACGAACCTATTGTCTAGATTTTTGGACCCATTTTTGGTTGGGAAAAGTGAGAATTGACGTGATCCTTCAAGGAAATCTGTATCTCTATCCGAGAGAACCTGATCTTAGGCTTTGAATCACCCAAATTGACCTCGAGACAAATTAAGTTATGGTCCATTTCCCGGGACTGCTACAACTTAGGTTGTTTAACGTTTTGTGTCCAGATTTTGGGACTGTTAGGGGACTAGTTTCTAAACTAACTTTAGAACTATTTTGTGGTCTATGATGGCTTGTTGTGTGGAATGTTTTATGGGCATCTCGATGCCACAATTGGTCTTGAGGATCAAGTGTCATTGTTGACTAAGAGTGACGTGTTTGGGTGTCAATGTGTGTGCTCTAACATGTTGGACATGAGATGAGTTTATACGTAAATGGCGACATGATTCCTCGATTGTGAGTGCTACTGTTTGATAAATGTAGAGATTCCTGCTTGATGTCAATATGTGTACTCCAACATTTTGACATATGATGAATTGTTATGTGCAAATGGCCATTACATGGCTTGCTTCAGGTGTGTCATCACATCATAGAACGCACATGTTGAATGTGGATGTCGATATATGCTCGCATGATAGGTTGACATGAATGAAATGGGATTTGGCGGAAGTCATATGCAAGTGATGTGGATTGCCCATGACATCTGTAGCGGTGTGGATTGTATCATTCACAGTAATCATTATGCATGTGATATTAGATACATGCAATAAATATCAGATGTATTTATGCAATGGACATCGTGATGACATAGGTGTGAGTGCATGGTAGAGATCGACACTATGTTTTGTGACGCCCCAAAACCGGGGTGTCCATCGACAACCCACAACTCACACTACACGTCGTGAACCCGACACCACTCATGAAAACTGCAGAGTCTCCTTGTACGGAGCTCACCCAAGGTACAAACTGTCCTAACAATTCCCATAATGACCACATAGGTCCACATGCGAGTAAAATAAGGGCCACTTGGGCCCTTACATTAATACTCACAAAATACATCAACTATATACAATAGTTCAAGAGTTAATAAATTACTCTTTACCAAACATATATTAAAATGTACAATTTCTCATACATGTTATACAAAATGACAATGCCAAAGCCACAACCCGACTTTCATCTAAACGCAGCCTCTAGTGAGTGTCTCGCCCTCCCAGACACTCCCCAGACTTGAAATGGTGACTGACAGGCGAAAGCAAAGCCTAGTAGAGATACCTTGCTACGGGTTACTCCCACCTAAGTGCACATGCCATGACAAACAATCACATCCTGAAGAAATTACATGAACCCACTGAATGTCTACATGACTGCAATCCCATGGTCCAGTCCTCACCGACTTCTTACATATGCCTAAGCCAAATGCGAGTAAATATCCAAACTTTTCAAAAACAAAAGCTTTTTGTTCTGAAACTCACTACCCTAATTCTCAGAACACATCGACTGGCCCTTCTCGAGGCGACTGCTGGATATTCTAAATAAATTATGGTCCCTTTCATCCGGGCGATCCAGATAACTCTCCAAGGCAATTCTTCGAAAATCTTCCTTGAAATCTTCACAAACATTTTCGCTTTTCTTTCAATTTCATGTCATGCACTCAATTCATTCTAAGGTGCCCCAAGGCATATGGAATGCATGATGCCAATCCCAACAAACTCAAGTCATGCTAATATATAAAACATGTATATACTAACATAATTAATCCACATAAATCATGTTATTCAAATTCACAATCAATAACACCAAAAATTAGCTCACATGGGCTAATTAACAAACACAAGCAATTCATTTTGAATCACTCAACATCATGAAAATTCGCACAAAAAATCACGTCACTATTCACGTGAAAAGTGAAACCCTCGGGTTGGCACTATTCACGGCCACAACAATGAGGATTTTCTCCACTCGTTCAAATGTTTTGAGACTGAAAAACACGACTCAATCTTGCTTCCCATCCCCCAACCATCGACATTTGACTCTTACCCAAAAAGAATAACACAAGCAGGAAAGTTCCTCACCTTCGGAGCGTTGAACTCCACCAACCTGGCTCACGCATAGCCCTCGCTCGTATATCGTGATTTTGCTTTTCGCCCTTCGAGAACCGTCCTGGTCTCGAACGATCGAGAAATCTGCAGGCTGTACTCTCCTTCCTCTAAAATCACAAAACCTCACCTCCCGCGACCCCGCACTCCTACTCGTTTTTGTCCCAAAATGAAGAAGATGAACACTATTTAACTTTTGTCTCATTCTCATTGACATTTTCATTAATTCCACTTGTGTCATTTTGTCTTGATTTTGACACTTGGCTTAATCTAAGCCGTCCATTTCCATCATATCTCTAATCTTGAAACATGTGTCACAAGAGTACATGTAGTAGGTAACTTTTGTCACATCACATGTCTCTCAAACCCATTTTACGACACCCGATACCCGGTGCCTCGAAAAACGTGAAATTCCGACTGTCTCGGAATTCAACGAAATTCGATATGGTAGCTAGATTTCGCGAGACGATTGCAAGGTGAAGTCAATTTTTGGCTATTCGAGGTCTAGGAAAATCCTGATTAATCGAATTACCGTTTTACTAGCTTAAAATTAGATTTTCTCGGTATTTCACATTCTCCCCTCCTTAAAAGGAATTTCGTCCCGAAATTCTGGACAATCACAACAACTCACATGCATACACTACTACAAAAATGTTGGTTCATGACGCTTCGTACAATGACACTTGCAAAAAAATGTCATTATCTAATTATGATTAAATGTATAATGACACTTAGTTTAAAGAGTCATTGTCTTGTGGAATTTTTATATTATGATGACGCTTTGGTGGCGCCACACTCGAAGCCTTTCATTTTAGCCATAAAAACGACTCGCAGACCAATCCGACGCCTACAATGTCATAGAAAAAAATATGTAATTTCCTAAACCGTCATCATCTATAAGGTATAAATAATATTGTTTTCTCCCATTAAAACTAAAACCCTATCTTTGATATCCCCTTTCCAAACCCGATAACCCTCAAACCCCTCACATTTGAAGTTTCCAGTCTGGCATGGGGTATTTTAGAGAAGAAATTCAAGATGTCAGATATGATAGAGAGAGGACTATATGAGAGATCAAGAATCATTTGTAGGGGAGAAGGCGCGGTGGTTTATGATGAGAAAACCCAAACTTTTTGAGAAATTGCGTGGTTGATAAACAAGAGTGATTCTAGTTCCAAAGAATCGATCGAGCATGGTGATTTTGTGATTCTACGAGCAATCATCGCCTCTACTGAAGTTGGCAGCTTTCTTCCCTTGAATTTTTCAGCTTCCTCGTTGTAAGCTCTCGCCGCTTCTTCAACAATGTTGAAGGTCCCGAGCCTAACACGAACCCCCTTTAACGGGATTGTGAATCTCAGCGGCCCTCTTCCTCAAGGACACTATCAACCCAGACAAATTCCTTTCCTCACCTCTGAAGCTCGCTTTCGCTTCTATCACCTATTTCTAAAATATCCCCACTCAACCAAAAATCAATGCAATAGCTACTGCTTCCCTTTATAGCTAATGTTTATGTTTTTTGTTTTAAATTTCATGTTAGCATTCGTAAAACCATACAAGAAACTATGGCTAGCAAGAAGAAAATGTGGATTGGCCAGAGAAAAACATTTCATGTTCACGTGTTCTTCACGACTCCACTTACAAATTGGTTATTCCAAAGGAATCATGCTCTTTTCAGCTAGCCTCTAATCTTCCCCCCTTTAGGTTAGCTAAATCCACACTAATTCTCCATTTAATGTCAGCTCAATTCGTCGAATATGCATGTTACTTGAAATGACCTTTTCTAAAAAATTTTGACTTTTTGTTTAGAAAATTACTCGTTTGTAATGAAAATTACTGTTTCATAAATTTCGAATGATGAATGCCCACTGTGGCAATTAGGTTGAAATGGGTGCATCTGCAATTGTTTTCGAGGATTTCGCTGGATTTACTTGAATTCTGATTTAAAATTTGTGTAGATTCTTGTTGAAGGTGAATTTACTGTATGTAAGAAGTTGAAATGTGGTTATCTAAATTTGCTTACAAATATTTCTCGATTCAGAATTTGTTGTCTTTTACTTACACAAATTATCATGCAGTATGGTGTGGAATGAATTTGAAAATGGTTTTACTAGTTGATGATATAAATGCTTATTCTTATTCACCCATTGGAGTTGGTATCCAAGAAGCTTGTGTTTAAATGACTTTGTTCTTTTTAGCAAATGTATTGTTGCATTTCTATTCAAATGTTTTTTGTTCTTTTGATATTTTACATTATTATTAGGAATTCAAGTCCTCGAAATTGGAAGAGATACCCCGGTAGTGGGGATATTTAGAAGCCTTTGGAAAGGAGATGCATTAGAAGGATAGAAATACCCGATAGCATGAAAGGGATACCTAATGTTACAATTCCCTACCACCTCAAGGTGAATCCACGGCTACTGGAATGCCGTAAAGCTCTAGAGTCCTTCCCAACTATAAAAGGCTGCTCCAACAATCCCACCACCATCACTAACCACTAGTTTATTAAGATATAATCCCTACCAATGAACAGTTTTAAATTGAAGATGCCCATATTATATCCCTCTATTTCTCCTTTCAGTAATATGATAGTTTTGTCCCAATGCATTTCGTGCACATACCTAACAGGATTGAAACCAAAGGCATACCTAAGAAAAAAAAAGAAATTATTTTCAAAGGAAAATTCAAAAGATGAAAATGAGATAAGGATATACAATCAGACAGGACACTTTTCTTGCACATACCTAATAGGATTGACACTGGCATACCTAAGAAACAATAAATTATTTTCAAAGGACATATTAAGTATGAAAACGAGACAATGAGACAATAGATATAATAATCAGATTGGTGATAATTTTTCCATGTTTCTTTATGATTATTATAAACATAATAAAGATCTTTTACCGAGTTTCATAATTAGGCAGATTATTATGCAGATTGCTTTTACTCCCTCAACTTGCCATGTATATGCATAAATACTATGATTAGGCAAATTGTTTTGTGATTTGTCACATACCACACATAATTATACCCAGTTTGTATACGGAAATGTTAGATTTATTTCTATTTCGTGTAACAACGATATCTTAATCGAAATTTCTTTTCATGGATTGTTTACGTTGCAATGATTTCAAGTATTGCATTTACTCATAGAAGTATATATTCAAAAGCAATGGTAAGATATTAAGGTTTCTGAAACATATTTGGGAAATAAAGTAATTGAAGGTTTCTGGAAACATATTTGAGAAATAAAGTAATTGATGTATTATTTTTTAACAGACAGAATGGACAAAGACAAATATGTATGCATACACTTTAGAATCAAGGCCATGTTTGCATCCCACTGCCAGTGATCAAAGTGGTTTCTTATCATAGAGACTGGTGGTGCTATCACTTCCCATTCTTCGTCTGAAATTTTGATTATTTGGTTTGCATTGAGAGTCCCTAGTCGATGTAGTAGGTTTCTGAAGGATAACATTGATAAAGTCGGTTTAATAAAATTCTTCTCTGATTTATTTTGATTGAATGTTTTGCCCATATCTGGCTAAATCGGGTGCAAGCACCATGCCCTCTATCCGCGAAGCCTGATA
The DNA here is from genome assembly GCA_016808115.1 of Tetrastigma voinierianum. NCBI lineage: Eukaryota > Viridiplantae > Streptophyta > Magnoliopsida > Vitales > Vitaceae > Tetrastigma > Tetrastigma voinierianum. The sequence goes on along the minus strand of JAEQBH010004990.1, from coordinate 111,498 downwards.
TCTTCTCCTATTTGTCTTGTTTCAAACATTAAATGGTCTTCTAATTCTGTAGTTCTTTTGGAGTTAATTCTGTTGTTCATAATTTTGGAGTAGTTATTTTACTTTTGTTCTATTATATTCATCATTCCTATATTTTCTTCTTCATCTTATATATAATTATCCTATGGTAATTTTAATACTTTTCTATTTTTATCATATATAAACCTAACAAATACTTTTCCTTTACTGTCTTATACATTATTGTCTCCTCTGGAATTAAGATTGTTTCTTGTTTCTGGAATAAAGAAAGATTCCATTCTAATCCAGCTAAGTCTATGAGCTAAACTCTATAGGTTAATAATCTAACTCCTCTTGAACCTATAAGTTAAACTACTTTGTCTATTTTAATTTTCTGGTTTGTCTGACTAGTTGTCATTAGCTTTCCTAAAAAGGCTTTACATACTAATAGATTTTCTCCTTTAAATTCTTCATATCCTTTGGTTTGTATTCCTATTTTAACATTATTTAAGAAGTCTTTATGCTTAAGGATTAGTCTAGGCTGCAATATACTAATCCTAGATTTCGGGTTCTCATACTATTTCTATGAGTCTTGCTGTAGATTTTCTCAAGTTAGACCATCTATTATCTATAACTGAAACTATTTCTGCTGACTTCTAAGTAATCTTAATTATTTTTTATATTCATTAACTTTCTAATATACTTTTGGCTTCTAATATTACTTTCTTAGTTTCTCTTAAAAGTTCTTCTAATTTTTTAGATTTTTTCTCTAACTTTTCTAATACATTTTTAGATTCTATTTCCATGGATCTATGTTCTTTACCCTGTATCTTAAGATTTTTTTAATAATTTTATTTTTTTAAGATTGTATTATTTTGTTCTTTGATAAAGTCTAAGTTATTACTAATTTTTCTAAGTTCTTTGCATTTGTTGACATGGTTTCATAAATTGATTGTTCTAAATTTCATTTAATTTTTCTGTGCTTTTCTTAGGTTTTCAAATCAAAGAGATATTAAAGTGGCTGGGTTATTTAATATTTTGAATTACTATGGGAAACTATGTCTAAAAGTTCTATCAAATCTGCAAATGAATTTGTGCTTTATCTAAAGATATTATATTTCTTTCAGTAGATATCTAAGGATACATATTTCTAGAGAATTGTCTAATTTCTAAATCTAGAAGTACCTATCTTCTTCTAAATGGGTTTATTTTAGAATATAGGTCTGTCTTGGTACGAAAATGAGAGGGGTCCTGCAGGTTAATAAATTATGTACAGATAAATTTAGTCGAAGGGTTAATAAATTATATAGGATAAACTGGTTCAATTATATATAAATAAAAGGGATGTTTGTCCTCAAAAGATGTAATGATAAAAAAATATGCCTTAAATAATGGAATAGTAATGTCTAAGACTAATAATCTCTTTTATTTTATGTTCTAACTATTTCTTCTAGTTGTCTAAAATATGGATTATAAATATAGTTTCTATTTAGTCTTCCCACAGGATTTTAAGTATCTTGGAAATTAAGGGTTATTTATAGTTCTTTACTTTGGTCACAAGGTTAAATGAATAATAACCTTTATAAAATGGGCTTATTCTCAATAGAGTCTAGACATTTCTATCCACCAAGTGTGTAGAGTCTTGTTGTCTTCCTTTTAAAAATAACATAACTGGTATGGTGATACATCGAATTAAGTAGTTAAGTAGTTAAGTTGAAGTGATACATCGAATTTTTAAGTAATGTGGGGCATGGTGGAAGTTTATATGATTTGCTACCTAGCATTTGGTCGTGTGTTTTTGTTTTATTTTATTTTTTAACTCTATTCACTTTGCATTACATCGCATAATACTTGTTGGCTGGATCTCAACTAGACTTCATGAAAACCCATTCCACTTTCTTTACCCCCTTGGGCTTGAAGTGAACAATGTTTATATATGGTCAGGGCCGGGTTGTTACAATGGTATCGCAGCCAACCCTCAACCCGATGTGGGGTTTGTTCCGCTTTTGCCTCAGAATCCCATGGATAAAACGAGGACGCTTTGGGTGGTCCCTGTACGTGCGGTGTTTGTCAAGATCTTACATCAGATAAGGGAGAAAGTTCCCGGTATTATAAAAGTATGGGCTCCTCTCAACGTAGGAGACACATTTTAAAGCCACGAGGGCCTCGGGCTTGGCAACAATAGCCATATGGTCGGTCTGGTCGCTACAAATGGTATCGAGCGATCCTTAGCCGGGTTTATATCGATGTTCTTTAAGGGCCCATAACAAATGAAGCCACCAAGCAATGTGAGGGCATTGATATCAGTCTTCAGCTGGTATGCATGTTTTTTAAAAATCTTATAAAGAAGGGAGTTACCGGCTCTTCTACTCTTGTTCTTTCATCCTTAAATACGCTGTAAATATAATTTTTATACTTTTGTCTACCTTTTAGATGCTTTAGATAAATTTTTGTTTATCTATTACAAGAGTGTGTCACAATTGGCAACTTATAATAAAACTCCTTGTTCTACCACTTGTACAACCATAGGATTTTTATTTTTTATTTTTTTTGTTGAATGTGCGCAATTATAAGGAGGCACAAGCTGAGTAATTTCATTACTTACGTCAGTAGCTCATGAGAGGCTACTTTAGTTCAGTTGGATGACTTTGTTTTTGGCCAATTGATTCCACTATTCATGACCGCTTCATCACGTATGTCAGTTCGAACTCAAGTTATGCCTATTGAATGACTTTGTCAAAGAAGAAAATCATTATATCAAAAGGGGGTGATAACAGAACCATGATTATTATATCAACAAAGTCGTTGGAGGTGGAAATTATTCTTTGTAAAATATAGCTTTTGGTAGTTGTTGCCTTAATACCGTTTTAATTTTCGTTTGAAATGATTAAAAATTGTTATTGAAATATCTTGATAAATGAACAATTAGAGTGTAATTATTATATTTAAGTACTTACATTGATGATTTGGAATTATGTTATTATACATTAATATTTGAAGATATTTTTACCAATGAATTCAATTTAATTTTGGGAGGCTTTATTTTATTTAATTATACAGAAATTATAATTTAATAACAAAATATAAATATTATTTTAATATATTATTCAAGATGACGCCTAGAAGCATCATTATCGTTAACACATATAATGACAAAGGCATACGACCTTAAATAAGGCCATCTATCACATTTCATGACACATTAAAAATGTCATTGTTCGACATTTTCCTTGTAGTGATATGCAACGTGCACTAGACCATGCATGTAAACTAGTCATTTAAGTATTAAATGACTAAACCACGTACTTTCATCCCTAAACAAGCATGATGTGTGGCCCACATCACCCCGCACCCCACGTTGACTCTCCTCCACTCCACTCCAAGGCAAACCCATAGCACCTCACTAGCCTCCTCACCTGGCCTTGTGTCGCAAACCACCCCGGGCTATCCATTAATGCACACTGTCCCTCAAGGTCCCATCCAGGCCAACCCCAATCTCTCCCTAATCCACTACATGAGCCAGATTCCGGAGTGTACCTCCGAGCATGGAGACGTGAAATTCCTCGTGACACCTAACATGTCGCGGTAGCTTCAATCGGTACGCCATAAAGGCTCACCCTCCTCGAGCATCTCGAAGTCTAATAAACCTCGGCGATAGCTTCCACGTCATTAACCCGACTCACCCTCAGAATACCAAATATACCCCAGCGCTTTCTGACTTGTTTAGTGGTATATTAAAGCCAAATATGAATTTAAAATAAATGAGGGACCTGAAAAGTTTACTAAAGATACAAGGGCAATCTTGTAATTTATTAAAAGGATATGAAAGTCATAAAAGAGAAAGATCGGGGTCAAATGAGAAATCGTATAAGTTGATTTTCAAAAAGCGGAAGAATTGGGGACCAAGATGCAATTAAGGAAACTTAAAGAAAAAAATGGGTTTTTATTGTTTTGGCCAAACATGGCCTTAACAAAACATGGGTTTTAAAGACCAAAATTGGTCTCATTTGGGAGAGGAGGAAACAATATAGAGAGGGAGAGAAGAGAGAAAGAGAGAAGAAGAAGAGGAAGAGGAAGAGGAAGGAAGGAGATCATGCTAAGATCAAAGGTATGGAACTACATGGGCTTTAAAGCTTGGAATTGTTTCTTCATACAATTGCATGGTTATTATTTGTTCCCAAACCTAGGGTTTTGTTGGGATTTCTTCCCTAACCTCAGAATTCTTAAAAGAAGCTTGGTAAAACCTTGAATAGACAAGAAGACATGAAACTCTCGAGGATGGATCTAGCTCAAGGGCAGCAAATTGAGTTAGGGTTTAGAATAAACCCTAACCAATCTACATATATTAGGGTTATGTATGGGTTAGGATCCATAAAATGGTTTTAAGTAATTCATGATAGGTCTTGGAGCAAAGATAAGAAGTGAAAGAGGATTTGAGTAGAAAGAGAGGTCAAGATGAATTCGAGTGGTCTTGGATACGTATATGGAATATAGAGTTGATATGGGTATCAAAAATATGGAAAAATGGGTGAAAAACACACATTTTGGGCAATTTTCGTGACATGTACCGGTACAACCTGAACTTGTACCGGTACAATTTGGGTTCTGGTCATTTTGGGCCAACATGTACCGGTACATGTTAGGGTTGTACCGGTACATGTGATGCTGTTTTCCCAGTTTCGACCAGTTTTCGTATTTTGGCCATAACTTGCTCATTTCTTATCCAAATTGAGTGATTCAAGGGGCCAATTAAAATAGACTTCAAGGAGAACCATCCATATAGAAATAGAAATTGTCAAATTATGAGTCTATGGCCTGTGAAATCCACTCTAAGTAACCATGTGCAAACCAAATTTGGTTTCGTGTTGGAACATAGAGAAGTCCTGGTTGTTTCCTGACGAACTTGAGAGTTCCGTAAGGTTCGAATTGGGTGATTCCAGTTGAATAGAACCTCAGCACCTTATCTTTAAATTATTATAAGGATATATGTCAAAATATGAAGTTAAGACCCCGGAAAATGGGCATATAAAGTGTCACTAGAAAAATCAAAATGACTAGTTGGCATGAAAATGCCATAACTTTAGTTTGATGATCCGATTGATTGATTCCAATTCCAAGTAAAATAGATTCATAGAGGAATAAGAAAATATGAATGAGGTGTGATCTCATAGACATCATAATTCTTATAGCATAAGGAAGTGCTATATGTAATAGCCATGAAACAAGAAAAATATAGAAAATGCAATATGTATAGATATGTTCATAAAACATGAATATGATAGGTATAAGTTATAAGATATGATAAGATATGATAGGATATGTCATAAGATATGATAGCCTACAAGATCTCAATATAGCAAAGGAATATAAGAGTATACGATGTAATACATGATTGTCATGCATAAATGAATAAGACGGAACATGCTAGGAACATATGATAGAAAGGTATAAAATGATAAGAATGATAGTAGATAAGTAAAAGATAATGACAAAGCATAAGAATAAGTATATGTACATGAATGATAGGTATAGTAAAGATACGATGAGTAAGTAATATGGAAAAGTATATGAATATAAGCGTGATAATGATATGAATATATGAATAAGTGTTATATTACATGATGTAAATATAGAAAGTGAGGCGTATCGGGGGATGAAGACATGACAGAATGTAATGATATAAAGAGATATGAATATAGAAAGCTATATATGAATATATGAATACAAGAGTGCATAGGATGCATTCATGATATATGATAGACAAAGCTAAATGATAGAAAAAGATATGAATATATGTATTATAGAGATATATGAGAACCGTAATATGAAACTGCATATGAGAACAACACAGAGTAAAGTATCGATAGTATATATTGCATGTTTATCATGATAACAATAGTTATCTGGGTGCTTATGAAATATGTACAGAAAATGTGATATGAAAATATTTGGATTGTCTCATGAAACTCCGGGTAGAGGGATAGATAGGCATTTATAGGGAAGATACTAGCTAAGGCAAGATATTCATACGTATATCGAGGCCCCGCTTCGTCGATGATATAGATCCCGCGACCAAAGGCCCCCAAGGTCACCACACAGACAGAGATCACGTCTCACATAAAGATAGTACCTTCTGCAATCGATAAAGAGAGTGGCATAGGTCACCCCGTCTCCAGACAAAGGACGATGCCTTCCGTATTACTGCACAGAGATCACTCGCCTCAGACAAAGGATAGTACCTTCGGCACATAGCTCCCGTGATCCGCTCTGCTGGGGTATTTAAGTGCATGAAACCAAAAGGAAATGATATGATATGTGAAGTATAAAGTAATCGCTATGCGATGAAAGTATAGACAGCATAAGAACAAGAGGTAATGAAGGCAAGATGACAAGACATGAAAAGCATATGAACAAGATAAAGGTATAAAAGAGAAAAGCATATGAAAAGCACAAAGATATGAAAATCATATGAAAGCATAGTATATGAAAAGCATCGAAAAGTATAATATATGAATATCATATGAAAATATATGAAAATACATGAAAAGTAATGAAAGTATACGTAAAGATAAAGTAGATTTATAGATAGAATATGAATGTACGCGATAAGACAAGTATGAATATGTATGTATGAAAAGTATAGATAGAACTATATGCCAAAGACATAGAATAGAGACATGACTTACAACATGAAAAAGACTAGAGACAGTAAAAGACATATGAAAGAACAAAGATATGAAAAGTATAAGAATGTAGATAAACGATGTGATAGTATATAAGACGGGTTATAAGTATACTGACATTTAAAGCATAGGAAACTTGCAAGAACATGATGCAAGAAATAAGAGATGAAATGGATCAAGTATACTGATATAAGTGACAAGAAATACAAAGTATTTGTGATAGATAAGTTCATATGATATACGAATAGTACAACGACGCAATAAAAGACATAGAACCGAAAGAGAAAAAAGACATAGACTAGAGACATGATAAATATAGGAATATGTAAAGCACTTAAAGAAATATTTAAAAGTATAAGTAAAGGATATGCCAAAGATATAGAACATGTAATAGAAAAAGTCTGACATGCAATAGAATATAGATGATAAGGAATTGTGCTATAAAATATTATATATATATAATGCATATATGTTTTTGTGATACGCCATTGGTGGTTGTCCATGCTTATGTTCCCACTAAGCTGCAAAGCTAGCACGGGTGTTCAACTGCAGGTACACTGTGAGCAGAAGATAACAAGGATAGAGGACATGACATTCCACACGCAGCAGCCGACCTCGCAGATAAAAAGCTCACCAAATACGTTCCGCACCCTCCGAAGTTTCAGAATAGAAAATGTACATGTATAAGTAAATGGACTCGTAATGTATAGATTTTTATGGACACCACTCCGGCAGGTAGCTCTTTGGTATATGTAAAATGATTTTGTTATTACGTAAATTATTTGTATACTATGTACAAGTATTCTCCTGAAAAGAACAAGTTAATGAGAGTCCCAAGACAAGATAGTATAGATAGTATCGCGCCCCACTTCTGGGCTCGATCCGCCTAATCGGGTCGGGCCGGGATCGGGGCGGACAACCTCCTGAAATACTTTCAGAAGACGGATTCCAACCCTCGAACTCTAAGGGTCGCCGACATCAAGATAACTCTTATACCGGGCTCCGAGCCGCAGAGCGCTATCATATCAAGCCCACCTTTCCTGAGGTGTTCTAATCGAACAGTTCAAAGTGATGGAGCTCTCCCGCCTCGGTCCAACATATTGATGATCTCTACGGCCTCCCATACAATGCCCTCATAAGGTGCCATCCGTATACTCGCCGCTGATAACCGCAGCCAGGCGACCGCCTAAGGGCAAGTGTTCTCCCAACTACCCTTATGATCCGTGATGCATGCTCGCAACATATCCCTCTAACACTGCATGGTCATCTGATCGACCATCCGTCTCAGCAGCGGAAAGTCAGACTTACGGGTCAATAGCAAGGTTTATAGCCTTTAGAAACTCCAAAAGTGCGCCGTAAACCTTGGGTCTCTATTCACACTATGATACTGCACTCAGCCAGCCTGCGACCATCTTCGAATATACAACCGGCAGAATCTCTCCAATGTGAAGGTCATCCGCACGGCTAGAAAATGTGCCTACTTCATGAGTCGGTCCACTATCACCCATACCACATCATGTCCTTGTGGTGTCTGTGGAAAGTGGGTCACAAAATCCATCATGACATGCCTCACTTCCACCTCGTACCCACCCTAATGGCCAAGTAGCCCCGTTGGCTTCTCGTGCTCAAATTCTTAACTCGGCTGACACGTGAGACATCAAGCCGAACAAAGTCCCCCATGTCTCTTCATCCTCCGGCCTCCAAAGAAGATCGGGCGACTAAGATCCCGTACATCTTTGTGCCACCCGAATGCACGACAAATCGAGAGCAATGAAATTTCGAGAATCTCCCTCTCAAATCTGGGCTAACTCGGGGAACCACTACCCATCCTCTATACCGAAGACTACCATTCGTGGCACGGGTCCAACCTCGTCACCTATACTCCGATCACTCCGGTCCCTGATGGACACTATCTCCGCGTCTTACCCCTAGGACTCAACCACTCTGCTCAATAGGGACGGTGTAACTACTAAACTCCCCAACGTACCTTCGAGTCTCAAGCCATGGTATCAGAACTCCAAACTGTCTCTTACGCTCGAGCATCCACTATCTCTCGTAAAGCTACACTAGCCAATACTCCCCGTGACTTCCTACGAAGTGCATCGGCCACTACATTTGCCTACCAGGTGGTAATGCAAAGTGAAGTCATAACTTTAGGAACTCCATCCATCCGCGTTGCCTCATATCGAGGTCCCGCCGTGAAAATATACTTTACTTGCGGGTATGAGTAATACCTCGAACTCCTCACCATATAAGAGGCTAAACTCAAAGACTACGGCCACAACCCATGGTCAGGTGGGTAATTCGTCGCGATTCTTCAACTCATGAACTATGTTACTACCCTCCTGGAATCGTGATGCAAAACACATCCCACCGCCTCGAGACATCACACTATGTACCCCGTCCCGCCCGGGGATCACAAGATAGGAGCTGAAGTAAGCCTCCTCTTCAACTCCTAGAATGCCTCCTCGCATCGGTCATCCCAATCAAACTTGACCTCCTTCCAGGTCAATCTTGTCATAGGTGCCGCTAATCGGGAGAAATCCTTAATGAATCTTCTGTAGTACCCATCCAATCCCAAGAAACTACGTATCTCGAAGACTGACTTCGGCCTCTCCCAACTCATCACAACCTCACCTTCTTTGGGTCCACCGGGACACGCCCGATGCCAGCCACCACGTGTCCTAAAATCTCACATCGTTAGCTTCAAACTCGTGACTTACCTAACTTAGCTTACAACCTGATGGTCTCGAAGAATCGTAAAACAATCCTCGCGATACTCATTCTCCCACTGATTAGAGTAGATCAAAATGTCATCCGTTTAAAACTACGATAAACTGATCTAAATAGGTCGAATACCTACGATTTAGGTCCATGAATGTCGGCCAGAATGATTCTGTTAACCGCGCGGCATCACCGTGAAACTCAAAGTGCCCATAACGTGTCCTCGGCGCACGCCGTCTTAGGATATCTATTTCCTAACCCTCGCCTGATGGTAACTGGGCAGAAGGTCTATCTTGGAGTAGACTCCGCGCTCCTCTTAACCGATCAAATGTTGTCAATCTCTGTGAATGGGTACCGACATTGACGAACCCTATTCAAATGCTTGTAATCAATGCACAAGGGCATCTTCTGTCCTTCTTCTTCGCAAATAGAACTGATGCCATGGTGAAGTGTTTGGTCTATCGAACTCCTTGTCCAAAGAGTCTATAAATTTCTGACTCGAGTTCCTATAACTCAACTGGTGCCATCTTATGTGGAGTTATAGAGACGACAGCACCAGGGTGTAACTGATACCGGTCTACAACCCCAATGAGGCAACTCAGCCTATCCGAAAACATCCTCATACTCAAACTACTCGAGGTGATCTAAGTCCGGCCTCACCTCGTCCTTCTAGGTAAGGCTTGCTAAATAACCTCGCTAACCGGCCCCCGACACCTAGACTCGCATAATCGTTCGGGGGTAAAATATCATGCTTGTCCCCTGGAAATACAACACGAGTACCACCCGCAGGCGTAACTCTCTTTACGCTCATAATCGAGGTCACCGTAGTTATCAACCAATCCATCCCCGTGATGACGCCGAACTCGGGCATGTCCACGACCCTCAGTCCATCAGGAGTGAATCCCGAGATCTCTAACTCGCAACCACGACATATCATCCCTATCCTCGCCCTACTACTCCTTAGGGGAGAACTCACATACAAGGGCTCCTCCAAGGCCTCAACCTCTAAGCCCAACTCTATCACAACTGATGCAGCAATGAATGAATGCGAAACACCATAATCAAATAACACTCTTGCCCATAGGCGATTTAGCAAAACGTGACTCGTATAATTGGTCGATCTTATGCTCACCGCAAAGACCATGAGACCCTCCGCCTCCTAGGACAATCTCGCCTCATATGCCCAAGTCGGGGCTGAGGAATAACATATCGTCAGCCTCGCCCGTCAAAGTCCCGGCCCGTGAGCCCCGGTGACTCGACCTTGACTCACACTCTGGCCCCTCTAGCCCATCTGTGCTGCCAAAGGTGCTTGTATAGCACCTCGAGACTAAAACTAGTTCCTCTGACCCATACTAAAGGAGGTCGAAACCATACTCTCCTCGCTCTATAGCTAATCGACTGCCGTCCCAAAATCCCGGGATCCCCGTCTCGGGGCAATCCCATCCTCACATGCCTGTGCTATCGAAATAAATATATCATCCGCCTTGCCTCGACTAAATGCCCCATCTCTACTCGGTCCCGAACCAGCGGCGTAAGTCTTCCCTGCACTCCCGAACTAGAAGAAGGTTGATCCTCTTCTCACCAAAGATCCGCAACCTGGAGCACCCCGTCTCATCCCCTCTCATCTCTCTCTATGGTCAGGGTTGTCCCAACCATGGAGTCCATGTCTTGTAGGCGAAGTCCTACAATCCTGCCCCAAATAGGTAACTTTAACCCATTCTTGAATCTCCTAACCTTAGCCATGTTTATGGCCACATAGTCATCACTAAAACGTGCCAACTAGGTGAATCTGGCCACATACTCCACCACTTTCATCGTTCTCTGCCTCAACTCTAGGAACTCTTGGGCCTTTGCATGTTTAGCAGTGGCCGGAAAATACTTGCCCATGAAAAGATCATGGAATTCTGCCCAAGTCATTGCCTCTAGATCTCTAGAGGTCTTTGCCTAGTTCCACCATACTTGGGCCTTCACCTCTTAGCCGGAAATGTAAATGAACCGATCCTCGGGGTCTTATCGAGGTGTTCCATAGTCCAATACCTTCTCCACTTGTAATGAACCCACTGGTTTGCCACCATCGGATCTCCTCCCGTGAATGTCGTGAGGATGAGAAGATGTGTCTCGAACCTGAGGTTACTGACCCCTAGCTACTTATCGCGCACTAACCTGTGCAATAGCAACAACCGCAATACCTATAGCCTCAGCAAAAGCCTGTTGATCAAAAGTCGATGGATGGTCAAACGCAAGTGGTGCCCACTGGCGACCCTGCGACTTTACCCTCTTTAAGTCCTCATTTCACTAGCCATCTACATGCATGTCAAATGGCAAGTTAAATTCTAATGCAAGATTCTAAGGCGTTAACATAGCCTCGAGACATTCACATACAGTAAAATATTTCATATTAGGTCCATGCATTCTAGGTAATGCGTAAGACAATAATTCCACATTAAATCATTTTTAACAACAAAAATTTTATTTAGAAAATTTTATTTTAAAAGATTTGATTTGATTTGACGGATTTGATTTGATTTTTTATTATATATATATATATATATATATATATATATATATATATATATATATATATATATATATATATATATATATATATATATATATATATATATATTTTTTTTTTTTGAAAACCTCAGAATAAAGGCTCATGAACAAGGTCCCAAACGCTGACTCGCATTACAGACCGAGTCAAAATCATCAGTCAGTACCAAAAGGGCACCGGGGAACCCACGCCTAAACAAAGCCAAGCGCACAACGCGCCGGGCGCTCGTGTCATGGGCGCCAGAGCGCCGATCGTGGCCCTCCGGTCGCGGTCGTAGGCGCCGCCAGATCCCCTCGCGAGTTAACGCGCCTGGGGAAATGGGCGGCCTCAGCCACGCGCCGCCTCTCGCCCTTGGTCAGGGCTATAATTTTTAGATCACACGAGTCCCTTGTCTCTGACCAGAAACCGTGTTGCGCACGCACAACACCGTATCACAGCTTGTATCGCTGCCCCTATTGTGACACAATGCCACTTCTGCCACGAGCACAATCTTTGTATCGGACACAGCTACCAGCCACCCGCCTGGCCGATCGCGGCGGCACCGACGCCATCGCGGGCACATGCTTACCGTGTCGTGGCCGCAGCCCCGTCCCCGCATCGCGGCTCCATCCCCTCAGACGTCATGAAACATCGTGTCACGAATACAATGGTCGTGACGCGGACCAAGTTTGGGAATCGGGCAAAGAGTCCATCCTAGCTTCTGCAAAATTTTATTTTTCACACATTTTTTTTTCTCATTCCAGCTACTGGAAAACCACCCAAAAAAAAAAATATTATATATTTTTTTTCATTTTCCAGTATAACCAAATAAATTTATTAAAATTTATTTTATTTTTTTTTCTTCCAGTTTTACACACTGTAAAACCTTAGAAAAAATTTTTCTCATAATTTTTATTTTTATCTCCAGTAGCCTCCTTGCTACTCCATAAATGTAGTAGCCTAGACCATTGCACTTCATACAACTCAAAATTTTTATGAGTTAAATTTTTACCCTTTTTCTTGTGCAAAAACTGGAAAGACTGTCCAGAAAATTATAAATATAAAATTTTTTTTCGTTCAATTCTGGACCATTTTGCCAAAAATTTTTCGAACACCTAAGGTTATATTTTCTCGAATTCTAAGTTCAACGTTTTCTCCTATGCTACTTACCAAGCATACAAATCACACAATTCATACAACACATGATTGCAAATCACTCATGTTATACACACCAATCATACATAAAACACCATGCATGCAGTGTTCTACTCTTGTCCCATGACTTCCTAGGTAATCACATACCTAAACCCTAACATCGAGCCATACTGAGCCAGACACCCTACACCCCATGACCATGGCATAAGCCCAAGTCCCTCAAGCCCTAGGTATTCGTATACCTAAGCTCTACACCCACTGAGCTCCTAAGGTAATCGTTTACCTTAGCTTTGATACCAAGCTGTGATGCCCCAAAACCGGTGTCCGTTGACAACCCGTCAACCCGCGGAATACTTGTGGATGTCGGGTAACCCAACACCACTCATGAAAATCGTGCAGTCTCCTTTACTGAGCTCCTACCTAAGGTACAAAACCTGTCCCAACAATTTACAATGCACACAGTTAGGGTCCATGCGAGTAAAATAATGGGCCACTGGGCCCTTACATTAATACTCACAAATACATCAACTATATACAATGGGGCCTTCAAGAGTCATTAAATTATTTCTTTACCAAACACATATATTAAATGTACAATTTCTAATACATGTTATACAAAATGATAATGCCTAAAGCCACAACCCGACTTTCATCTAAACGCGGGGCCTCTGCAGCGCCGTCCTCCCAGACACTCCCCGTATCTAAAAATGGTGATCCTCGACAGGTGCTGTGCCCATAATTTCCTACATAAGCTTCCCACCTAAGTGCACATGCCATGACAAACAATCACATCCAAGAAATTACATGAACCTACTCGAATGTCTACATGACCAATCCCATGTCTCGAGTCTTCACCGACTCCCTTACATATGCCTAAGCCAAATGCGAGTAAATATCCGCCAAAACAAAGCTTTTGTTCTCGAAACTCACTACCGACTGTAAATACATCGACTACCCTCCGAGGTGAGTTGCTAGATATTTCTCCAAAATGGGCCATGGTCCTCATCCGGCGATCCGTCAGCTGGATAACTCTCCAAGGTAATTCCTTCAAAATCTTCCTTGGAAATTTTCACGCATTTTCGCTTTTCTTCACTCTACGCCATGCACTCACTCTAATATTCTAGGGGTGCCCAAAGGTATATGGAATGCATGATGCCAATCCTAACAAACTCAAGTCACAAGTATTATATAAAATATGTATATACTAACGTAATTAATCCACATAAATCATGTTATTCAAATTCACAATCAATAACACCAAAATTAGCTCACATGGGCTAATTAACAAACACAAGCAATTCATTTTGAATCACTCAACATCATGAAAATTCGCACAAAAAATCACATCATTATTCACGTGAAAAGTGAAACCCTCGGGTTGGCATTATTCACGGCCACAACAATGAGGATTTTCTCCACTCAGTTCAAATATTTTGAGACCGATAACACGGCTAATCCAAGCCTCAGAACATCCCCAACCATTGACATGGCTCTTAGCCAAAGAATAACACAAGTAGGAAAAGATCCCTACCTTCTTGGTGCCGTCGGAACTCCACCAAATCGGTGCTCCACGCTGTAGCCCTCGCTTGTAATCGACTTGTTTGCCCGCTGAGAACCGACCGTTCGAATCGTCGCAAATCTAGAGAGAGAATGTGAGCCCTTCTCTCTTCTAAAATCACAAAACCTCTCCTCCCGCACCTCCCGCACCTCCGCAGACTCTCTGCCCGCTGTCCCAAAATGAAGAAGATGAACATTATTTAACTTTTGTCTCATTCTCATTATCATTTTCATTAATTCCACTTGTGTCCTTTTATCTTGATTTTGACACTTGGCTTAATCTAAGTCGTCCATTTTCATCATCTCTCTAATCTTGCAACATGTGTCACAAGAGTACATGTAGTAGGTGACTTTTGTCACACCACATGTCTCTCAAACCAGTTTTACGGCACTTGATACCCGGTGCCTCGAAAAACGTGAAATTTTGACTGTCTCGGAATTCGACGAAATTCGACATGGTAGCTAGATTTAGCGAGACGATTCCAACGGTGAAGTCCATTTTTTCATCTGAGGTTTAGAAAAATTTTGGATTTTGACCAATTAATGCTTTTACCTTTTTTTCTTTTGAAAATTGATTTCTTTCGGAAGCTTACGTTGTTTGCGTTCGATGGTATGTTGTGAGTGCATGGTAGAGATCAATATGTTTGGTGTTCGATTGGTGGCGTCATGAGTATATGGTAGGTCGATTAATCGTGTTCGTGTCTGCCAGAGCTCGGTAAATGGACAACGTCCAAAATGAGTCTCACGGTCGACAAAAGAAAAGGAAATAAAAATAATGCAGTGTTGGGTATAGCAAGAAGGGATAGATACCGGGTGAAAACCCAGATTCTTTGTTAGACATATGTATCCAAATGACATGAAAGTTCGTGGAAAGTGTCTAAGACGGCTGCTTCCAAGATGAGACTTGTGACCCGCTTATCCACAAAAACATAACGGACTTGGTACAAAACAAGGAATATCTGAGTTTGTCCAATATATTTTGATTTATAAACAAAAGCTTTTGTTTTGGAAAAATGGTTATCGATGGAACATAACGACGGTTTTCACACTTCGTGATATGCATGTGCGAGGGAGAGTCACGAGGACTCCTGACATGGATTCGGTGAGTCAAGATTCTCATCCATGGCATGTAGACATTTGAGTAGGAATGTGTATGTTTTTACTTGAATGTGTGAAATGGCATTGCATAATTATGATGTGTGGAGGGGAGTCGTGAGACCTGAGATACTGGACAAAGGAGTCACATTCATCCATGGTGGCATTCGAGTAGAATGTGTATGTTTTTACCAAATATGTGAAATGGGACACAGCGCTAGTGGGGAGTAGCCCTTGTAGGAATTATTCTCTATTGGGCATTGCTCACCCCGTCATGGGACCTCCTTTCAGGTACAGGGTTGACACCGGTGAACGACACTCAAACGAGGCCGTGATTATGAAGAAGGGTGATTGAGTCCCTAAAAATACCTTTGACATTTATAACATACCAGGCAAAATAGTTGTTATACTTTCTTCTGGCGTTTAAATGGCTAAAAATAAAATGATAAAAACCCGAAAATTTTACAAGAGCAAAATAAATTTGGTAAAAATGTCAAATGAGGACTTAAGGGTCATAAATGAGTAATGTAAGTTCCAAAGTATAAATGAAATGAAATGAAGTAGAAATGAAAGTGAAATGAGGCTTTAAAACAGAAATTGAGAAAAGCCAATTAATGCTAGCCAACATGGCATTACACATGACATAAGAATAAAGACCAAAGTGGGAGCTTATGGAATGCCCATTCGGGGCATTCACGCTGATATGATAAGGGGGAGGCTGAGCTAGTGGCTTTCTTAGGGAGAAGAAGGTATTTTGGTAAGTTTCTCTCTCCATTCTGGTCTATCTTTGTTCAAGCAAGAAGAAATTAAGATTTGAAGAGAGCAGCAGGGCAGAAACCAAACCCTAACCCCCTATTTTCTTGTGTTTGGGTTTGGAGAAAAACCCTAGCTTTGTGTAAAGTGTTCTTGGATGGTTTTAGTTTAGTTTGAGGTTGTTTTGCATTGTTTTGATTGGTTTTGAGGAATTTTTGTATAAAGGAAATGATGAAGTTTTAAAGGAGTTGCTGTTAAAAAATTTCAAAACCCCTGCTTTTGTTTTGGCTATAAGTTAAGTTATAAGCATCCAAATTGAGTGATTCTAACGTGGTAGCCACCGTATGGTCTGTTTCAAGTGTGGTGGTGGGTGTTTTGTCGAAGTTGTTTCCTCAACCAAATTGAAAGTATTCAAAGAAGGTAAACTTAGACTTAGGGGAATAATGTACTTGAAGGAAGTGGAAGAAATTTGTAACCCCAAAGTGCCCAGAAATCTGTCAAAGTAGAGCTATGTGCAAGAACAATCGATTCTACTTTGCAAATTAGAGTAGTCTGGATGTAAAATGCAATAACTTGAGTTTTGGTGATCAAAATTAGATGATTGTAATTGGAGAAGAAACCTTATAACCATATATTCAAATGATTAGGAGGAACCATTACTAATTTATGGAGTTAAGACCCCTGAAATAGAGAATAGCAGTAGGTAACCGAGTGAGTTGGGCATACCGACCAATTTGACATTAAAATGTCGTAACTTGAGTTTGGGTGATCCAAATGAGATGATTCCAATTCCTACTAAAAATAGACTCATAGAGATATAATGTTATTGAAGGAAGAATGAGCAAAATATAACTCATGTGTCCCCAGAAATTTTTTCATGTGAAGATGTATTGGGTAGACATAAACCCTAACCAAAAATCCAGCGAATGCAATAACCGATTTTTTTCGCTTGTTCTTTGATAGTAACATATTTATGATGGATTAGGGGTTGGTGACGAGGAAGCTTGACCCAAGAACGGGATTCTGGGGATAAGAATCGAAGAGCGACAACCTTTTTGGGTTTGTTCTTCACACTTCTTCCTTGTTTCAAATTTTCAGGTTTTGTTTAAAATAAATCAAAAGGTTTTAGTGGCTGGATATGTGCAGTGTGCCCGTCGAGCCATAAATGAATTGGTTTGTTCTCCACTTCTTTCTCTCTATTTCTAAAATGTTTGGAAGAATTATGAAAGTGGATTTATTGAGTTCGAATTGCACAAATTGCATATTGATTTGTTTTAAATTGATTTGATACAACTCGATTGTGAAATGAATTGCACATGAAAATTGCATGAGTATTGGAAACCAAGTATTTGGATATAAATGTATATACACTATTGTAAATTGCTACGAATGATTTGAGCGCCCTTAATAGAATGTTAATCGTTAAATTCGACTTAAGGATAGATTAGTATACCAATAAGGGTCAAATGAGCAGTACTGTGCCAAACGTAATGATGTGTCACTTCGATCCGTAGCTAAATGGGACAATATCGGTAGTGTTCACAAAATGAATTTTAATAACCAGTTAGCAGCCCAGTGGGACCGTACTGTGTTATAATTTTTTTTTTTTATATACCGGCCTGAGCCCAGCGGAACCGTGCCGATGATTCATTATATTGTGTACCGAAAGCATAAGTTAAATTCGCTTAAGGGAAAAATGAAAAGAAAATTGTGAAATACAAGATTTGTGTTTTGCATGATTTATTACATGTGAAATTGCATATTTGGAATGATCAATAAACTGTAAATGAATGTATATGAAATAAATATAGCGTATTGTATCAAGCAGATATTCCACCTCTCTGGACAAGCCTCGGCGTGGAGGAGTTTGCCGACCTCCTCGTTGATCGCTTTTTGCCTGTCAGGCGCGAAGCTCCTCCTCTTTTGTTTTATTGGTTTGAAAGACGGACTGACGTTCAGCCTATGGGTAATTACCGTAGGGTCAATTCCTCCCATGTCTGCCTGCTTCCATGCGAAGACGTCTTTATTCCGTAAAAAATGTGTGAGAGGGCTGAGATCTTCCGCTAGCTTCGAGTCGATGTAAAGTGGTGTTTAAATGTTATCCAATCGCAGCAGTTCCAATTTCTTCCGAGGCTCGTCATGAATTATTTCGCCATTTGATGAGCTTGGTGTCATCTATTTTAACCATTTTTCGTTTGATTTTCTGGCCCTCGAAAAGGATTAATTAATATGCAGACTACGTAAGAAACTCACTAATTTGTTATTAGCAGGAGTGTGAAAGAAGAAGAAAAAGCAAAGATAAAAATGCAAGAATCTGAGTAAAAATACGTAAAATGGCAAGGCGTAATGAAAGTAGTCATAACTAATGTTGCAATTTACCGATTGGCCCAGCTTATGCAGGTCGCGACATCGAAAATTCAAGGAAACTCATGCAGGTCACGGCTGCATTGGCTACAATGTAGGCAACCTAAGACTAACCGTGAGACTTATGAAATGATGTCACGACAACATCGTGACGTCGCGACGAAGATCGATGTCAATGACAAGAATGGAGGTCGGACAAGAGAAGCACCTCGATGCTAAGTGACAGTTTGAAAAAGACGAAAATCGATGTATTTAGTCGTAGCCGCTGGCTAACAGGGACTGACGTCACACACCAAAGCAACCGCTTGCCGCGGCATAACTGGATGTCGACAAGAGATCGAGGTCGCTACATGAGACTTGCTCGCTTGAAAGTCAGAATTCCATAAAGTGATGTCGCGACAAGGGATTGATGTCGCGATATCGAAACCATCGTCAGCGGCCAGAATTGAAGTTCGATAAGAGAGATCGGCGTCGGCATAAGAAGATAATGCCAATTACGCTACAGCTCCTAAAGTTGATGTCACGAATAAGAGACTCATGCCTACATAAGAAGACATAAGTTCAAGGTCAGTAGACTCGCCGATGTCGCGACAAGAGATCGGCGGTCGCGACACTAGAACGACCAACCAAAGCCGCAGAGCCATAAAGTGATGCGTCGCTGACAATAGATTGATGTCGCGACATCAGAAATCATCGCGAAGGATCGCGAAGATGAGCCGATGTCAATGGCGCAGATCGAGGTCGCGATACGACTTCGCCGCTTAAAACTCCGCGGGAGCATGAGCGATGTCACACAAAGATTGGCGCGACGACGAAACCATCATTTAAAGGTTGCAGAATAGCTGATGTCGCCATTGACTCGTCGGCATAAGGTGCTCGTAAGAAACAAAGGAATATTAGCGACTTCATCGATAAACGCCGCAACAAGTGCCAAACTAACTCCATGTCGACAAGGGCTTCTGAGGTTGGCGCACTGAACATTACCACGGGCCACCTTGCATTGGGAAATCCACAAAAGACTGTGGACAATTAGGGCCCAACTCAACCCATAAATACGGTCGCTACCAACGTAGCTGCAGCCTCGCCACCTGGAAAAGAGAGATCCGACGGCCAAGGCCCTCGTGATTTTTATTTTTTCTTTTCTTTCTTTCTTTTCTACTTTTGTTTTCGCTTCCATTTTATTTGATTAGATTAGTGTGTATTTCGCTCTAATTTGATTCAACGTTAGTCAGAAGGTGATCGAGCGAACGCAGATGTTTATTTCCTCTTAAAATTACCGTCCTGGGTTGTTTGAATTCCGTATAAATTTTGGGATTTCAACACCCACTCGCTTTACAAGTGGTTTTTTGATCAAAGAAGCCAATATGGTATAATCACGAGAAACCCAAATTCTTCATTCAATTGACGTTATTGTCGGGAATAATCTTTCCCGCGTGATTTATCCAGGCAATAGCTGAACTTCAAATGTTAAATCGACTTCATTGGTTTTGCGTGTTCTGAATTGATCCCACCTTCGCCTGTACCCATAACGAGGTTGTTTCAATTTCTCCGATTTCCGTGGAGGTCCTCCTGGGTGACACAGAGAAGGCACTCCTGAGAGTAAGAAACAATTTCGGGAAGGTATTTGAACCTGATATTGTTGATCTAATGCGCTCTGTATATTTAAATCGATACATCCTCCTCTCGCTTGTAACCGAGAATGAGTTGAGTGAGTTATAGATTTAAGTAGACAGAGAGTTCAATTCACCTAATATAGTGAATTCGATCCCGTGTTAGCAAGGATCTAATCAAGGAAAGAGTGTTTTTTCATTCCTAATTTTGAGGGTGAGGAACCAAAGATAGTGCAACCTCAAAGAATGACTCACTTTAAGGAGCTCAGTCTCAGAAATTCATGTTATGGGTATGAAGTATTGAGAAAGAAAATACCCAGAATAAGGCAACTAGTTTTGTAAGTAGTTATTTCACCCCAGGTTCGAGAGAAATGTGCGCATGGGGTGAGCGATGAACTGTGTGGTATTTGAGATCCAAATTACACTCTTATTAACTCGACTAGTTTTAAAGATCCGTAGTTCGTAAACCAAAGATACAAAGATTGCATCGTAGGAATTGATTCTTCACAATAGCTGATTATTCAATGTTTTCTTGTGAGAGAATCTAAATCTAAATTCGTTTTTGATATTTCTAATATTCAATTCATTTATTTGCTCATTCATTTTTCTTTTTACATTATTCATTCCAAGCTCAAAATAAAATCTCATTATCGGGACATCGTCCAAATAGTAGCGGAGCTTAAGTAGTCGGGGGTAGTTGATTGAAAATTCCTTTAGATCTCCGTGGGATCGATATCCGGACTTAAATCCATTTTATTACTTGTCTAATTGCACTTGCAGATCGAACAAAACCACACGAAAATGGTTTACTCTTACAAAAATATCTTTAATCAAGTAATACTTAAGGAAACTCACACTCAAATTTAATGGTTTATTTGATCGAGGATTAGACAATAGTCCCTGGGTAATAAGTCTCAATTTGAATAGTGTTTTCTGATTCATAATAATTTATCGAAGTGGCCCAACCAGTCTTATGGTATTGTCGCTGTGATTGATAATAGTCCTTAGTGATAACATAAATTCGTGTACATCAAATGATTCAAATAACAAGTTTTATGGCGCTCGTCACGGATTAGATAATAATCTGTAATTGTGGTTATACACTCAGGTACATACTCCGATCCAAATAATGTTTTATGGCGTCGCTGCCGGATCAAAAGAATTTAGTAACCGATATTCGTATCGAAAGAAGGAAATGCTAATTTGGACATTTTGAAGAAAAGAACAAAAATAACTTTCAAAGGGTTATTTTAGCCACTAACCTTTAACAAACCATATTGAAAATATTTGTCGCACCCGACTCATCCTATTAATGTAAGTGTGTTTTGATTTCAGGACAAAATTTAATGCATAGAAAATGTAATCGATCCGATTCAAAGCAGACATGTAATTAGAGAGAACACTCGTTTGAGAAAGATAAAGCAGCGTAAAACTCAACCATGGCGTATTTAAAGACAAGATCGGGAATCGAAGCACATAGAGAAGCAGCCTAGAAGGCCTCCAACATCGATACTATGGAGGACTTCTCTCGAAGCCGATTATTCAAGATGAGTACTGCAATCGTGACAAACAACTATTGATATCAATTTTGAACTTAAACCAAAGACTAATTACTATGGTCCAAAGAAAGATCGCCATCGGTCATCCCAACGAAGACCCAACGAGCACTTAGAAGATTTCTCAGACGCTAATATAAAATAAGTTGAAACTGGGTGAGACCAAGTCATTAAACTGCATCTATTCCCTTCTTCTAAGAGATACAAAGCAGCCTACATGGTATGAATCTTTACCATATGGCTCGTTGATACTGGGAGGAGTTAGTAGAGGCCTACTTAGGTAGATTCTTTCAAATTTCACCTCGTATAGAAGGGAGGAAATCATCAGGTTTCAAATAGGGGAAGATGAAAGCCCTCAGATGTAGCTTGGGAAAGATTTAAACGGTTGCTGAAAAGATGTCCAATGCATGGGATAGATCCTCAAGACTCAGATGACATCAGACATCATGCCTTGAATGATATATCAAAGGGGACTAACATGCTTCAAGTGTCAGGGAGCATCTGCCGGGTGCCACTAGCAGGCAAGAGAGTCGATCAAGACTCCTATTAGTCGCAATATGAAAACTCCTTCCGAGTTTCAAGAGGAAGGCAGAGGAAAGGGGATCATGGAGTCGGCAAGATGACGTACCCATGGAGGCCAAGTCAGGATGCCAGCCAAAACAGGCCTAATACAAGAAAGAAAAGACACACTCGTCAGCAGAGGGTGGAGGCCTGAAAGAGAGAGTTATTGAAGGGAAATGCTGAGGGAGCTACTGAAGAACAATTCTATGACGCTGAAGAGGTTAAGTATCTGGGTGAGTCAAGAAACTACCATTTCAAACCCAATACTAACTCCACAAAGACATTATCACTCTGAAGTAATCGAGGTCCATGAGAACTTCTCTATACATGAGGGGCTCAGCAAGGCCTGGCGTACATGACAGTAACCCCAATGTGGTTATCAACAACCACCAAAGGACTGTTGTGCCAGCAGTAAGGAAATGAAATTACGTAAAATGAATATCGTACGAGGAGGCCCAACTTTTGAAGAATGTAGATGCCGCATTTCATGTTATAAATACAGCTATTGAACCTTCAAAGAATGCAAGTCGGCAGAGTTGGAAGCAATCACACTCTCAATTTTTCACCAATGCATCCTCGAAGAACCTGATATATTGGTGAGCAAATTGCCTAACTCTGAGCTGTGAGGAAAGATACTTTCCTAAGTGACACAAAAGAATCCAAAGGATCGTGATGGCCAGGCAAATAGAAGTGGAAGAGCAGAAAAGATGAAAGAAAAAATGACAAAGAAGAAGAAGAAGAAAGCCTAAAAGGAAGCACTGAGAAAAAGAAAGAAGGAGGGATGTAAAGGATATCAAAGGCTCTAGGATCATAGCCTCCCATTTCCACAGACCGCAAATCCAAGATGAGGAGGCCAGGCGTTTTTTAAACTTCGTGGTTGGAGATCACATGCCTACATGGTGACTGTATGCCACCCATGCAAAATTCTGGCTGATTACGCTTCTAACAAGAAAAGAAAGATAGTAGAAGAAGGGATTATGAATCTCCTTCCTACCTGCAGTGCTGTGATAAATAAAGAATTGCCAGACATGACCAGTGGAGCTACAATCTCTGCATCATTGAAGGAATTGAATTCAGAAGCTCTTGTGACTCGTGAGCTAGCATAAACTTGATGCCTCTTTCGCTACAATTAAGTTTGGGGAGGTCAACCACCGTTACTCTTCAAAATGGCGTACAGATCGATGGTGAAACTCGAAGGAATCTTGGAAGATGTGGCCGTCACCGCTGGGAAATTTGTTTTTCCAAAGACTTCCACGCCATTTTGGACATGGAAGAAGATTCACAAGTACCTCAAGCACGGGGAGACCATTCCAGCTTTCACTGGAGCGCCCGATCGATGCAAAAGGAGTTCTTACCGAGGGTCGAGAACAGCCGCCGTTTCAACTTGATCAAAAGCATGCGTAATATAGATATAGACAGAAATCAGAATGTAGTTGATGATGTCTATACCTGCCAACCCTGATGTTCACGCAATGATTGTAATGCCTAAATTTTTATCAATGAAAAGAGATGAATTCCCAAGATATTGAAGATGACTACTCATCATTCATACAACACTTTTCATTCTATAGAAACCGTGGTTGAACCAAGCAAAACAGAAATGGTAAGGGAAAACAATGAAAAGGGAAATTCATCAAGAAACCAGCCTGTGAGGGGCTAGTGTTGGAAAGAGCTACACAAGTCATTTGAAGTATGATTATTTAGAATCACCAAAGAGAAGACCAAAAGGATTATCTCTCGCTGGGATTCTTAAGTGATGATGAGGAACAGAGGTTGCTGAAAATCTTAAAGAAGCATAAAGAGTCTATAGCTTGGTCCATTGAAGAATTGAAGGGTATCAATCCATCAATTTGCATGCACAAAATTCTGCTAGACGAAACTTCAAAGCCATCTGTAGAACATCAAAGGAGACTGAATCTAGTGATGAAGGAAGTGGTCAGGAAAGAGGTACTCAATCATAAATGTCGGTTTTTATCTTATGCAATTTTATACCTCAAAGCAGCCCAAATTCATGTGGTTCCAAAGAAGGGTGGGCTTATCGTGGATCCGTAATGAGAAAATGAATTGATTCCAACAAGAATAGTGACAGGATGGAGGGTATGCATTGATTATAGGAAGCTGAACACAGCCACCAGAAAAGATCATTTCCCTTTGCCCTTCATTGATCAAATGTTGGACAGATTAGCAGGACACCCTCATTTTTGTTTCTTGATGGGTATTCATGATACAATCAGATTAAGCGATGCACCCGAGACCATGAGAAGACACCATCTTCTGTTATGCCCCAGTGGTATCCCCTGTTCTGGCATGCCATCAACATGCCCGCATCTAAAAATGATGCTGGTATTTCTACTCGTCAAGGTTATGGAAATTTTTATGGATGACTTCACCGTATATGGATCCAATTTTGATCGCTTGAAGAAACTCCGGAAAACAGTTGCTTCAAAGATGCCAAGACAAACAAATTAGTACCGACCGGGGAAAATGCCATTTTACGGTATCAAGGTATTGTTCTTGGCATAAAATTTCTACACTGACCAAGTAGACTTTACAATCCAAGGTATCCATTATCAAAACTCTTGCACCCCTACCACAAGAATGCTGAGTCGTATTTTTGGGGCATGCCGATTTTAGGAGATTCATCAAGGACTTCTCAAAAATAGCCGCACTAATTATGCAGACATCGGAGAAGGATACAAGGTTTAATTTCATGACTCCCGGGCAAGGTCGCTTTTGAAGAGATCAAGATCAAATTGGTTCAAGCACCTATAATGGCTGCAACTGCATCGGGATTAGGATTTGAAATAATGTGTGTGATGCCGTTGATTTTGCAATGGAGTCATTCTAGGCAAAGAGCACAGAAAATATTCAGACTATATACTATGCTAGTGTAACCTTCAATGAAGCATAAGAAAATTACTCAACAACTGAAAAGGAGATGCTAGCCATAGTATTTGCCTGTGGAAAATTCAGGCAATACATTTTGGAATCCCATGTTATCATTCATACTGATCATGCAGCAATCAAGTACCTGATGTCAAAGAAGGAAGCTAAGCCAAGATTGATAAGGTGGGTGCTGTTATCGCAAGAGTTCGACTGAGATCAAGGATAAAGGTGTGACAATGTGATAGCTAATCACCACAAGAGTAGAAAGAAGTACTAACGAAGAAGAGAAAGTAATATTGACAGAGAACTTCCCAGATGATAAATCGCTTAAAGTTTCCTTCCAACTTCCACACGGTATACCGGGAGCACAGAACTATTTATTTGTGGAGTACCTTCCGTAATTCAAATACCAATGTAAGAGGAAACTTAACTCGATGTACAGGGCATTATATCTGGGATGATCCACTATTATTTGGAACGAGCTGATATGATAATAAGAAGATGTGTGCGCGAAAAATGAAGGCGGAAAATTTGAATGAATGCCATGCATTACCATATAGGGTCATTTTTCAGAGAAAGAACAAATTTCATAAGATATCTAATCCGCTTCGGCCGTCTACCTATCTTCGGGAGATTGTGCCGAGTGGGTGAAATTGTGTGATAGATGCCAAAAGATTGGAAATACCAGCGCTATAAATGAAATGCCCCTAAGAGGCAGCAATGGTGGTGCAAATCTTACGATGGGGAATAGATTTATTAGACCATTCCCCACCATCATTCAAACTCAGACATACTACTAGCGCTTGATTATGTTTCAAATGGGTGGAAGCTGTGGCTTGTCCAAGGAATGATGCTAATATAGTAGTGAGCTTCTTGCAAAAAAATATTTTGAGTAGATTTGGAACACCTTGAACTATCATTAGTGATGGGGAGTTACTTGCAAAACAAAATATTTGCAAAACTCATGAGCAGGTATGGGATCAAGCATGTAATGAGTCTACCTTATCATCCCCAGACCAATGGACAAGTAGAAATTTCCAACAGGGAGATTAAAAGAATACTTGAAAAGACCGTGAGCTCAAGCAGGAAAGATTGGTCTTCCAAACTTGATGATGCACTTTGGGCTTACAAAACTGCATACAAAACTCCCATTGGAATGTCCCCATATTGCACTGTTTTCGCGCCATGTCACCCACTGAATTTGAATATAAGGCAATGTGGGCCATCATGAAGTTGAACTTCGATTTTAAAACTGCAGGGGAAGAGAGATTGTTCCAACTATCTGAATTGGAAGAATTGAGAAATGAAGCCTATGATAATGCTAGAATCTACAAGGATAAGACAAAGAAATGGCATGATCAAAGGATCCCCGAGAAAGAGTTCGTGAGTAGGAACAGTTCTACTGCTTAATTCTAGACCGAAATTGTTTCAGGAAAGTTGAAATCCAAAATGGAGGCTATACATGGTGTCAAGCACACATTTGGAGCAGAATATTAAGGACTGACATCGAGAAGAATTCAAAGTCACTGACAGCATCAAGCACTATCTAAGCAGGGAGGAAGGAAATGGAAGAGCTCCAAAGAGGGTTATCTAGAAAGAAGAAGAACCAAAACAAAGAAGTCCAGCCTAAGGACTCAAAATTGAGTACCGATGGAGGAAACCCAAGAAGACTTTCAATTTCTAATTTTGAATTTTATTTAGAATTCACTTTGATTTTTTCTAAAGTTTTATTTTATATAGTGACTATTTGGAAATCTAAGTAATCGAGGTGTAATCAAATCCTTTCCAGAATGTTATGTAGTGCTTATGCAAAAATGCAGGAAATGAGAAGAGAATGAACGACTCCAAAGAATTCACAGAAGGAGATGAAAAGGGCATCTTTTCCTATACAAATTTTTGGTGAAAATTTAATTGAATACATATGAACTGTGAAATTGATTTATTTGATGAGATTTGAGAGTTGATAAAGAATGAAAAACCTTCGTTCATTAAATATAAAGGCAAATACTCGATTAGTTCGCTGGCGAAGATTGATGTCGGACTCACAAGATTGAAGTGAAGAAAAAGACAAGTCACATAAGAGCAATTCCTCCTAGCGGAGTTGTCGCGAAGATCATCATACATAGAGGAATAATTGTCGTCAGAGTTGGCGACCCACTGGTCCCACCAAAAAGCTGGATTATGTCGCGACAAGAAATTTTGCGTCGCGACATCATCGAAAATTCTTCCAGCTTGGGCAAGCAATTTTGCCCTAATTTTACGACAAAGATATAATTTCTTAACTTTGCATTGAAGTCGCGACAGTGAATTTAATAAAACAATAAGTGTACTCTACAAAACTTGATTGAATTGGGTAACCGTTGAGAACTTTCCCACTTCCGCTCCACTCCTTTAAACCCAAGCCTCGTCTCCTCCCTTCCTTCTCACATTCTCAATTTTGAAAAACCCTAGCTCTCGACTCTCCAAAACTTTCCTTCCAAGCCTGCTACTAAAACCTCAAACCTCACCTAACCCGGGTGGCGAGATCATGGAGGAATATGTGCAACCTAAGAAGAAACCGAGAGGAAGAACCGATGGAAGAGATGCCCATGCCGTATACCCGCAGGTACCAGCAATTTCGAATAAAGAACAGATAAGGAAAAGAAGAGAAGAGAAGAAGACAGAAGTAGAAGATTTTAGATCGTGAGGGAAGCCATTCTAACCGGGAAGCACTACGCCTAACAAGAGGTTCAGACGTAAAGAAGATCTTAAACCCTACTACCCCTTTTCAAGGAGATGATTGAACAAAGAGGTTGGGAAGCTTTCGCGCGACATCAAAAGTCAAGCATACATAGTTGGTGAAAGAATTTTACCTAACTGCAAAGTGTGAAAGATAACATTGTGTTCGTTAGAGGAGTGTGGGTACCATATGGAGCCAAAGCCATTAATCGAAGAATATGGAATGGTAGGCATAAGCATGGGTCCAAGTTCAAAAAGCCTTGGAAAACCTAAATTTGAGGAAGATTGCCAAAAGGCCACCGAATGAAAAGCACAACTCGATAAGGTGAAGGAGAACCAAAACTCAATGTGGAAGCCTATCGAAGAGGCTAAGGCATGGTTCTATTTCTCGTCTCCGCTTTCGTGTACCAACCAAGCATTCAGGCACAAAGTGAGAGAGCAGAAGCAATTATGTGTATGCTATTTTAAAAGGGTACAAGCCCATGTAGAGTAATAATTCGAAAATTTATAAATGAGGTACCATGAAGGAAAAACAAGAGAGGGTCAGATAATTCTCACCCAAAGAACAATAACTGCTTATGTTTAAAGGCCTGAGGAATGAGTCTGGGAAGAAGAAGAAGAGGTCCCTAGGACATCACCACTCCTACTGACAGGAGTGAGCAAGGGACCCAAAACCAAAAGAAAAAGGGGTGTTGATTAAAACCAGAGAAGAAGTCTAAACAAGAAGACAAGAAGAGGAGACTGGGGTCACGCCGAAGAAGAATGTAATCCAGAAAATCCTCAAAATGAATACTCTACATTTACGGCATCGATGAAGGGGCGGATGAAAGAAGCCCTAGAGTTCCTTCTTATCCCCTTAGCTGCTCCCCTCCTCCTATGCAAAACAGAGCATTCAGAGAGCAAGGAGAAAGCTCAAGGGGAGAACAAGAGAACAATCCAATAAACGGATATCCCCAACGCCATACAGTAAAAGACGAAGAAAGGGAAAAGAGCTGAATGTGCAAAATGCCAACTAGGGAAGGAGTTTATGAAAAAGAGTTGAAAAGAAGATATCACAGAATGGGAAGAAGAACCGAAAAGAAGAGAAGAACAGATGAAAGAGGTTCTTCAAAGAAGAAAGAGAGGACTTCAAGAAAGAAATAAGGAAAGAGATCCAGAATCTTCTACAGAAACTCGTTTTAGCCATGAATCTTTTTTTATAACAATCGCTTGAGCGCATTCTACTCTTAACCATCATGAAGAAAAGAGAGGCAGAAATCAGAAGCCAAATTGGGAGAACAAATAAAGGGATTCAAATTCTTTATACAAGTTCTCACAAAAAGATTTTGAGAATGTTTGATGATAGAGATAAGAAGCAAAGGATGCTTTAATCCTACAGCAGAGAATGGCTAGAAAATTTGATTTATTTTTTTTAACAAATAATCTTTCCAAATTTTTGGAAATAATGACTCAAATGGAAAACACAATGAATGGCTTGGGGAAGAGACAAGATGAGCTAAACAAGGTTGTTTGATCTCTCCAAATGAGATCTTCTAATAAGATCAAGTCGAGAAGGAACTAAGAAGAGAAAGGAAAGAAGAGAAATGAAATTCCCTCCATTCCCAAAATTTCTTCATTTGAATACCCTAGACCGATCCCCTAATATCTTTTGTCGCCTCTTCCTAAAAAGAAAGAGATAGACTTCTTCCCAAACTGACCCTTTACCTTCCAAAGCCCATATCATCCAACATTTACAATTGAATCAAAATAAAATGATAAATTTGAAATGAATTGTTGTGTTATTTTGGCTTTGTTAAATTTTGTGTTACTTTGTGTCGAGATAGTTAGGAAAATAAAAAGTAGGAATTAGTTCAAGAATAAACCGGCTGAGATGTAATGAGATGAATCAATGAAGCAAGTAGATTAGAAATAAGCTAATGTAGATTAAGGGCCAAAGGATTACAGTTAGATTGGAACACAAAGTGCAAAAGTGACTTAAATCTAACTTATAAGTCCAGAATAGAGGAAGGTAATACAATAGAAGGAACAAGATATTTTGAGCTCACAGGTACGAACAATAAGTCAAGGAACCTGTTGAATATTAAGTAATTTAACTACTCATCAACAAAAATGAGTCAATACAATCCTTATGGTTAGTCACAATTATTTAATCCAAATTCTAGAATTTGTTAGATTATTGGTTGAGGCGAAATCCTAGGTGATACAGTTGACAAGAGACGATACAGGCCATTCTTGGATAGTTTGAGCCATTCTAATATCCTTATTCATATGCCGGGCATATACCTTAGTTCCGTAAATTGAGCCAAACAAGCCTATTTTTCAAAAATAAGCCAATGGAAACCCCACTCATCCTAAAAAATCAATCCACAAGAAGAAATATGATTACCTGTGAATTCAAGGAGGAAGAAAGAAATGAAGTTTGGGAGGTTTTTTTTTTGCATGTTTTTGTGAACTCAAAAGGAGATGAAATGAAAAGCAAAAAGAGTTAAATGCATTAGAAAAGAAAAGCTATGGGATAAGTTTTATCTTGTGCCTAACTCTCTTGAACAATTAAGTTTAGGGTGTTTCAACACCTAGTACCCTAATGCTATCCGTATGGGAGCTACTAACCCAAAGTTCGCTAAGAGTGTTAGAAAGCCTAAAAGGTGTAAAACATTGCACTATCCCCCGAATGGTGACAAACAAAGAAATTTCCCCGCTTGATGCAAGTGAGAAATAGGGGGGCATACAAATCAATTGGAAGCAATCAAGAAGATGTCCAAACATGAAGTTTAGGAGCATAAAGAACTACAAGAAAGAAAGGGCGTAAGAGGAGAAAGGTTCAAGGTGGTCTCAACCTAAAAAATTCCTTCCATCTTACCCACACCCAAGCCTAACAACATGTTTCTCCAAAAGACTCAATTGATCTTGAAGGTCGAAATCACCTACTATTAGTGGAGATCAATATGAAAACAAATCCTATGGAATTTGGAAATATGGAAACAATCAAACTGTGAAGGACTTTAGTGGAGTTAAGTGACTCGCATTTAAGATGAAAGGAAAAAATAATCTATTATTCAACAGATCTAATGATTATGTGGTTTGTAAAACAATTTCAACCCATGAAGTTATGTATACTATAAAGATTAAAACCAACCTTGAACCTGGACTTGTTAGATGTACAAACAACATTTCAGATTTCAACTAAAATTGGATCAAGCATCGTAAGATGAATCAAAAATGTCCTTGTTCGGGAGTGGATGTCAATTTTTTTCTTTCCTTTGCTTGAGGACAAGCAAAACTTTAAGTTCGGGGGGAGTTTGATGAGCTTAAAAGTCATCTATTTTAATCCATTTTTCTCGTTTGATTGGTCCAAAAGGATTAATTAATATGCACTACGAAGAAACTCACTAATTCGTTATTAGCAGAAGTATGAAAGAAAGAAGAAAAAGGTGATAAAAATGCAAAGAATCTGGAGTAAAAATACGTAAAATGGCATGTAAATGAAAGTACTGGTAACTAATGTTGCATGGCTTGTATCATTCAAATATGCAGTCGCGACATCAGAAAATTCGGCGAAACTTCATGCGTCATGGCGTACATTACAATGTAGGCAAATCAAGACTAACTAGAGATTCTATAGAAATGATGTCACGGCTAACATCGCGGATGTCGCTGACGTAAGATCGAGCGTCTAC
Organism: Tetrastigma voinierianum; assembly: GCA_016808115.1. Taxonomy (NCBI): domain Eukaryota; kingdom Viridiplantae; phylum Streptophyta; class Magnoliopsida; order Vitales; family Vitaceae; genus Tetrastigma; species Tetrastigma voinierianum. Next base: position 79,629 of record JAEQBH010004990.1, on the reverse strand, counting down.
ATAAGGAATGGAGGTCGCGGATAAGAGAAGCACTCGATGCTAAGGACAATGAAAAGATGAAACTGATGTGATTTAAGTCAGAATGCTACGGGCAGGATCACCGCCGCGACACCAAAGCAACCGCTTTAAGCCGCAAAGGCATAATCTGATGTCGCGACAAGAGATCGAGGTCGCTACATGAGACTTGCTCAGTTGAAAGCTGCAATTCCATAAAGTGATGTCGCAATAAGGGATTGATGTCGCGACATCGTAAAACCATCAAGGTCGCAGAGACCTGTCGGCGTCGCTGACAAGAGATCAGCGTCATACATAAGAAGATACCTACCACAGTTACGCTCCAAAGTTGATGTCACACAAGAGACCAGCGTCGCGACATAAGAAGACACAAGTCTGGCTAGCCGCAGAGACCTGCCGATGTCGCAAGAGATCGATGTCGCGACACTAGGAACGACTAACCAAAGCCGCAGCCATAAAGTGATGTCGCTGACACAGACGGATGTCGCATACCAGAAATCATCGCGAAGGACCGCGAAGACATGAGCTGATGTCACGATTAAGATCGAGGTCGCGACATGAGACTTGCCCTCGCTTAAACCTGCGGAGCCAGAGATGTCGCGACAAAGATTGATGTCAATGCATCGTAAAAACCATCATTTAAAGTAGTTGCGTGAGAATAAGGTTGATGTCTACATTATCTTTGTCGTGACATAAGGTGCTCGGTAAAGAAACAGCGAATATTAGCGGATTCATCGAGCAAATGCCGCAACAAGTGCCAAACTAACTTACGCCGCACGCGGCTTTCTTGTCGCGACTTAATCCGTAACATGGGCTACCATCGGGAAATCCACAAAAGACCGCATTGGAATTAGGTCAACCTCAGAACCCCGAGGTCACAAGCTGCTACCAATGTAAAGGCAAATTTCGCGAATGAAAGAGAGATCCTTCTGTCGGGCACTACGATTTTTTATTTTTTTTCTTTCTTTTCTTTTCTTTTTCTACTTGTTTTCGTTTTCTTCCATTTATTTTTAGATTAGATTAGTGTGTATTTGCTCTAATTTGATTTGAAACGTTAGTTGTAAAGTGATCGAAATAATGCGTATGTTTATTTCTTAAATTAATGTCTCGTTGCTCAATTCCGTATAATTGGATTTAAACACCCGCTCGCTTTACAAAGGGTTTTCTGACCGCCAGTTTCATTGTATGGTATAATCGCACTTAGAAACCCAAATTTTCATTTGAATTGATCGCTATTGTCGTGAAATAATCTTCTCGCAGATTTCATTCATAATAGCCGAACTTCGATGTTAAATCGACTTGCCGGTTTTATGCGTAGCCTTGAATTGATCCCAATTTCGCCTCTAGTACCCATAACGAGGTTGTTTCAATTCTTCATTTCAGAGCCCTTCCAGATACGTAGAAGGCACTCCCGAGTAAGAAACAATTTCGGGAAGGCATGAACCTGATATTGGTTGACCTAATGCGCCCGTATATTTAAATCGATACATCCTCCTCTCGCTTGTAAATGAGAATGAGTTGAGTGAGTTATAGATTTAAGTAGATAGAGAGTTCACCTCAATTCGAATAGTGAATTCGATCCCGTGTTAGCAAGGATCTAATCAAGGAAAGAGTAAGCTATTCTAATCTTTGAGGGTGAGGAACTTCGCATAGTGCAACCCCAAAGAATGACTCACTCAAGGAGCCTGTGTCCAAATTCATGTCAGGTATAAATATTGAGAAAGAAAATACTCGAACAAGGCAATTAGTTTGTAAGAAGTTATTTCAATCCAGTTCAAGAGAAACGCTTAAGGTGAGATGATGAACCTGTGTGGTAATGGAGAGATCCAAATACACCATGAACTGACTATTTTAAAGATCCGTAGTTCGTAAAACCAAAGATACAAGATGCATCAGAGGAATTGATTCTTCACAATAGCTGATTATTCAATGTTTTCTTTAGAGATAACTGTTAAATCTAAATTTGTTCTTTTGATATTTCAATATTCAATTCATTTATTGTTCATTCATTTTTCTTTACATTATTCATTCCAAGCTTTCAAAGCAAAATCTTCATTATCTGTATTATCGCTCCAAATCGTATGGAGCGAAGTAGTTTGGGTAGTTGATTGAAAATTCCGGCGACCTCGTGGGATCGAGACCGACTTAAATCCATTTTATTACTGTCGACCTATGCACTTGCAAAGATAACGACAAAACCACACCAAAATGGTTTAATTTTTTTACAAAAATATCTTTAATCAAGTAATACTTAAGGAAACTCACACTAAATTTAATGGTTTATTTATTAAGGATTAGACAAATAGTCCTTGGGTAATAAGTCCAACTTGAATAGGTGTTTTGATCCATAGTCAATTTATTGATGCAAATTTTAACGAGTCTTATGGTATTGTTGCCGTGATTAGATAATAGTCCTTAGGTGATAACGTCATACCTGTGTACATCAAATGATCCAGCTAATAAGTTTTATGGCGCTCGCTATGTGGGATATGATAATAATCTTTTTGGTAATGTGTTACGCTTCACTTGTGTACAAATAAACTCTTTCGAGCTTCATCCAGATAGTGTTATCAATCATTTTTGTCATGAGGCCGAGTAGCATTCCTAGCCACTGGTCTCCTCGAATCCATCTTATTCCGCCACGTAGGAAACTTGACTTCATCATGTGGTAAGTCGGAGGAATCACTTATTGCATTAAGAGAGGGTCTCGCTTAACAACATATTATAAGTGCATGGGCGCCTACAATGAGGAATCTTGTCAAGGCTGCCGCCAGTACGGGGATCTCCCAAGGTGAGTACTAGTTGTATTGAGCCCAAGGGTAATACCTTTTCTCCGAAGAATCGTCGCAGATGGGTGCTGACGGGTTCCATTTTCTCCCTTCCGATGCCCATCTTATCGAAGGACGAGGTGAAGATGATGTAGCTGAACTTCCGTTGTCAATTAGGACCCGATGGACCATTTTGTTGGCCACAACTGCTCGAATTACCAAGGGGTCGTCATGGGGGTGCTGGCATCCCTCCATGTCTGAGTCAGAGAAAGTTATGGATGTGTCGATCTGCTGTAGTTTGGACAATCGCTTGTACTTCCGCTTATCTCATCGGAACCATGTCATAAGAAGATAGCTCTCCCGCTGAGCTCGGATTCCTTCCCGCAAATCCTCCCGAGATCACGTGATTTCCTAGTTACACAGCCGAGTCATTGCCCGTTGAGGTGGTGGTGGTGGTCGTTGAGCCGCAGCTTGGTTCTCGAGCCCGATTTTGAGGTCAGACAGGGCTATGAAGCTGGAGATACCGCACGCCAGACAATGCTCTATTCCTTCTTAAGATATATAAATTATTCCGGTAGGTAAAGGCCTCGATCCCGTGGAACTCGCATTATCCGTTGTCTCTGTGGCGGGTCTGACTTCATTTGAGTTGGCCACCTCAGGAACTATTCATTTTGTACTTCGCGCAGGACCTGCGATACTGAGGTCTTTAAGGTGAACCGAGGCGACAACGTTGTCATCTGAGTCATGGTGCTCCGCACGACCCTGGGTTCCCACGCCTTCGAGGACCGTTTCTATATCTTTCTTCGAGACCTTCTGTCAGCGAGTTCCTTTGGGGCCCGCTTCGCCGCTTGTCCGTCCTAATTTTTTCTATGGTGGAGGAGCTCCTTCTTGATAAGGAGGGGCTTCTTAATCAAGTAATGTCATTATGAGCACCACCATGCTTGTTTGGGATTTGAGATGGAAAACATCAAGTCTTTCACCGAACCCCTAATCCAAAGAATGAATGCAAAGGATCACGAACTTCGCCGTATATCTACTCTCGTGAGATTCCTGATTGAATCTCCGGACATAAGACTCTCAAAGTTTACGAGCCCGCTTGATGGTCACCGCATGATAACTCGCTTTCTATATATCCCCGCCCCAATGAAGTGGAGACGAACGCAGAATGGATAGTCAATGAGGAGATTGATGACGATCAAGCCTATTAAACCGTGCCATCGGGCCTTTAATGTGATAGCGAAGCTCGTGATCGCACAGGTCTTGATACCCATGTACCCACTGGGTTTTGCAGTGTCGAGATGATCGATCGGATCTCCCGACACCATCGAACAAGCCTCCACTCGCACATCCCGAATTTTGGCCGGAAGAGGGAAGTGAAGCACCCCTACCATGAAGGGTGACCTCGGCCTTCAGGTACCAAGGTGTCCGTGAGGTGTCGTGAGCGCGTCCCCTCTTACCACCTTCACACGGCCGAGCTCGCCGGAGGCTCTCAACCTCTCGCTCCTATGATCGCTTCCTGCTCCTCGCTAGTGGTGGCAGCCCTTCGCTCCCGACATGCCCTCCGAAAGCGCTTCGCTGCCCTCCTCTCCAGGGCCAATCACAACCAGGCCCCCGGCTCACAGACTCCGTCTGCTTTAGCGACTCCCTGGGAATGTGAGATTGTGTCAGCCTTTCGCGGCGAGGAAAGCATGACCTTCCCGCTTGTCAGGTTCCCCCGTGGCGCTGATTCGGGCCTCGGTGAGTTGCTCTAACTCTCTTATCGTGCTATTGGTGAGGCGGCGCCCACTCCGCCTCGTGGCCGGGCTTGCATCGCCTCTAACGCCAGCCGGTTCACCGTCCACACCCACGGATCCCGCATCCTCGTGGATCACGCCTCCCGCCAGGTCTGGCCGATACCACGCAATTGAGAGATCACTTTATTTATCAAGGAACTGCTATTCCGCCGCACGGCGCGAACCGATGATGCCTTTTTTTCAACGGATCACCGAGCGCTTGGGCCGCTGGCCGCCACTGGCCGGGTTCAGAAGTTCGATGTGACACCGCCGGGTTTGCTGCCTTCGATATGACATACTCGCAAAGAGAGGGCCGGACTCGACCGCTGCGCTAGTCCGCGTGCCCCGGATCGCCGGGGGTTGAAGTAGGGCTACGCAAAGGCCGACCGTGCTCCGGACGGCACCTCCGCAAAACAAGAAAGAAGAGGTCGGGCGAGCAGGGCTTCGCCCCGCGGGTCGCTCGGCGTTTCAAGCCGCTTCTTCATAGAAAAGATAGACCGCCGAGGGGCGAATGTGTTAGCGCATCTTTCAATCGATAGGGTGGCCCGGTATTTATAGTATATGTATTCCAGCTGATGGTGATTAGGATTATTTCATTGGACGGAATATTTCTGCTTTATCTGTGATTCCGATTCGACTGACAGAGCACTTTGTATTTAGAATTATCCTTCTTCCTTACCGTGCAGGATCTCGTTTGATCCATGTGGATGAACCGTTATATCGCGGAATTATTTTTATTTTCCTTGTCAGATGGGATCTAGTTGGACGGCAGGATAATACATTATCAGGATTATTCTATTTTTATCGATGAGACTCAGTTTTATCGGCAGATGTGGGCTTTTTCGATCATCCATAAACTGCCAGCTACGCTGGATCGGGCCCTCATTCTGTCAGCCTAAGGCCCGATCAATGGCGCGCCTTCTGGTTTGGCGAAAGGTCTCGCGGTTTCATTTTTTCAAACCCTATCACCTTTTATAAAATGGTTTTTGCTTTTATAAATAAAAAAAAAAAAAATTAAAAACTTTATCTAAATTTGTGAAACTTGACAACGAAAGAGAAGAATATATATATATTTTAAATGAATAGCTCCACAACAATGTATATTTTTTACCGTACAAACTTTATATGAATCAAGTTTGGCAGCCTCGAAGTAATAGCCTTTTTACTATAGTCATGGTCGCCATTTGTGTTCATTTATTTTTTATTATTCATGAATAACTTTAAACCTACTACATGTCATTGTAGCATACACTTTATTTCCAAAGGCACATCTTTTTTCGGATCGATTAAAGGTAATGTCTTATTTATCAGAACTACATAATGCATAAACTTTTTGCGTTGACACGCACAAAAATTTAAACAAATACTTAGGTGGTGTTTGTTTGTTTTACTTAACGCCGAATAATTTTTCGAAGCACATCAATAGTACTTAATACTTACAAGTATTGTTGTTCATTTTTAACATTGGATAACGAGTATTGATGACAACATGATGGATTATTTCGGGTTCTCGCCTCACCTCGCTCTTAATGGGACGGATTTAGTCGAATTCGTAAACGGGTTTAGCTTAATCAGAATCGGATTTTTAGTAGGTTCGAAGTTTATTTTCTCAACCGAGACTAAGTTCCTGGATGAGTTCAGTATTGTTACTCCCGTCCCGCCCCGATTATATTTTAAAAATAATTTTTTATTATTTTATTTTATACTTTAATATAAATAATAATAATAATTAGATTTTTTTTAATAAATAATTTATAAAAATTCATAATATTTTTATTTTTTTATGAAATATATTATGTTTAATATAATAAAAAAAAGAAAATATAAAAAAATTTAAAATAAAAAATAAAAGCAAAAATCAAATGTAAACGGGGCGGGTTTGAGATTTTTCCCATCCCCACCTTGCCCCGTTTAATTTTTTAAATGAGTCAAGTTTAGGAATTGAAAAAAATAAATAAGTCAGGTCGGGATGGGCCCACCCCGTCCCAAACCTTCTCATTGTCATTCATATTAGTGTGTATTGCTAGCCCTTCTCCTTGTTGGGTAATAATGAAGTTTTTCTTGTTTTAGTAGAAAATTACTTTTTTTGAATCGAAAAAGTCAAATATTTTCACTTTTTCTATTCAGAATTTTTTTTTAAAATTTTCAGCAATAAGTTATAAAAATTTTAAAAAACAAACAGCTTAATGAAAACTGAATAGCTTTCAACATTAAGTCAAAAAATAAACACCATCTTAGTCCATGTCCAAAAATTTATATACTACAAATAGGTATACTACTAGTCAAGGATGGAGCGCAGAAGTGCAGTATTAGAGGATCTTCCTCAAGCATTATGCGCATCCCTTGAATTAAAAATTGGATTGAATCATGGCCTAACAATCCATCCAATTATAGGTAAAACCATTCGAGTAGCTTATTAAATTAGGATCGATCAACACTAGTTAATACATTATAGCACATGATTAGTTGTAATTATTGAAAGGATAAACTTGTATTTGTTTTTGTTATAATTGGTAATCCACATTCAATTTTTAGTGTGTAGTTTATTCTAATTTTGTGGAAATATTTTAAGAGTCACTTTCCTATTTCAGGAGTCACTTTTAATGTTAGTAACTTCCTATAAATACTATTCAGAATAAATTATCTAAAGGCTCAAGGGATTGCTAGATCAACTCCTAAATTTCCCGCTCTATTTCTTCTCTCAAGGTGGTTCTCCTTTGTTTTCTTCTCTTCAACAATGTGGTATCAGAGCGGACTCCTATTGAAACATGATGAACGGGATGTTTCCCTTGATGGAGGAGCTACATGTAGAGTTGGCAATTCAGGCTTTTGAGCCGGACCAAATTTAGCTTGATTTTTTCGGGTTAATGAAATGAAGAATTCACAAACCGCCTTAATTCCAAGTGGGTCAAGTGTCAACGGATCGACTCAAATCGGTTTACCTAGCTACATGCGCCCTCATCGCTCACTTGCTCTGGGAAACCTTAAACCATCCTTAGATCATCATTGATATGTGTCGACTCAGTAAAACTAAGTCCCGAGGTCTTTTATTTATTGAAGCAAATTCTTTTAATCAACCAACATTCTTAAAATCAGATTTAACAAAACTTTGAGTTAAATTAGGATAAAACAAAGCCAAGAACCATATAAATCATCCTATCAGGAGAAAACTCATCCTAGTGGGTGACCCTAGAGCCACTATATCTAGATTAGCCTCGACTACCACTAGATTGGAACTAGAATATGGCACTTCGAAACTCTGCACCACCCAAGACCGAATAAATCACCGGTAGACTTACACCCTCCTCATGTAGTGTAAAACTGGGGAAAATTGCAGAATTTTCAGGAAAATGGCAAAATAACACACTAATAATAACAATTGCCATAATGGTTCAGTAAAGCCTAGAAAATTCTCTAGATCTCAGATGACAAAAAAGATTGTGCCTGATCTTCGTCTTTAATCCAAAGGACCTTAAAAGTTTCAATAATTCGAGACAATCGGAATATTTTTACGATTTTCTCTCAAGATAAGTCACCAGGACCCTGTGTGGACAAGATTTTCACAAAAATCTCGAAAGTCATAAAATGGTTTGAGCTAAGTGAATTTAAAATAAATTGAACTGAAAAGAAATAAATTGTTTCGAGGTAGAACGGACCTGAACAGAGATGAACACATGATGCAATGCGAGTCATGTATCCAACGAAAAAAAAGGAAAGAAAAAGATAAAAAGAAAAAGAAAAGTCAATAGGAAAAGAAAGGAGGGGAGACTGACAAGGAGGAGTGTGGGAGGAGGAGAAGAGGTTTAGAGAGAGAAGCTTTGACTTTCTCTAAGATCTAATGGAGATCAGTCGCTTCTGGCTCTTGCCTAGGGCAAGAGGCAAAGTTCATCTACGCGACGAGAGCTACACATGGGCACCGAAATCAAGGAATTTCAACACGTTAGTCGTATTCGTGTTTTCTAAGTTTAAGGCTCTCGCTCTAGGAAAGTGTTCATGGGACTTCCTAAAGCTTCTTCTATGCTTAAAGAGGTAGGGAATTTCCCTACTTTGATTATTTTTAGCCTAAATGCCATTTAATGGCACGAGCGTTCTTCGGGGCCAAAACTGGCCATGTGTTTTAGTCTCATGATTTTTGGGACTGAATATTGAAAATTTGGGATTAGTTCCGGGTAGTCCCGGACTATGTTGATATTTGGTTTTGATCCCGGGACCGATGTCTTCGGGTTTTATTGAATTTTTTGGTATCACAGTAATTTGTTGATGAATGGAACTAAAATTTCGTTTGGCCCCGAAGGACCGAGAGGTGTCCCGCTTATGGGTCCTAGATTCGGGGCCATTTTTGTGTTATCATGGAAAAAAAAACATGTCAGGTGTAAAAATCATGTTAACATATAGTCATGACGTATTAACATGGAAATTGTGATGAATAGAAATTATAGTGTAGAAAATATAATTATCCCACTGACAATGTCAGATGTAGCTCTTATTGTGTATGTATTATGACATAGCATGAAATGGTATAATTGCATTTCATATGCACGTAACATCACGTCGTCGTGTGTGCATGGTATCACTATTCACCATTCTCGTGAAAGTGTATCGAGCTCTGGAAATTAGGATAACGGTCCAAAATTGAGATTCACGAGTGCATAAAATAATAATATTAAATTTCGTATTTAGTGAAGCAAGACGTGGTGGGCGAACCCCTAGGTGAAAGACCAAATTTTATTCTTGGTCGAAATATGTAATCTACCGACAGAAAGTCTTAAAGTGTTCATAAGTCATGGGGCTCGCGTGAGACTCTAAATTCATCCACAAATTATACTGGAATCGATACAAATTAAATGAATATCGAGTGTCATTCCAAATGGGTTAAGCCATCGCGAAACACTACGATCGTTTTCACACTTGCATTTGCATGTGCGTAGGGAGCTTCACAGACTCTGTTACGGGCATGAGGAGTCTCATCTCATGCATGACATGACATATTCCATATAGGATTGCATTTTTTGAATGGAATGTGGTTAGATGTATGTATGCCATTACATGTGCATTTAGGAGGGGAGTAGCCCTTGTAGGAGAATTTTTCTACTGGGCATTGCTCACCCGTCGTGGGAACCCATTTCAGGAACAAGGGGTGTACAAGGAGAAGACGCTCCGACGAGGTCGTGATTATGAAGGAGGCCGACAGGTACCTTGATATTTCCTTTAGTAGGGTGATTTTGTATAAAAGAATTGTAACTAAATTCCTTTCGGGACTATCGCCTAAAATAATGTATGTAATTATTGTAAGAGGGCAGATCGTAATTTTACGAACTCAGAATTAAGTGTTTTATTCTCATATTTTAGAATTAAATGTGAATGGAATGGGTCTCAGTGAAAGGGACGTATATTAGGCTATGGATGTGATGGACTCGTGTGGTCAATACTACTTATGCTGAGACCTGACGGGTTATGATTTATAATCAAGTATACAAGTTGTACGTCGTGACCTCCCAACAAAGGATTACTCGCCTTATTTTGTGAAAATATGGATCTCATAAATGGGACACAATACAGAGACACGGTCACCCAAATCCATATGTGTGTGTGTGAATTTACCGTCGACGTTGTCAACGGGATCCCCGCATTTGTGTGGGTCACAACTTGGTATCGTGAGCTCAGTTAATGATTACCTAGAGCTCGTGGTATCCACTAATTTGTTTTCGGATATCGGCTTGTCATAGCCGAGCACGAGAGTTAGTGTCTAAATACTAGGATTAGTGGGCATGGTCAAGAACACTACATCACAGGCATCGATTACTTTCAGGTTCTAATATGTTCCATGGGGAGATGTATCAGGGTCAGTGGGAATATATGCATGATAGAATGTGTATAGAAATCGAAGAACATCAGGGTTAGCAAAAGTAACCTTAGGGGTTCGGAAAACAAATAACCATGATTATGTAGGAGTGGTTATTTATTAGTGTTTGGCATTATGCACCACTAATGTAATAAAATGAAAGATGGTGTCGAGGGCGTTGGACAGAAGGTCGCCCATAGGCGAGCCAACCACCACCTGCTTTGATCGCAGGCCTTTGTTGAGGCCATGGGTGTCGCGAATACGCTATCGCGACATGCTAGTGCAGTCAGGGTCAAGGGGGGCCAAGTAACTTCCAACGGTTTACAGCACATCATCCTTCGACATTCACCGGCGGGACCTAGCTGTAGCTGATCAGCGGGTTCCTGGCGCTTGAGAGGATTTTGGAGGCGATGGAGATTACCTCCGATGTTACGAGAATCAGGCTAGCCATATTTCAGGTAGAAGGTGAGTCCCAGATATGGTGGGATTGGGTTAGAGTCTCGAGGGATCCTAAGACGATGACATGGGGAGAGTTCAAAGAGCTCTTCATGGGTAAGTTTTTCCCGGCATCTACTAGGCATGCAAAAGCTTGGGAGTTCTATTGAGTTGAAACAAGGAAGTATGGCTGTGCTCGAATACGTAGCCATGTTCACTGAGTTAGCATGTTTCTCGTGAGATGACTATGTGGCCATGTATTTGGTCAAGGTGAGGTAATTTGAGAATGGCCTGAAGTTATCCATCCGGGGCAAGATTGTAGGATTTCTCTTACAAGACATGGACTCTATGGTTAAGACGGCTATGGCCATAGAGAGAGAGATAGAGGATGCACCGGACTCTATGGTCAGGACAACTATGGCAATAGAGAGAGACTTCGAGATATGGGTGCTAGTGCTAAGAGGAAGGAGAATCAATCTTCTTCTGTACCAGTTAACTAAGACTGCTTCGCACGACTTCAAAGAATAAAAATGTGGCAATTCAAGGCTAAGGCCGAGCCTGTGGCTTCGTAGCCGACGTGGGGCGATGACATGTTATTACCGCCACGCCGACATGTGAGACGAGATCGGGGCCTGCAGGAAAGGATCCCGCTGATATTGACACCTCAACGAAGACAATGGGACAGGTGCGAACACAAATATTTCCTTCTCACCCCAGTGAGGGCCAAAGGGACCAGTACCAGCCTTAAGGTGCTGCACAGGCTCCTTCTGCTACGCAAATAGGCCAGAGAGGTTAGGGTTTGGGTTGAGGTCAAGGACAGAGCTCATAGATCAAGACTTCAGGGACCCAGGGGTGTGTCTACACCATCACACCACAGACTGAGCAAGTTGATCAGTCGGTGATACATGGTATGTTTCTGTTATCTCGCATATGGGCAAAGATATTGTTTGATTCTGGTGCATCGCATTCTTTTGTTGTTGCATGTAGTGTGGATGTTTTGGGCTTAGAGGTAGAGACCTTAGAAGAGCCTTTACATGTGAGTTCTCCCCTAGGAACTAGGGTGAGGTTTGATCAGATATGTCGGGATTGTGAGTTAGAGATCTTAGGGATTCTGCTCACTATGGACTTGAGGGTCATGGGCATATCGAAGTTCGATGTCATCCTTAGGATGAACCGGTTGACAGCACATTGAGTCATCATTGATTATGATAGTAGGAGGGATTACTCGCCACACACCTGACACGATATTCGTGTGACCTTGTGGGGAGTACATGATGTTTACCCTAGACTGTGTACCCACTCCGTGGAGCGGACAATCGTGGTCGGGCTAGCAAGCCTTACCCTAGAGGATGAGGGGAGACAGGATTTGAGTCTACCTCGGGTGGTTTGCAAGTATGAGGATGTCTTTCTGGATGAGCTACCGGGATTACCTCCACACAGGGATGTAAACTTTGTTATTGAGTTACACCCTAGTACGTCACCCATTTCTATGACTCCTCATGAGGGCACGCCAGTTGTCAGGAATTCACAACCAACCCAGAATTGTTGGACAAGGGTTTTATTAGACCAAAGCACCTCACCATGAAGCTTCGCCCTCGCTTTATGAAGAATATGACAAGACCCTTTGACTGTGCATAGATTACAGACAGTTGAATAAGGTTATGGTCAAGAATCGATATCCATTACCGAGGATTGATGATTTTTTTTATCAGTTGAAAGGGGCGAGCTCACCCAAGATAGACTTCGCACTCGCACATTATTATATTAGGAGACCGATATCCCAAGACGTTGTTTAGGATGCGTATGGGCATTTCGAACCAGGTGATGCCCTTTCGGGTCGCACGAATGTGCCAACAAAGATTCATGGAACTCATGAAGGTGTATCTCAACTCTATTTGGATCAGCTATCAGAATTATTGATGATGCATCTCATCTACTCCCGCCCCGAGAAGGAGCATGAGGATCATTTGTGGATTGTTCTCCAGGCACTCAGGGACCATTAGTTGTATGCCAAGTTCAGCAAATGTGAATTTTGGCTTACTGAGGTGAAAACTCGAGACGTCGTGGTCAGTTTCGTGTGTCAAGCAGGACCGATAAGGTAGAGGTTGAGCAGGAGCTGAGAGGCCAAGTCGCCTTCGAGGTACTACAGAAGGTTCATTGAGGATTTCTCTTGGCTAGCAGCATCTATGACTAGATTGATTTGGAAGGGGGTCAATTTTGAGTGGGATGACCTGTGTGAGAAGGCATTCCAAGAGTTAAAAATGAGGCTTACTTCACCCATTCGATATAGTTCTAATGTGACAGAGGTACACGATGTACTGATGCTTTAGGATGGACTGGATGTCTTGATGCAGTCCTGAGAAGAAATGGTTCAGAGAAGGAAGAACTAAGGAGAAATTATCGTACATATGATTTGGAGTTGGCGGCCATAGTCTTGGCTTTAAAGATTTGGCGCCACTACTTGTATGGTGAGTAGTTTGAGGCCGCACCACAAGAGTCTAAGTATTATCACACAAATGACCTCAACATGAGGCAAACGCAGATGGATGGAGCATTCGGAGGACTACACTCACTTTCCATTACCACCATCCTAGTAAGGCAAAATGTAGTAGCCGATGCGCCAACGTAAGTTTATAATAGCAGCTAGCTCTCGTGGAGGGTAGATGTTGAGACTGTGGGATAGTTTAGGTTGTAGTATAGTGATTAGGCTCAAGGAGCACTAGGGAGTTTGGTAGCTACACCATCCCTATTGAGTAGGGTGATTGAGTCCCAAGGGTAGGGCTCAGAGATATCGTCCATCAGGGACCGGGTACAGTCAGGTACGGGTGACAAAGGCCGAGCCATCCACAGAGATGGTAGTCTTCGCATGTGGACGGCCATGTCCCCAAATACCACCTGAGAGAGAGGAGATCCTCGTGGAGTTCCAATTGCTTCCATTTGTCAGGCATCTAGGGGGTGGGACGTAAGATGTATGCCAAAGGATCTTTGTCGCAGATACTAGAGCGGAAATGAAGTGGCACATTGAGAGATTTTATTCGATGGTGTCTCACAGGCGTTAAGGAAGGCTGGTGTATCGGCCGCAGGCTACCCAAATGCATCGAGGTAGTTGGAGTGGAAGTGGGAGCACAGCCATGGACTTTGGTGGGACTCCATTTTTGCCATGGACACCGCGGAGGCATGATGCGTTGTGGGTGATTGTGGACCTAGCCATTAAGTCTGTACATATTTTTCTAGAAGGTGCACGACCTTCACACTAGTTAAATTCCATCTGGTCAGAGATTCGAGATTGTCCGGCTACATGGAGTACCAGTGTCCATAGTGTCGGACAGGGATCCTAGGTTTACGACACACTTTTGGAAGAGTTTCCAAAAGGCCATGGGGACACAGTTGACGATGAGCACTTCGTTTTATCCACGTACGTGAGAAGGTCGGAGGGGGACCATATCGTTTTATGACATGCCAAGTAAGAGCACGTGTCCGACCTTAAGGGTAGCTGGGAGGAGAACTTGCCCTTAGTGGAATTTGCCTACAACAGCAGTTATCAAGCGAGTATACAGATGGCACCCCATGAGGCTTTATATGGGAGGCCTTGTCGATCCCCGATTTTTGTTGGACAGAGGTGGGAGAGAGTTCCATCACTGGTCTGACTTTATCAGACACCTTTCGAAGGTGGGTTTGATACTAAGCGCTTTCTGCAACTCGTAGTCATAGAAGATTTACGCCAATGGATGGACGGCTTGACCTTAGAGTTTGGAGGTGTGGTGATCACGCCTTCTTTGAAGGTGATGCCTAAGAGAGGAGAGTCAGATCTCGACAAGTAAGGGAACCATTCTAGGTATATTGGACCCTTCGAGATACTCGAGAGGGTGGGAACATTACAGACCGCTGACACACGCCTGGTTTATCAGTGTCCAAGGAGGTGTTCCACACCCATGCTTTGAAGCACCCGCATCCACCATGTAGTGGATTGGGGAGGGATTGTTGTTGATACAGATGAGATGATCTGAGGAGTGGACCTAAGGTGATCATGGATACCGGGATCGAAGGACGTGAAGACCGTGAGGCTAGTGAAGGTATTGTGGTAACACTGAGGAGTGGAGGAGGCAACATGGGAATGCGAGGACACGATGCGTGCCACCAATCATTTCCTATTTAAGGATGAAGGTACATTATTTAAATGAATTGGAAATAGAATGACAATTGCATATGCTTGTGATTTGATGTGTATATGTGTGGGAATTTCGACGAAATTCTTTGAGGGGGGAAGAATGTAAAACCCGGGAAAATTAGTAATTTTCAGGAAAAATGAAAATAATAATAATAATAATCATAATTTCTAGAATGGTTCAGGGAAGGCTAAAAAATTATCTAGATCTCGAATGACAAAACGGACTACGCCGTTAGATTCCTCTCGCGAAATCCAGTGACTTAGAAAGTTTCCTCGAATTTTGAGACAATCGAAATATTTTTACTATTTTTTGGGTGATAAGTCGCCAGTGACGAAATTTTTATGAAAATCTCGGAAGTCAGGAAATGGCTTGAGCTAAGTTCATTTAAAATAAATTGAACTTAAAAGAAATAAATTGTTTCGGGGCAGAAACGGACCCGAATGAGAGATGGACATATAGCGCAATGTGAGCTATGTATCCAAATTAAAAAAAAAAAAAGGAAAGGAAAGGAAGGGTTAAAAAGAAAAAGGAAAGTCAAAAGGACAATAAAGGAGGATACGGACACTGAGTGAGTGTGAGGGAGAAGAAGAGAGGTTTAGAAAGAGAAGCTTTGACTTATCTCTAAGATTTACGGAGATCGGGTCGTCGGTTCTTGTCAGAGTAAGAGGCAAAGTTCATCTACGCGACGAGAGCTACATGTGGGCATCGAAATCAAGTAATTTCGACGCAGTTCCAAATTCGGGTTTTCGGGAAGTCGAAGGTTTCGAGTTTAGGAAGTGTCCACGGGACTTCCTAGAGCTTCTTCTACGCTTCACGAGGTAGGGAATTTCCCGACTTGGATTATTTTTAGCCTAAAGGCCATTTAATGGCATGAGCGTCTTCAGGCAAAATCGTCTGTGTTTAGTCCTAAGATTTTTGAACTGAATATTGAAATTTTTGTGATTAGTTCCGGTAGTATGCACTATAAGCGAGATTTGGTTTTGATCTCGGACCGATGTCTTCGTTTTATTGAGTTTGTTGGGGTATCATAGTAACTTGTTGATGAATGGGAACCAAAAATCTTGTTCATGGTCGTGAAGGATTCAGAGGTGCCTGCTTATGTGGGTCCGAGATTCGCCATTTTGTGTGTTATCGTTGGAAAAAACATGTTGTCAGGTAAAATCCGCGTTAACATATACTTGTTTGACAGATAACATGAAAATTGTGATGAATGGAAATTATATGTAGATAATATAATTATCCCGAATTTATCAATGTTTATAGCTCTTTATCAGGTATGTAACATGACACATATGAAATGACATAATCAGATTTCATATGCACCTGTGAACATCACGCGTTAGGGGCGTAGGCTGGTATCGCTATTCACCACTCCCCGTGAATGTGTGAAAGGAAGCTCAAAATTGGGACAACGTCCAAAATTGAGACCCAAGGGTGCATAAAATAATATTAAATTCGTGTGTCTTGTAGCTGGGAGTGGTGGCGCATCCCCAGTAATAAAAGACCCAAATTTTATTCTTGGTCAGAAATATGTATCCAGCGATGAAAGTTCGCAAAAGTGTCGAAAGGCCTGCGAAGCCTGCAGTGAGACCCCGAAAATTCGCAACCCAAATAAACACACGGAATTGGATAAACAAAACAATATTGGGAGTGTTGTCCAACGGGTTGGGTTATTCTGGAAACACTAATGACCGGTTTTCACACTCGCATTTGCATGTTCGAGGGAGTTGGTCAGACTCAAAGTTATGGGCACGTGAGGAGTCTCATCTCATGGCTGACATGACATATTCCATATAGATTGCATTTTGAATGGAATGTGGTTAGATGTATGTATGCCATCAGATGTGCATTTAAGCCGAGCAAATTTCTCAGAGAATATTTCTACTGGGCATTGCTCACCCCGTCGTGGGAACCCATTTCAAGAACAAGGGGTGTACAAGGAGACGACGCTTCAACGAGGCCGTGATTATGAAGGAGGCCGATGTGTATCTTGATATTTTTCAGAAAAAGCATTTCAGATAAAATAATTGTAACTAAATTCTTCGGGGACTATTTTAATAGTTCGTATGTAATTATGGTAAGAGAATGGATCGGACTCTTACAAACTATAATTAAGTGTTTTATTCTCATATTTTAGAATTAAATGTGAATGAATGAGTCTCAGAAGGGATGTATATCAGATATGGATGTATAACGGTGGTCAATACTACTCGCTGAGACCCCGGATGAGTTATGATTATACCGCTATAATGTGCTGTATGTTGGGTAGATCTCCCCGAACAAAGGAGACTTTGCCCGATTTTTATGAAAATATAGATGCCGATAAATGGGACACAATACAGGACGGTCACCAAAACTACAGGACTTACCTGCCGACGTCACAATGAGATCCCGGATTTTGGGTGTCACAAAATCTTGGTATTAGAGCCTATGTTAACGATTACTAGAGCTCTGCTGGGGTATCCACCGTTTTCGGATATTGGTTTGTCATAACCGAGCACGAGCTAGGTTTCCAAAATACCTAGATTAGGCGGGCATGGGGTTAATACTTACATCGTAATGATTGCTTTTTGTGTTCTAATATGTTCCACAGGAGATGTATTATGGTTGTGTGAATATATGCTTGATAGAATGTGTATAGAAATTGAAGAACACTGAGGTTAGCAAACGTAACCTTAGGGGTTCGGAAAACGAATAACCATGATTACGTAGGAATGGTTATTTATTAGTGTTTGGCATTATGCACCACTAATGTGATAAATGAAAAGAGATGGTAAGTCGAGGGCAGGAACGTAGAGGTCGTCCATGGGGCAGTAGCCAACCACCGCCTGGCTTTGATCAATAGGCCTTTGTTGAGGCCATGGGTGCTGTTAATCGCTTGCCATTGCATGCTAGTGCAAGCTGGGGTTCAAGGGCGGCTGGCAAACTCCAACGGTTTATAAAGACATCATCCTCCGACATTCAACGTGGTGGGACCCAATGGCAGCGATCGTGTCTACAAGTTGAGAGGATTTTGAGGTTATGAAGATACTTTGATGCTACGAGAATCAAGCTAGCCACATTTCCCGCTGTAGGTGAGTCCTGATATGGCGGGATTAGGTTGTAGTCTCGAGGATACCGAGATACATAATGGGAGAGTTCAGAGAGCTTTTCATGGGTAAGTTTTTCCTGGCATCTGCTAGGCCTGCAAAAGCTCGGGAGTTCCTTGAATTGAAATAGGAAGTATGACTGTGCTCGAATACGTAGCCAAGTTCACTTAATTGGCACATTTCGTGGATGATTATGTGGCCATAGATATGACCAAGGTGAGGGAAATTTTGAGGGATGGCCTAAGTCACCATCCAAAAGATCAGAGGATTTCCTCCTACAAGACATTGACTCTTTGATCTAGAAGGCTATGGTCATAGAGAGAGAGATAGAGGATGCTCCAGACTTTATGGTTAGGACGACTATGGCCATAGAGAGGGAGATGTAGGATGCAATGCAGCATTCGAGATACCTGGCCGCTAGTGCCAAGAGGGAAGGAGAATCAATCTTCTTCTACTCTAGTAGCAAGGTAAGACTTTTTCGCTCTGGAGGCCGATGTGTGGCCTTGATATTTCCTTTGTAAAAAAAGTATTTTGTATTAAAGAACTGTAACTAAATTCTTTTGGGACTATTATCTAAATAGTCGGGTATGTAATTATGGTAAGAGGGCCGTGATCGGACTCTTACGAACTGTAATTAATTTTTTTATTCTCATATGTTAGAATTAAATGTGAATGAATGGGTCCCGGGTAAAGGATTTATATCGATATGGACAGACGACCCTGTGGTGGTCAAGACTACTTCGCTGAGACTCGATGGGTTATGATTATACCGTTATACAAAGCTATGTTGGGTAGAGCTCGAACAAAGGGAGTACTACCCGATTTTGTGAAAATATGATCCCGAGCAACGTGGACACAACAAAGCAGACGGTCACCCGAAATCCATGTGGAATTCCACAAAGTTGGACGGTTGTCAACCCGGCCCCGGATTCAGTGTCACATGTAGTTCAAGCGCTAAGAAAATTGTCTCCTTAAAGTTCCTTGAAAGGCCATACCTCTTGTCTAGGTGCCACACAGCATAAGCTTCCTTTTCATTAAACTTCGCATCTCTACTATTAATGATCTTACCATTATTTGGATCGTATAATTTGTAGCCTTTAGAGTTTGAATCAAAACCAATAAAAACATACTTTCCACTTTTATCATCTAGCTTTGATTGCTTTCGATCCGGCACATGAGCACATGTAAAGGCTTCCAAATACATTAAGTGTGAAATACATGACATTCTTCCATTTCAAGCTTGTTGTGGTGTTTTATTCCAAAAGCTTCGACTAGGAAAACAATCTTAATAAGTAACTCATTTAATCATCATTTCTGTTCCTAAAATTTTAGGCATCTTTTTACTCTTCAACATTGTTGATTTAATTAAATCCAGATGTTGAATTTCTCAAATAAGTTAGATTAATATAGTCTTGTGAAGTCAAGGCAGATTTATATTAGGAAGTTAGTTTGGCTCATATCTTGCCTACTTTCTAGCTTTTTCAGTTAACAATTTTCTATATAAATAAGTCATATCTATGCTGAGATTTTAGACATTTTCTACACTTACAAAATGGTATAAGAGTTTCATCATCCTACAGATCTCGTGTGTAAGCTAGAAACTGTAAATTTGGAAATTTTTCAAAATGATAGATTGTTGCAGATAGGTTACAATTTTCTAGATCTCGGATGACAACACAAACCTCATCGTTGAGTTTGTTTCCCGAAATCTAGTTAACCAGCCAAATTTCATTAAATTCCGAGAGGGTCGGAATTCACGTATTCCGAGAAGGCACATGCCATGTGACACATGGAATTATGCATGTGGCATGAAAAAATGTGTCTTAAGGGCACATGGAGAAGATATGAAAGCCATCCATGACACTTGTCATGGATGGAGGATCATGTGGTGACACATGGAAACCATGTGTCACACCACTAAGTTGAGATCAACTTAAAGGGGAGGAAAGGAATCGCCTGGGTGGAAAGCGATGTAAGAGGAAAATAAAGGAAAGGAAAGAAAATAAAAGGAAAGAAAGGAAAAGAGGTAGGTGATAGGGAGTGGAGGAGACTGGCGTCTTCCATCTACGACAATCCGGGCCTGGACAAACTTGTTGGACCAAGAGGCAAAGTTCTTCTACACAACGAAAGTTACGCGTGGTAGAGAACAGAGGCCTACTAAAGGCCTGTGAGGTAGGGGGTTCTTCCCACTGGGCTTAGCTTTCCTAAGGGCCGCTCATAATATGGAGGCTCAATCCTAGTCTTAGGACTGAATTGTGGTTGTATTCTCAAACATGAAACCAAATTCAAGAGGATCGTGGAGTAAGACCTCTTAGGATTGATTTCAGACCCGGTAGGACCGATGTCAAGGTAGTTTGGATGACTGTTTGGCTTGATTGTGTGGACTGTTTTGTGGGCATCTCAATGCCATAACTAGTCCTAAGGACCAAGTTGTCATTATAAGAGTTTAAATGACTTGCTTGGTGGAATTGCTTGGTTTATGTTGATATATGCTTATTCTGATATGTTGGCATGAATGGTACGTTTATGGAAATTGTATGAAGTAGATATAATTTTCCATGATGCTTGGTATGAAGTATGTTTGATGTTGTCCATGTAGCTTTCATTATGCATGATACATAAACCGACATGCAAAGGGCATATTGCACGTACATGCAACGGTGACACGTAGATGGTATCGGGTGAGTGCGTGGTTATGATCACTCACCAGATTTGGCAAGTTGATGGTGGGCTCGATAATATCGACGACGCCCAATGTGAGTCGCATCAAGGTATAACATGAAAAGACTTGTGGTGGGTAATAGCAAGAAGGGCTAGATTCTCCCTCGGGTGAATGACTTTGCATCGTTCGTACACATCCAATCTGAGTTCAAATGTCCGGTTACGCGTGAGTCTCCGCTGAGACCCCAAAAACTGGCTACCCATAAAACACACGGGTTTAGAATACAAAATGATTATTGGAGGTGATATATCCAATGGGTTTTGGTTTATAAAAACAAACAGTTTTTGTTTTGGAAAATGGTCATTGAATGAAAACATCGAAGACGGATTATCACACCTTGGCATACTCATTATGTGGTATGAGTCAGTGAGGACTCAGGACATGGGACATGGTTAAGTCACATCTCATTCATGGCATGTAAGATTTCATGGTAAGGATTGCATAATTTTACTTCGAATGTCAATATGGAATATGATCATTGCATGTGCACTTAGGATGAGGGGTAGCCTTTGTAGGCGTTATCTCTACTGGGCGTGGCTCACCCTATACAAGACAACCTTTCAAAAAGGTGTAGTGACACCAAAGGGATCTACGCCATGTGAGGCCGTAGCTTTGAAGAGAGCCAGGTTGTGGCTTTTTCAGCATCCTTGTAAAGTTTGGGACAAACTGCCCATTTATGTACATACGTTGCAACTAAATGCTTATGGACTGTTTAATGAAATCAGACGATGTTTCGCAAATATGAAACATTCGACCAATGGTTAGTATGTTTGTTGAAGCAATGTGTTTCGCTAAGGGTTTAGCTACGCAGGGTCTAGGGGTGTCGAAAATGACTAGGAAGGCGGTCGTGGTAGCGCTTCACCGATGTCGCCACATTGAAACCCTCAATGCTGTGACACCGCACGATGCTCACATCGTTCCAATGTCATGGCTACTAGTTTGATGTCGCGGATACGCCCTAGGCAATGACATTGCTAAAGTAGCATCTGTTGGCCTCAACTGATGTCGTGATGTCGTTGTGACATTGAATAGGAAGTCGGCTTGATGTCGCACCGCCGCGGACGTTAGGAAATGGGAGTGCCTGTGCCACGACATCGTCAATATAGGTAGCTGGCTTCGATGTCGCGATTACATCTCGCCAAATAGGGATGTTTGACACCGCATAAATAGGAGGTCGTGCTGTGACATTGCTAATGACATTGATAGGTTGAATTTGACGCCACGCACATTGTCGCGGACAAAGCCTAAGGCATCATGGTCGATGTCAAACTAAACCCGAATGTTGCAACATTTCTCAAAGACCATCGACAAATCACCATGTCACGATTAATAGCTATAATGTTGCGACATCAGACGAAGACGCTACGATAGCCTTAAAGGGTGTTGATAGGCCGAAAGCGTGATGTGGAAAATGTGTACGCCTATGTGTGCAAATGCATGCATCGCCTCAAGTAATAATATAGAAGTGCAACGGCACTGATATCGATCCACTGAGTAAGGGCGACTATCAAAATTGTTCTTATAATATTATCCGACTTAAAACTCCACTTCTATCTAACTAACGCGGCGTGATTAAACTAAAGCTAAATTAACGTAGAATTACTTCCGCGCATAAAGACTAGGGATTTGTCTCCCCCTGCCACTTTTGATGGATCATTACCTATAGAAATTACTACTCAGTTTATTAGTGACTTCTCGATGACAGGGTGATCGTGCCTACGAGATACCCCCTCTTGAGGTATATCCGCCTATCTAGCCAGTAGGGTTGGGTGCATCTCTGCCTTGACTCAAATACTCGAAGATGCTTAAATGAGCAAACCCTAATCGCCACACTTGGGACCGGGATATCTCTATTTACCGATTTAACCGAGTGTCGCCTATTCATCTCAGGGTCCTATCTCTCGATCTCGATACCTGGAAGTTAATCATGCCAATGTTGGCCAGACATTACCATGTATTTAAATCACAGATATAGAGACGATCGATGCAAATCATAAATAACTGACTAATATATGTTTAAACCTTAATCCATTCAATCGCGGATGGTGGTTCAACAAAAACCCTATATAGAAATCTAGAACATGCTGGAACTGAATATACACATAATCAATCTATCAATCATCCGTAGTTTATCAGAAAAGAGGAAATACAAAAAGAAAGTGTCTTCTCCAATAATCTTAAGTCATCGCCGCTCGCTTTCCGCCTCCAACTGCATGTTCTTCGACACCCACCAGTTCCCCATTGCTTTAATGATGCCGCAGGCGTAAATCGTGACGCCGCAACGCTAGTAACGTCAGACATTGAGACGCCGCGACATTGAGACATTGCGTTAGGACGTCACACGCGCTGGGACGTCGCATGGCTGCCGTGATTTCCTCGCCTTATGTTCAGCTCCAAATATCCCAAAAACCACCCTCTTGACCTGCAATTCACAAAAAACTCAAGAAATCAGATCTTGGGCTATAATGCTCTTATTTAAATGTAAAATCAACTAAAAACATAAAGCAGACGCGGGTATAATATGAGTGTTTTAGGCACTCATCACACCCCTAAACTTAGCCTCTTGCTTGTCCCCAAGCAAGAAACCGACTCTAAACTCAATATACAAGACCCTAACATACTAAACTCGACGCCATGATTGTGATGCCCATGCTGCTAGAAGAAGGATCAAAATGGACTGACTTACAAATCTTGCCTTTTCACTCAAATTTCAGAGGATCCATAAGGATGTTCGACTTTCAAAGGAACTTAGCTGAACATGGTCCAGTGGACAAGTGACTCAACCTCCTAAATCTTTATTAGCCATTCCCAAGGAGCCTATGTTCATTTGATCATGATCCCTAGCGTACAACTCAGTTTCGATACCCCCAAACTTGAAGTCAACCCACCTATTTGGAAGCGCCTAACTCCAGAAGGATAAGAACGCACCATTTGTATTCACTTAACATAACTACTCCTGAAAGAAAAACTAGTGCCCATAAGTTTATGTTGAGTGTTCCTGTAGCGGGGATTCGTTGGTGGCTCCCCACCAGTTGGTTAAGGGCACCGGGCATTTAGTTCCCCTCGAACTTCACCCCGAACACTTAACTAAACCTAAGGGCCCTAAGCTGTGGGAAAGTTCCATCTTCGTCCCATGTAACTGCAGCGGCGTCAATGCCTCCCACACTGCCTCAGCAGACAGCTTCAAAGGCCCTCGACTGCGCCCAGATTCGATTAGAAGATCCCACTTATTCTGTTCATATATATATATTTTATATTTTTTTATTTTTTTTATTTTTATTTTTAAATATTTTTTGAGGCTCTATGACAACTTTCTCGATTAGGTGTCCCATCACTTAGTGAAGTTAGAATCCCCATGGGTCAGGGTCGACCCTGCAAGCCGTGTTCGAGCCTAGGCATACCCTAGCGATCATCCGTGGTGTGGGTGCACTGTGCTAGTCGTGGAATTGGTTTCTTGAATCTCTCTGAGGTGATTCACTCTGTCTTCCTACCTATCCCACATGAAATTCCAGAGCATTTAACACCCTACGGATCCTTTCTTGATTATACTGTGTTTTTCCAACGAGATTCGAAGTGGTCAAAAGTGATCCTCAATTAGCATTCATGACATCGCGCACACACAAACATGAACAACAACCAAAAAAAAAAAACCTCACATAAACCCTAAACAAGACACATATAACTAAAGATACCCTAGAACATACTAAAGCAGAAAAGCACAAATATAACTCAAACACAAAACACACACACACAAAATAACCCAACATCACCAAACCCGATCACCTACACCCCCCCAAACTTGCGAGGACATTGTCCTTAATGGCTAAGAAAGAACAAGAGAGGGTGTAGGAACTTCCTCGTGATCGCTGGATCAACGCTTGGGCTGTAGCTAGTGGGTGGGACTCGAGTGAGGGTGAGAATCAAGAGTCAGGGTCTCAGAGGACCGGCCACGGCGAGGATGGCCTCTTGGTCAGCCGTAACCATGGGCATGTTAGCTTGAGGGCCTCCACATCTTGGTCGATGAGGACGCTATGCCTTGGTCTCATCTCAAGGCCTCGAAACGAGCCGGTGGAGGAATGCGCACCGGTCCTCGAGGATAGTGGAAGGACTGATCATATCCTCTTCCTTGGACGGCTATGGCGATGGTGGACGAGAGGAGGTCTATGGCGATGGTGGATGGGAGGAGGTATGGCTAGCGTCACCCTGTGGGTTGACCGAGAGGCCAAACCGGGCCTGATACTCTCGAATCTCATCCTCATCCGAGGGTTCATTGCCCTAGTCATACATTGTATCGGGTCGTGGTACACCCGGCTTGTCGCGCTTAACCATAATTGCCTTGATGGGGTGTATCCACGCATCATTGTCTTCTAAGGGCACCCCGGCTTGCTTGCATAGGCCGTAAATGAGAAAGGGGTGCCCTAGGTTCATCTTCGCATCTCGGTTATGGAGGATGATATCCTCTATAACCGCTCTACATCAAAGGATGTTCTCAGATGGCATAATTGCTGTGGCATCGTTTTGGTCGCCATCACACACATTCGCCGTCGAATGGCGACGCGATGTGATGAAGTGATGCCGCACCTAGATGAGGCCAAATGTTTGGCCTGGAAGTGTATTGCATGCCCTCACTATTGCTTCCACTAATTCCTATACTGGTTAATACCCTAATGATCAGAGTAATCGAAGGAAAATAAGAGCCATCAAAGGGCTTAGAGGGAACGGGGTCAAGGTTATAATATTGGTTGATAGACTTCGCGCTGAAGTCTACCAACACCCCGCGCACCCGAACCTTTTTCAAATGTGGGAGGCGAGATTGGCGTAAAATTCTTATACCACACTAATGGCAGCGCGAGGCGGTCGGCAGCGCCCGCCTATCCCTTATATGCACAGTTTTAATAAGAAGTCCTCGGGGTGTTGAAACCCCTTTTCCTTAATAAACGACCGGTTTTTCGAAATGAGGTCGAAATATCTGATCGCACTCTCGTTGATAAACTTGTCATGATCATAGGTACGAGCGGGCTCCTCGCTAACCCGCCTTCACTTGGCGGTCATCTTTTGGCGCTTACTTGACATTGGGGCTAACGGATGGGCGAAGGTGGTGGCTAAGGGTGACTGAACTAGATGAGGGCTGTAGGCCCTCTAACCACCAGTAGAGGTAGTGGGAATGAACGTTTCCGTAGTCGCCAAGCCCACTGAGGCACAGCAAACACCTAGTGTACAATAGACTTAGTGGCCGCCGTGGCTACCAAATGACCGCTTAAGGACCCGACCATGCCCAAGGGCCCTGCCTAACCCTAACAATACCCAAAATGCAGGATAGATCGGTGCCAACGGACAGAATTTGAACCTGCATGGACCCGTGAATGACCTGGGATAGGGCACCAAACTAGGTGGTGCAAGGTGAGATAGAGGGTTTAGAGAAGGGCATAGGGCTGTGGGAAGGGTCGAGGTTGGTTGGGACAACTCGAGAGGGGGGCACTAGGGATAGTAAGAGCTAAGGGTTGTGGGGGCTCAAACTTAGGGTTGTCGGGGGACTAAGACCGGCGGCTGGATATAAATGCAGGCAACGCCGTGACGCGCCGTAGGGTGTATGAGCCAACACGCGACGCTCCGTAAGGGTGAGAACTCGAACGCCGCTATTCGGGATCCAACGCGTTACGCGGGGCGTGGACTTGTAAATCCAACGCCGCGGACGCTCCGCAAAGTGGTAAACCGGCGCCGCGACGCTAAGGCCAACATCACGACGCTGCGCAGCGGGGCGCGGGGTGGCCGCGTGATAGCCAACGCCAGCGACGCTGAGATCAAATGTCATAACGCGATGTAGGCTGATTTTCATTCGCCAACGCTACGACAAGAAACGCCACGTCAGCGACATTGAGATCCAACGTCGCGACGTGACAAAGAAGGACAAATTGAAAATTTAAAAATTTTTCTAAGTGTTGAGAAAACCCCTTGAATGAAATTATGACCCCTTTTCACGTCCGAAATGATCTTCCTTGAGCTATTTCCCTGCTTCCAAAGCTTTCTCGGGCCTTGAAAATAGATAATCAAAATAAATTCCCGGTGACAGAAAGAGACTGACAAAAAATGCGAAAAACGGCAAACACACGGAGTTAGACTACGGAAAGAAAGAGTTCAAAAAGTTTGGGTTGCCTCCCAAGTAGCGCTTTGTTCAATGATGTATTTCAAGACTGGACTGCTCGAATTTCTACTATGAGGTTTTTGGTACGCTTAATGAATGGTTTGCTTATCTCGCATGGATCTCGCCCGAAGTATGACTCAATCTGTAGGTTAACCTTGAATGTGCCTTCTCGTGGTGCACTTCCGCCTCCATGTGGAAAGACTCAACAATTTGAATGTCCCACCATCGTGACTCTTTAATTTCCCAGAAAAATTTTAAGTCGGAATTGAATAGAGGCCTCCAATCTGCCTCGAACTCTTTCCTTATGATGTTTGCTCATGCCGTGCTTTCATCTTTTTCCTTATATATTCGAAACATTCTCAGATGCCTCATTGTGGAATTCATCCAATTCACTAAGCCGTAGACCGCTTCTCTCTCGCTACATCATTCATGTTTAGCATCCGAGTCGTCAGCAGCTCTATGCTCCAATTCCAATCGGGCAGGTGGCATGCTTTCCTACAAACGATTCGAATGGCGACATACCCACAGTGTTTTAAATGCTCGCCTTGTATGCCCAGAGTGCATCCTCAATCTTTTCACCTCAATCCTTCCTTGAGCTATTGACCGCTTTTCCGCACGGACTTGATTTCGCGATTGATAATTCTTACTACCCATTTGCCTCGCGGATGGTACGCGAAAGTGATGTGCTGCGCCACACTCCATACTTTTTGCAAGACCTCGTCACCATCTTATTGCGTAAATGGTAAATTTCCATCCGTGACCCGCTCGCGGAGTGCCGAACCGTAAATGTGGCTACTTAAGGAAACTTCGCTACCACACTCGCCATTATGTCATTGCAGATTACCAACCAATTTAGAGACGTAATCTACTACAAGTAAGATGTACAAGTGACTAAATGATGGAGGAAATGGGCCTATGAAATCCATCCCCCATAAATCAAATAGTTCAACTTCCATAATGGTGCTCATGGGTGGTTCATCCTTTCTAGATATGCTCCCCATTTTTTGGCATTTGTCGTAGGTGGATACGAACTGGTGGGCATCCTTGAATAAGCTAGGCCAGTAGAAACCTGATTGCAGTACCTTTGCTGCTATTCTCTGGCCTCCGAAATGCCCCCCACATGGTAAAGTGTGGCAGTGGTTTAGAATACTGACCATTTCATCTTCTGGTACACATCGCCTTATTACTTGGTCAACATAATGCCTGTATAGAATAGGTTCCTCCTAGTAGTAGTGTTTCAAATGTGAGAAGAACAACTTTTTCTGTTGGTAGCTAAACTCTGGAGGGATCACCTTGGCCACTAAATAATCTCATAGCTCCAAGTAAAACCATGGAACCCGTTGCCTTCACAGCTAAGAGTCGCCATTCGAAATCATCATTCACATGGACCTCATCTCTTACCCCTTCTAACCTATAGTACAAATGGTCCGCGACTAGGTTCCTCTCGTTCCTCTCGTTTCCTTAATCTCCAAGTCAAATTCTTGCAACAAAAGTACCCACCGTATTAGTCCTTGGCTAAGGCCCTTAGTCATAGTACTTTATACCGAGTGGTCGTTGCGCACTATGACTTTATCACAATCAAGTAGCCTTAAATTTGTCAGTGCTGGGCAAAGACAATGGCCAACAATTCCTTTTCAGTGGTGGCATAGTTCAACTGGGCATCATTCATGGTCTGGCTAGCATAGTAGATAACCTAAAATATTCTTTCAATTTTTCCGCCCTAAGATCAAGCTCCAATCGTGATAGTCATCATGCTGCATATTAGCCTTCAAATGGAAGGTCCCAATCTGGTGCTACTACAATAAGAGCCGATACCAGTTTATCTTTCAAGACTGAAAATGCTCGCACACACTGCTCATCAAACTCGAACGGTGTCCCATGGACCAGTAAATTAGACAACAGCTTTGCAATCCACGAAAAGTCTTTTATGAACCGCCTATAGAACCCCGCGTGGCCCAAAAAGCTTCTTATGCCTTTCACTGATGAGAATGGAGGTAATTTCTCCATTGCTTCAATTTTTGCTTTGCCTACCTCTATTCCTCTTGCAAAAATCCGGTGCCCAAGTACAATGCCCTCTTGTACCATAAAATGGCACTTTTCCCAATTAAGTACAAGATTGGTTTCATCGCATCTAATCAACACCGATCTCAAATTTTCCAAGCAATTGTCAAAGGAGTTCCCCAAGTGATTCGTGCCACAGTAGGTGTCTGGAATCAACAAAATTTATAACCCAGCTCCGCCATCGTCGTAGCATTGTTAAATGCTAAAGATAGTGGCTCTAGGATCGAACACAAAAAGATGGGTTTTCTTCGCACAAAATGATTTATGATGCTTCAAAATGGTGAATCTCACTTTGGATTAAGGAGTTTTGTAAAAAGTGTGAGGTTGATGGTGCACAGATTGAAAGTAAGGTGAAATAAAATGAAATAAGCTATGAAAAAGAAACTTTGAAGTATCATCATTAGGCCTAAGCCGATGTGGCTATATAAAGGTCCTCGGGTTCATTTCCTCTTGTTGGGAGGATGACATATAGTCATTTCCCGAACCGAATCTTCATTTAACTTTAAAAACTAACCCTCAATACATTTTCCTTTTGATAGAAAGCATTGACTAAGCATTTATGGTTCCTTCGGTCAGAATCTAACACCTTGACCCACCTTCCTGAGGCTCGTACTTGACAATTAATGGATGTTAATGGATCTAATGATAAGCATCCACTAGACCCTAAAAGATTGCTAAGTATTGGCCTATGAGGATGCCTCTAAGGGCTTTTAAACCTAGAGTTAAAAGACAGGAACATAAATGTCAATAAATGCTCGCGTTAAAACAGAGAACCTCAGATTACCTCACAAATCGCAGCCCAAAGCAGCCCTCCTTCAAGGATGAGGGCTTAGGCTACATCCCATGAGTTTTCATCCTCAAGGGAGTGTTTGGTTGCCGAGAAAGTGAGAGAAAATGAGAGGAAAGGAGAGACGGGAGAGAATCCAAAAACAAAGCACCGTCTTTTTGTCTATCCTCCGGCCCGTCTCCTTTCAACAGTACATAAAATGGCTATATATAGCCTTTCAAATAAGTGAAAAACCAAAATACCCATGTGAATAGTGATTACATCAAGGGTAAAATTGGAAAATATACAAAACGGGGTCGTTCTAAGCCGAAAATGGGAAGTAAGTAGGGCAACTTCAAGGCGAGAAAAATTACAAGATGCGCAATTTTCAAGCATATTAGTTTAAATTCACACAAAGGCGCGAAATTGCTCCTTCACTTCTAGCTTCTTGCACTGGTTTTCTGCATTTTTATCTTTCCAATATTGAAGGAGATCAACTCGGATCCTTTATGCATGGACTGACTCGACAAAATTGGTATCAATAATGCCCATAAAACTATAAAATAGCCACAAATGCGATCGTAGTATAATAGGGACCTTAACATGCCAATTGGGTTAATTAGAATGATTAGTACACAAAAAGCACTCAAAACCTATAATAAATAGGGTTCAAAATAGCACTTTTTGGGCACTAATCACACCCCCCAACCGACACATTGCTAGACCCTTAGCAATGCAAGAAAGAAGAACGAGCAAATAACAAAAATATGGTAGTTCAAAAAGGTTGTGAAAATGTAAAGCTTAACCCGCAATGAGAATCACCGAAACTTAGCCCAATAACTATCTCGAGAGAATGAACACCACATGTAGTTGAATATTAAAAGAGTTCCTTCGATGACTCAAACTGTGAGCTTCCACCAAAATTTAAGTGTTTGTTTGATAAGCTCTCAACAATAAACTACCAAACTGCATTCTCCCCCCAACCAAGCAACTGCCACAACCTAGCTCAAGTAACCAACCTGGGGAATAGATCGGGGACCCACCTCTTATTCCACAATTCTTTTTGTGTTGTAGGGTGCAATGCCGAGGAATCAACTTCACCAAAGTCCTTGTAATGGGGATTTGCCGATGACTCCCAACCAGTTAAGGTTTAGGGCACCAAGTCATGAGGAACTTTCGACCACAAACTCTTAAGGTTTCACCCCGGACTCCGAATGATTTCGAGACTCCAGCACCTACAACTTTCTAAACTCCACCCATCCACCCGTGTAGCGAACACTAAGTCGGTGGCTCCTAACCATTGCTTAGGGCACCAGGCTTTAAAGGCTTTCGCCATAAACCCCTTTGAAACCGTGCCGGCTCAAGGTAAAGCTTGGTAAATTGTTTTTCTTTTTCTTTTCTTTTTCTTTTCTTTTTCATTTGGAAGGCACATTGGCCTTCTTTTCATGGGGGTCTTTAACCTATTAAAGCAGTCAACAAAACTAGGATATGTTTTGCAAAGTTAAGGAGGTTGCGCAGTTTTTCAGCCAATCATTGAAACCTAATGTGCTCAGTGTGAGGTTAAGGGGAGGTGGGAAGAAAAAGGTCGAAGCAATAAGAATTCAACTAATCATCCACCCAACTAGGCATGGAATCAATCTAACATCAAAGAATTGGATAGTGTTTCACTTTTCACACCGCAAAGGCTTGCAAAACACAAAAATGGGTGAATTTTTTTTTAAAATCGAAAAGTGAGTCAGATAGTATGCATTATATAAAAATGACTATATTTTCAACTTTTCAAAGCAAACTAATGTACTTTCACAAACAAAACAAACAACTATGCAAGAAACTAAATAGCAAGTCATTAAACTTAACAAAATAGACTTGCTTAAAAACATAAGACAACACTTCCTTCCTTAACTCTCCCCCCCAACCGAATTCAACATTGTCCTCAATGTGGCTATGGGATGGAAATTTAAGGGAGGAAGTGATACTTCCTTGATGAAATATGCTCGTTGTTAGATAGGAGACTTCGCAAGCTTTCCATCGACACCTTATTCACTCCGTTTGGACTTCAAATGAACAAGTTAGGAGAAGAAAAGAGAGGAAAAAAGTGACAAGTTGGAGCATTTTGAAAATTACACCTTCATCATAATTTCAAAAGTGTTCTTTCTAGATATATTTGGATTCTACACTCTCTAATCTTTCCAACGATACCAAAATTACCCAAACGGAGTTTGGATGAGAAAGTTACGGGCGAAACAAAATGAGGTAGCGCTTAGTGCTGGGGTGGGCTCTCGCAAGTTCCGCACCCTTCTCGCTGGCCATGGGTGCCCGCCTTTTCTCAGTTCTTGTATCCTACATCATCTCCTTCAAAAATTTGACAAAAACTGGAAAAATAACACAGGAAAAATTAAATTAAAAAATACAAAAAAAAAAAAATGAAAAACAAGCTAGAAACAAAGATTAACTTAAAATTAGAGAAAATCTAAAGAGAAAAACCAAATAAATTAAAATAAAATAAAAATAAAATAAAATAAAACAGAAAATCAAAACAAAAAGGGGGAAACTGAGAGTCAGCTGATGAAGGTGGAGGAGAGTCTGCTGCATCTGAAAAACAAAATACCAGAAATTATTAAAATGTGCAATTGAAATTGAGAAAAATTACACATAAAACAAATCTAAAATTAAGAAAATTATGTAAAACTACAAATTAAAGTTAAAGTAAAGCAAATAAAACTCTAAATGAAAACTTGGAGGGTCTTCTTAATTTAACAGAGAAACCACTCTACCTGTAGCCCTTCAGTTCATGGAGGGTCAAGGAGGAGAAGTCCCACAATGTCCACTGTGGGGAGGTGACGCAGCAGATTTGAGCGCTCTCTTTGCTTTAAGCACTCGCCTCGTGGTGCCGGGGGAACTGGTGCTAGAGGAGGATCGATATCGATTCCCATCGACTCTTCTGTTCATCATCAATTCCTCCCGTGAGTTGCGGGAACATTGTGTTTTCCCGCGACCCCGTTAATCAAGCGTACTTCATCCGCTCTTGCTCTTCCATTGATTTGTGCTTGTCGCTAGGGGTGGAAGATGTCGAGCTCCAATGTCATGTTGCCAAATGTGACGGTATGACCCCATTCGCACCGAGCATGGCATTTGATGTGGCAAAAAATGGCCTCCCAAGAATGATAGGTACATGATTAGTACCATCTTCCACCTGCTTTGTATCAAGGACGAGGAAGTCTACCGGATAGTAAAATTTATCCACCTTCACCAAAACATCCTCAACTATGCCCTTAGGAATTTTTACCGATCTATCAGCTAAGGATAAAGTGATGTTGGTAGGCTTCAGCTCCCCCAAACCTAACTGCTTATATACCGAGTAAGGCAATAGTTGACGCCTCGGCTCCTAAATCCAAGAAGGCTTTCATCTATACAAGTTCCCCGATGTTAACTCGGGAAATGGGCGGGGGGGATCCCGATCCTCAGATTTCACCTAGGGTCTGCTTATGAATGACGCATCTAACCTCGTTATGTTAGGAAGGCTTTCTTGTCAATGCCTAACCCTCTCTTGACTGTGCACATGTCCTTTAAAAATTTGGCATACGTTAGAACCTATTGAATCATGTCTAGTAGTGGGATATTGACCTTTACTTGCCTTAGCACCTCTAAGATTTCAGTCTGG
Source organism: Tetrastigma voinierianum (assembly GCA_016808115.1). Classification (NCBI taxonomy): domain Eukaryota; kingdom Viridiplantae; phylum Streptophyta; class Magnoliopsida; order Vitales; family Vitaceae; genus Tetrastigma; species Tetrastigma voinierianum. The sequence goes on along the minus strand of JAEQBH010004990.1, from coordinate 46,187 downwards.
TTGGAGGCCTTTTTCTTACCCTTTAATGCTTGAGGAAATGGAGGAGGCATGATCTTTTTCATTGAATCTTCTTTTATAACTATATGTTCTGGCTCCACTTCCTTTTCTTCCTTGGTCTCCTTAACATGTTTGGGTACTGGATGATCAACCTACCTTCCACTTCTCAAAGTGATGATAGCCTTCACTTCATCCATTCGTGGTTGCCGCGTAACCTATCTCTGCGACTTCGAATCGGGTCAGTTTGGGCAAGGAATTTTCCTTTCTCTTGTACCTCCAGCAGATTGGTAATCCTAGTGATGGAGTACTGCAGATTATCTATTTTTTTATTGAGATCACTTTGGAGCCCATCTATGTTTTTGTTCAGGGTGCTTTCCACAATATCAATTCTTTGAGCCAATTGTACATTGATTCCCTTTTGCTCTTCCACAAAATCACCTACCACCTTGCTCAAATTTAAAATAGCTTGTTCAACAAGGGATGAGGATGGTGGTGGCTGTGGTTGAGATGAGGAACCAAATTGTTGTTTGGCACCAGGGGCCATATAAGCAAGGGGATTTGGCTTCCAAGAGAGATTAGGGTGGTTCCTCCAATTGGGATTATATGTATTGCTATATGGGGCATTGGGTGGAGGTTTGCTTTGACCAACAAAATTGGCCTGATCAGGGAACATCTCTCTTACTCGCTGAATGGTAGGGACACTCAAGCCACCCACATGCTCGGGCTTGACTGACAATGAAGCATAGCTCGGGCCTCGTAGAGGGACTTCACACCGCCCGGGCCTCAAGTAGTTTTTCCTTCTAGTTCTTCCACCTCCTAGCTGGTGCACAGCCATCATCTAACCCGGCGAGTACATGCTCCCTCCCATCTGCTGCAGGTCCTCATCCCGTCTCGTCTCCCGGCCAGCTCATCCCATGCCGAAGTTTCAGCCACATAACCGAGGAAACCATGGCTTCGCCTGGATTCTGCTTGTGAAGTCCCCTCCACACACAGTCTCCACAATTGCTTCACAAGCAAAAAGACATTCGAACAAAATATTATCAAGATCCGCATCAAACCACAGAGATGTACGACGTCTCGGGGTCATCTTTCCGTCTTAAATGATTACGCAACGAATAAGAGATAAACAAACCGCGAATCCACGGAAGTAAACTCCAGAATCCAATCAGATCTCTTCGTCCGAACTGATGTCCCACCATGAAGACGAGCAACCTCAATTATCCATAATAATATGGAACTGATCAATTGACAACAATAACTCTTGAGGTCAAATTCGCAATCCCCATGGCGGATTTTCATTTTTCCATAACATGGTTATAGTACCAGATAACTGATAAGATCCCGGAGAGGTACAATATATAGAGGAACCCACCCTGGTGGTATGGTCCTCAATAATCGAGATTAGACTTAACTCGCTGGCTCACGCTCTTCGATGGGGTCCCATCTGTTCAGTTGAGTTCACTCAACTCGCCCGACACCGGTTCTTTGAACTCACCAGTTGTTCATCCCTGGATCAATAAACCCATGAAAGACAAGATTACGCGACAAAAACAAAACATATTATCTTAGAACAGCATCGCGAGTAAAAATAAACAAGAATCAGGCGATGTGATAAAACAACCAACCTGGTAACCGCGAGGAAGAAAAAGCAAAAGAAAGGTTTAATCATCAATAATGCGGATGAGAAGATCATAAACAATAATCATCACTGAGCATTATTATCGTCCCTGAATTTGACGCCGAGTCGATTCTCTACAGAAACTGAACCAACAACTGAGTAACTAATTATCAGTACTGCATCCCAAGAAGGTGGCTTAGATCAAAACACGTGATATTTCTTCACAAAATGATTGCGATGCCCAAAATGTAATCCCACTGAACAAATAGTTTCGAAAGAGTCATGGTGCCATTTGGCGGCGCGAACAAAACGAAATGCCGAAAAGAACCCCAGCAATAACAGTCGGCGGTTTGATAAAGTTTATAGTCCCCGTCATTTCTTACGAGATATATACTACTCCAAACTGAACTATCATCTAAAACCAACCCTTAATGGATTTATAAAGGACATCGGTTGTTCATGGTGTCAACGAGCGGATAATCAATCTTAATCACTGAGGTCGATAATGACAATTTAATGACGGCATGGATCAATCGATAAGTCAATCAATCCGGTGACGCCATATCGGTCACGATACATCGGCGGCTTTAACCGAGCAAAAGATAGGAAACATGTAATGTCAACGTCAAGAAAATGAGAACCGCGCTGACTTTAATAACCGATCTTGTTCCTTCTTGGCGATAAGGGTTTAGAGTCGCCACAACTGAGTTTTCATCTCGGCGAGCGTCGTCACAGAAAGAGATAGAGAGGTGCGGAGAGAAAGGAGAGATCGAGAACCAAAATGAGCACCTTCTCCGCCTTTGTTCATCTCCATCCGCTTACAAGATACAACGGTTAATCATACCTTACAAAGAAGGAAACCAACAATCGAATACGTCACAGCGATACAGACCAGCAAACGAAACACGCAACCATCGTTCAATAACAGCAGTAACTCGCATAGTAATTCATGAAGACACGACTTTCGCCAGATTAATCGGATCAAGAACAACGGTTTATTCGATTTGTTTTCGCGATTATCTTCCAATTTTGAATGATCAATCAGATCTACGACGGATTTGATTCACAAAATTATATCAACTGTTAAAATCACAAAGAATATATAATGGATCGAGGAATAGGATTCAATAAGCCAATTTGGTTATTGAACGATTAGCGCAACAAAACCCAGAATAAATGAATCAAGAGCACCAACGAACCACCAAGATAGAAACTCAAGAACACCAATGGTCTTTCGCATCGAGAATGCGACCATCATACTATTTGAACGCCCGCATCACTGTTCTGGCATCCGTTCTAACGCTAAAACACGAATAGAATCGCGATTTTCCTGATCTTCGTACTATAGCGACCATCGTGTTTAATCATCCGCGCGACAACGGTCCGCGAATTATCCGATCCGATCCGAACGCGAATGGAAACGATCTTTGATCAATATTACTTCGAGTTAATACAACAATCCGGATCGTCGCGGCGCGCGAATGACGATTTCCGTTTTACGACGCGAGTCTTCCTTGAATACCGACGATCACCGGCAATCGCCGTGAATAGACAATAACCCCCGATTCAGCCACTTTAATACTCGCGACTACTCTTCTTGAGATGGATTCACCTTCCGCTTCCACCTTCGGCGCTGGCGACCACCAAAACGGCGGCGTATATAGAATATTAATCCTTTAAACAGTTTAGATCATCCGTTATTCTATAACTCTGAAACTAAGAATATCTTCCCATTATCATCAGACTTCAACAATCAACTGGTATATATATCCAAGACAAGACACTAAAACATTTATGAATAATATTCCATCCGGTATCGTCATAGATAACTGGTGTGTTTACACTTCTACCTACAGATCCATAATTAATCTTATTGAGGTCCAAACTGAACTCCATTTTATGTCTCTACCTTCCAATCTTTCCTTATCTGTCAAAATAAAAAGAATCAAGATTACTGCTAGAATAATTGTACCCCATACTTCTGTTTATAATGATGCTCTGGGAAAAACTCACAAATGTTATTATTAAACTTTAACTCATTCTCTGACTCACTCTACTTCTTAGATTAATCATTGTTCCTTCCACTATAGAGGTCACCAATATTATGGTACTTCTTATCTTCTTCCCAAGATCTAATAATAAAACTCACCAAGACGAACTTGTTGACCTTACTATAGAACCGCTTCATCACCTCGATGTTTACGATCTATCGAACTGAGCGTGATCATATTCTGAGTCAACGGTAATCCGCCGTCAACACGATATGGTACTGAGATTGATGATTATTCCGTCATAAAGCTTCTGCATATGCCCCCATGTGAGATAGAAACCATTAATCTTGAGTTTACGCAGTTCTTCCGTAAGATGGCAATTGGCAGACTTCGTGAGGTTAACCACATCTTTCAATCATACTTTCTTGACAAGACGCCTTCATAATTCCGAGATGGATAATCGCAGATTGTTCGTAAATCAACAAACTGAAGATGGTTTTTAACATCATAATCGGGTGAACCGCTGATCCACTATTTTCTTTAGGCGCCAGGATATGGAACCAGGTCGTTCCCTTTCATTTTATCATTCCGATCGTCCGGATTGACTTCCAGCCTTCCTACCCCTCATCATCACCCATCGCCCCTTACGCCGACCATCATCAATTTCGCTGACCGCTACATGTTCATTCCTTCATCCTGGTTCACTTAGGTCATTGCAAGGAACCCACTCATTTTCTATCAACAGATCGCCATTCAGCTCCATCCAAGACCTGTTCTCAATGTACAGCTGGAATGTCAACTGTGGCTCAAAAGGTAATATCTGCTGGTCCGCCCGGCAAAGGGCGCGAGGGTAAGCATTTGCGTAAGGGCTTGTTCCAAGTCCACTTTTTTCTCAGGAGGTGGTTCGCTCACTCGGGTGCGGTGGCTGTCGTTTCGATTGTTCTCCATCCATAACCCTCGACGGTCGACATTTCGACATACGCCACCGCCTGATTCTGGTCGATGAAGAGCGTTCGGCCATCATCCGTTAATAATATCTTTGATTAACCTTACTCGGCATTGTCATCGCAGTATCCACTGAGATTTGATCGTCACGTCTTCTATATCTATGATATCCCATATGTTATTCGATCAACATATGATCTTGTTATGATATAATATGTTTGAAGAGTTTATATGAGTTACATGTTGAGAACTCTGACGAGCTACCAATCCTCCGTGCAACTCCATTCAGCCCACTCGATTGTATTAGCAGCGTATCCTCTAGGATTTCATATGCTTGGTCTGTGGTCTTCTTCATTAGCGCACCTCCTGTCAAGGCATTAATCAATGTTCTAGTCGCGTTCCTTAGACCATTATAGAAAGTATGGACTTGCATCCATCTGGTCAGCCTATGGTGTGGGCACTTCCTCAACAGTTCGTGAAATCTATCCCATGCTTCTGCCAAGCTCTCTCCCTCTAGTTGTCCGAATGTATTGATATCTTGCACCAACTGTGCAATTTTCCCAAGCGGGAAGAACTTTGTCAGAAACTTCTGCACTAGGTCATTCCATGAAGTAATAGAATCCGGTGGCTGACTATTAATCATTTACTTCTATCACCCCAGCGAAATGGGAATAATCTCAGTTTGAGTGCCTCTTCAATTACCCCATTATACTTGATCGTGTCACATACTTCGATGAAGTTGGTCAAGTGCATATTCGGATTCTCATTTGGCAATCCGTGGAACAGGATTTTCTGAAGCATCTATAAGGTCATTGACTTCAGCTTGAGCTTGAATAAGTGGTCTTCGGATAGCCATTTGAACAACTGTAGGTGGTATGGAAAACTCTTCGAGCAACATGAATGGATCATCTGGCTGTATAAATGGCCTGGGCGCTTGATTCCTTCTATTATTCCCATTATGACCCCTTTGTGGTTCGTTTTGCTCTAAGCCCTGATCTTGCTCTTTAATGTTCTGCATGATCGCTAGGTTTCTGTGTTGTGCTTCGCTTTGTTCTCTGTGTAAATGGTGTAAGGTTCTTTCCAGTTCAGGATCAAACGGATGTAGTTCAACTTGACCCCAACTCTGCATACATTCACAATAACCTCAATCTGCAACCACGTGCGAAACATATAAAAACACAATTACAAGCACTTGCAAACCAAATAAACAAAGGAAAATGCCGCAGTAATATAATTGCACTTTTTCAATATCAACCTAAACTCACTCTCAAAGAACGAACTAAAAAGCGTGATGTGTAAAATGTGTACGCCATATGCAAGTGCACGCATTGCCTCAAGTAATATAGTGTACCTGGGCAATGAGTATTGATCCAGCTATGGCATGGCCGACTATTGAAATTGTTCTTATAATATTATCCGACTTAAACTCGAATTTCTATCTAACTAACGCGGTGTGTGATTAAAACTAAAGCTAAATTAACGTAGAATCACCGTCGAAAAAGACTAGGATTTGTCTCCCTTGCCACTTTTGATGGATCATTACCACAGAATTACTACTCTGGGCCTATTAGTGACTTCTCGATGACGGTGATCGTGCCTACGAGCACCCTCCTCGAGGTATATCCGTCTCATTCCCCACTAAAAGAGGGCTGCGCATCTCCGCCCGACCAAATACTCCAAGATGCTTAAATGAGAAAACCCTAATTGCCATACTCAGGATCAGGATATCTCTATTTACCGATTTAATCGAGGGTCGCTCTATTCAGATCCTAGGGGTCCCCATCTCGATCTCGACACTCCAGACCATGCCAATTGGCTGACATTACCATGCATTTAAATCGTATATAGAGACAATCGATGCGCATCATAAATAAACTAAATAATATATGTTTAAACTCTTTTAATCCATTCAATTCAGACAGTGGTTCAACAAAAACCTTAGATAGAAATCTGGAACATGTTGGAACTAAATATACACATAATCAATCTATCAATCATCCGAGTTTATTGCAAAGAGAAATACAAAAGAGTGTCTTTCCAATAATCCGAGTCATCGCTTCTCTCGCTTTCCACCTCCAATCCGCGACGCTCTTCGAAGACACCGAAATTAAGTCTCCCATTGCTTTTAATGATGCTAAGGCAGAAATCGTGGTAACGTCGCGAAGTCATGACGTTGCAACGTCGTGCTGTCGCGATGTTGCAACGTCACGACGTTGGGACGTCGTGACATTGGGACGTCGCGACGTGGCTACTAGTGTTCCCTTGCTTCTTCTGTTCAACTCCAAATCGCCCAAAAACCACCTTCTTTACCTGCACTTCACAAAAACTCCAGAAATAAGAACTTGGGCTATAATGCACTTATTTAAATGTAAAATCAACTCAAAACATAAACGGATGCGTATAATATGAGTGTTTTAGGTACCATCAAGTGTCGCATCGGGTTAGCCAAACGTCGCGGATATCGACGTGATGTTCGCTGGCAAACATGATGTCGCGCCTATCAAGGTAAATCGTGGGAAGTCACCGTCGCAAAATTGACCGCTAGTACCATGCTATTTTTTGAGGTTCCTTCGCCGCACCCAAGAACTCTTCGGCCCAGAGCAGGGGGGGTGGACCCGACATGGAATGGGTGAGTTTTTGACTCACCTAGCTCCGGTACATGGGGGACACCATCCCTCTTGTGAGAATTGTGGTCCCGATATATAGGACGCAATGGTGTGGAGTCGAGTCATGCAATATCCATAGGTTTACTACATGTTGATGGTTAATCAACGAGACCCTTGCTTTGTGGCATCAGCGCCTGGTATCAAAGCATGTGTACACGAACACGGCCGGGTGGGTACGGGTCTGTGGACATGCGCTATGGTACAATGCGACATCTATTACCAAGATCACAAATTGGTATCAGCTTAGGTATACAAGTACCTAGAGTTGGGTGGGCATGGGCTTGAACCATTGCACCATTGTAAAGGCTCACGTGCTGTGTCATGTGATGATTCACAGATTGCGTGAATTATATACATGGTATAATGTATATAGGGAAAGTTGAACACTAGGGTTAGAGAACACAACCTTGAGAGTTCGGAAAATGAATGAACATATCAGTTTAGGACTTGTTGTCTATTAATGGTTGACATGTTCACTGCTAGATAAGCGAGAAAGGAATCTCAAATTTTTATTCGACACGTAGATGATGTTTGGTGAAGGGGACGACAAGGCGGTGGACAGGGCAATAACTAACCGTCACCGACCTTTGACCAACAAGCCTTCATGGAGGTTATGGGTGCTGCAGCTGCTACCATTGCACAAAAATAGTGGCAATAAATAAGGGAGGCCAAGTAACCTCCAAAGATTTAGTACATTATCCTCCACAACATTCATGGTGCGAGGATCCATGGTGGTTGATCATTAGTTCCGGCAAGTTAGTAAGATTCTGGAGGCCATGAAGATTACCTACGATGCCACACGGATAAGATTAACAACTTTCCAACTGGAAGGTGAGTGCCAAGTGTGGTGGGATTAGGTTAGAGCCTTGAGGGACTTAGAGTCAATGACATGGGGAGAGTTCCATGAGCTCTTTATGGGAAAGTATTTCCCGATGTCTGCTAGACATGCAAAGGCTTAGGAGTTCCTAGAATTGAGGTAGGGGACGATGACAGTACTAGAGAATGTGGCTAAGTTCAAATAACTAGTTCGTTTTACGGATGACTACGTGGCTATAAATATGGCCAAGGTGAGGAAACTTAAGGATGACCTAAAAGTTATCCATTCGCAAGATTGTGGACTTCCACAGGGATTGACTGATGGTCGATCACATCGCCATTGAGAGGGAGGTGAAGGATGCATGGAACATCCGTGATAATGTATTGTGAGAGACAAGAGAAGGAGCCAACCTCTTATTCTAGTTCAGAAAGAAGAAGGACTTCTACTCCATGAGGATTTCGTGGACAAATGAATTATTGTGGCCAGGCCAAGATCGGTTTAGCCAAACAAGGTAGAGACATGTTTCTACTGGCCATCAACCCTCGACACATGAAACGTAACTGCTCCTCGCAGGCAAGGGATTCTGTGAGTTATGGGACATCGCAGTCCCATTCATTATTGGGACATGCACAGATACAGTTTGTTCCTTCTTATGCCGACATGAGCCGTGGAATCCGGCACAGTCCCAAGGTGCCGCACAAGCACCTACTACTTCACAAAGTGTGCCAGAGTTTATACGGGTTATTGTCGAGGGTAGGGCTCATAGCGGACTTCTGGGGGAACTCCAAGGGCATGTCTACGCCTAATACACCCCTCGTGACCGAAGCCAGATAATCTTCAAAAAATACCCTAGAATTTTTATAATAATTTTTATTATATATTCTGGGAGTGAACTAGCCAAACTTAGGCTGGGTAATTTGATAAATTGTGAAAAGTAAATTTAAAGTGTGCGCATGATCGAATATTATATGCTAAATTGAGAATGAATTGAACCTTAAATAAACCCAAGTGAAAAGGGAAAATGTGGAAAATTGTAAAATATGACCTAAGGGTCAAATGATAGCTTAAAATGCTAATGTTAAACGATAAATGATAAGGAAAGTGAAACAAAGAGTTAGAATGTCAAAATGGAAAATTTCCGATTTACTGAATTGATCAAAGTGGAATAATAAAAGAGACTTAAAATGAAATAACGTGGTTTCAGCCAAACACGCTCCAAGAGAATAAGGATTTAAGAGCAAGGAGAAAAAATTAGAATGATAAAAAGCGTATAGGCCAAACAAGGCCTACACTTAAGTGGATTTATAAAAGACCACAAACTTCGCCTTAGGAGCTCATTTTTGAGCCATCCCGCTGAGAAGGAAGAGAAACGGAGGAGAAGAGCTAGGGTTTGCAAGAGATCAAGTTTTAGTGATCTCTTCCTCACTTCTGCTCCTAAAAGACCAAGCATCATACAAGAAGAGATTTGAAGAGGTTCAAGGTAAGAAAAACAAAACCCTAACCCTATATTTTGATTTGGATTTAAAGTAAAAGCCCTAACTTGAGGAAATGGATTTATGGAGCTCCAACCATTTGGAGTTGTTTTTGGTAGATTCCATGGTGGATTTTTTGATATGGGACTAATTGGAGTAAGAGTTGTGGATGAAAAATGTGTGAAAATGCAAAATCCCGCACATTCTGGGCAAAATCGCAGGCGTGGCTTCTGATGTGCCGAAATGATCTTATGTATGCGCGGTGGGAATCTGCACTCTAAGACAGTCAAGGGTGTACCAAGCATGTGTTGTGGGGTAACCTGTACTGCATGCGTCAAAGGTGTACCTGCGATAAAGGTTCTAGCAGCCCCATTTTTGCATATTTTCGCGCCGTTAAGTCCCGTGATTCAGGTACCGGTTGTCAGTGACCCTAAGAAATGAATAATGGGGTTCAAATAAGAATAATAATAAGTGAAAAATGTACCATACCAGTCGGGGCAAATATTCAAGTTAGCATGATTATTTGCCAACCACCAAGAGCAAGAAATTTATCGACTAGCGCAGATGACAACCGAATGCAGATTGATATCGAAAGAAAAGGACCGATAATTGGTTTGTTCACTAACCTCTATCACCACTTCAAGTGTTCGCAGTATACCAAATAGATTTGGAAATTTTATTACTAAAGTGCATATGGATTTGAAAACGTGATTATGATCTACTATGAATGTTATTCAGAAATATATATAAGTATATATATATTGATTTTGGAATTATCATATTCGAATGTATTATCAATGACCAACATGACGATTCACTAACCGAATTCGCCATGAAGGTAACCGCACCGCGGAATGCGGGAATCACATCGCTATCACGACAAACAAAGACGTGATTCACCAATCAACTGGCTGCGGAATGCCGATTTCTATAGCCATATGTGAAATGGTATATCGAATGTGAACCAATAATACTACCTAGACAAACAAGACAGATTCACTAACCGAATATGTCGTGAATGTCATTCTATAGCTATATGAAATCACAAAACCGAAAAGAGAAAACACGATATAAAAAGTGTATTTGTATACATCTTTTACATTGCACGTACATTATAAAGGCATTACTTTGATAAATGCATGATATATATATACTTTAATCAAATGAAATGGAATAGAATCAGATAGTAACTACTAAGCAAGAAAATGCTTAGCGTATTGTTTTATCAATGCCCAGGTATCTAGTGAAAGATAGAGAAGCAAGACCCAAGATCGAGGAACTCAGAGTCATAGAGGAAGAATTGCAGAGTATGCTCCGTCATATGCATTCACTCCATTTCTTTCGAACATTGATATTTTGTAAAACAATTTGAACTCAGAACTTTTATTTTGTAAATGCATTTGTTAATGTAAATGTTATGAGTTCTTTGAAATTGTAAATGGCGGGCTGGTTGCCTAAAATGAAATGCAAGCCTTCTTAATAAAAAAGGTCTAAATAATAACATAAACAAATGTTTTGAAGAGATAATTGAAAAATGTTTGGAGTAAAACTGCTCCGCTTGGATCCGGCCAACTGGTCGAGTCGTGGATTCGGGTCGCGATATCTTTGAAAACTAAAATTTAATAAAACGATAACTAAAGGGATTTGACTAACTGTTTCACAAGGCCCTCAAGCTTTGTCGATCCGCCAACCTGGGCCTGCCTGACACGGTGGCCACAACAGATCACTCGGTTATACATGGTACATTTCTACTCTTTCGCCATAGCTAGAGTACATTGTTTCATTCTTGTGCATCTCATTCATTCCATTGCTATGTCATGTGTGAAAGATTCGGGCTTAGAGGTTAAAACCTCGAAAAGTCATCAGATGAATTCTCCCCTAGAAATAAGGTGAGTAACATCTAATATGTCGGGATTGTGAGTTGTAGATCTCAGGATTCTACTCAATCGTAGACCCAAGGGTCATGGACATGTCGGTTTGATGTCATCCTCTGACGGACTAGCCGACGCACACCCATGTTGTCACTGACATCGTAAGAGAGTTACCGCCACATATAGATGTTGTTTGTGTTATGTTTCAAGAGGATAAGCAAGATGCTTTTACCCCAATCTCGTACCTAATTTACGTGGCACGAAAGGGGGCTGATGGGTTGCCCAGCGCTTCCAACTGGAGGACGAGACTGAGACATGAGTCGGGTCTTACTCCCCAGTAGCGCCTAGAGCAATGAGGATGTCGTTTCGATGAACTACCAGATTACCCGTAGAGGGATGGTGACTTCACTGCATTAAGTCAGACCGTACATCGCCATCTCTCTATGACCTTGATGGGATGGCACTTGCCGAGTCATAGAACTCAAGGTCCAATTACGTGAATTGCTGGATGAGGTTTTTATTAGATGCAGCACTTCACCTCGGGGGGGCGCCTAAAGTGTTGCTTTTCAAGAAGAGGGATACATCTCTCTATTGTGGCATTAACTATTGATAAATAACATGGTTACAATTAAGAATCGGTATCCTTTACAAAGGATTGATGATTTGTTCGACGCTTAAGAGGCCTCGGGGTCTACTCTAAGATAGACTGCGACGGCTATCACGCTGAGAGTTAGAGGCAACATCGCTAAGACAACGCTTCTGACGCTGCATGGGTACTTCCAAGTTCACAAAGGATGCCTTTTGATCGGGACGAACGCTCTAGCTATTTCATGAATCTCACGCATGGGTGTTCAATTTATTTAGATCGGGCCAGCAGATTTTGTTGACTACATCCTAATCCACTCCAAATCTACGGCGAGCATGCTGAGAATCATTTGCTGATCGTTTCCTCCGTGCTTACCGAGAATATCGCTTATATGCCGTTCAGAAGTGCGAATATCGCTTATCGAGGTGAGATTATCAAGCATGGTATTAGTCGGTAAAATATGACCTAGGAAGGTAGGAGGTAGTTAAGAGTTGGGAGAGGCTACGTCGCCGAGATATGCAGTCTCGTCAAGTGTGGTACTAGGAAGGTTCATCGAGACTTTCCGTTAGCTGCACTCATGACGAGGTTAACCCGTATGAGGTCAAGTTTGGCGGAATGACTTATGTGAGAAGGCATTCTAGGATTTGAAAAGGAGGCTCACTTTGGCTCCTATTTTGATAGTCCTGCAGAGGGGACAAGTAAGTACACAGCATTCTCGATGACATCAAGGACTGGGATCGATGTGTCTCGATGCAAATCGAAGGTCAGGGCTTATGGTTCTCGACATAATTGAAGAATCACGAGCGTTAATTATCATTCTACTCATGATATGAAGTTGGCAACCATTGTCCTTGCCTTGAAAATATGGTGCCACTAAATTGCATGGTGAGAAGCTCGGTATTTTCGCACTATAAAAGTATGAAGTACATCTTTATGCAATGACTCAACATGAGGCAACAGTGATTAGAGTATCTAGAAGATTATGACTAGCTTCAGAGTTATCATCCTGCTAAGCAAATGTTGTGGCTAATGCGCTTAACCGGAAGTGACGGGTTGAAAGTGAATGTGTAATAAATGGTAAAAATGTAGACCCGTGCGCGCAAGTATACGCATCGAGTTCACGTAGTATAGCGGCTAGTCAAGTGTTGTTACCATGAAGAGAATCGTGCTGAATACTGGCTTGATGATCTATACAATATTTGGATCTAGTCCTATAGCGAATTATGACTAAATTAACTGAATTAAAGAAAACCTAATATTAAAATTTTGATTTAAGGTAATGATGAGAAAACTAGGGTTTTGCCTTCGCCTACCACACCTGATAGATTTTAACCAGAGAGCGTGATGATTTAATAATATTCCATATGATTTATGTTAGCTGGCTGATCATGCCTACAAGATATTCTCTCCGAGATATAACCGCCTATCTCGCTATGGGGTGTATCAGATCTCCGTCGACCTCTCGACCTGAGATGCTCGAATGTGCAAGCCCTTAGTGCTACACCCGAAATGTGGATATCTCTATTCCTCGATCAATTCGCGTCGCTTTACCCATGTCCCATGAGACATCTTCTCTCGATATTAGACTCTAGCATTAATACGCTATAATTGGCCAAATAATAACATGTGATTAAATTCAAGAGCAAAGCAACCATAGATATACCATATCGATATTAAATAAACCACAATTAAAGTATTAATCCATAATGGTGGCCGTTAGTATTGACAAAATCCTAGAGAGAAAGGTTCATAGTGCATTTTTGTTACGATCAAAGATTTTTCAAAGATAAACTAATCAGGAAAAGAAATACAGAAGAAACCGTCTTCGTGATCTCTGAACTGGGCCTCCGCCAAGCTTCTTCTATCCATCTCTCCTCTTCGCCAGCTTCCAATCCTCCTCTTCTTTTACCAAATTGCTTCCTCTTATACTTTAATCGCCCATTAATGTCAGAAAATCAAACTTTTAGTGCCTCGCTTTGGAAAGGGAGACCGCTACGCTAATACTACGAAGTTATCCCCCGTAGCGCATCGAGGCGGCGCTAGAATCGACATCTGAAGCTCACTGCATTGCAGCCTCCACTACTGTAAGGCCATGCCAAGAACGTGGAGTGCCTGCACAAGTGACTAGCCCCACTCCGCGACTTCTTTTGTTTCTTTCTCTCGTTTGGTTCTTCTATTGCTTAGCTTCCTTTTTATTCCAATATCACCATGTCCTATAAAACATTATAAGATAGGGATTAGCTAATATTAGTGAATATGAATGAATCATGCACCGAGCTATAAAACACATAGAAATTTTACCGAAATGCATGCATGATTCAATTCGATCAACACTTAAAACTTAGTTTTCGTCATTCTCAAGTAAGAATGTATTCTAACCAAAGACAACACAAGAATACACAAAGGCAATCCAATCGACGATATGAGCTCCAAGACACATGATACTACAAAGTGGGTCATCAAGAACTGTGGGCTCAAAAGATATAGTGGACTACCTCTATTGCTCAACTTTCATGAATCCAGACCGGTCACTCTGCCGAACAAGGTGTCAACTCCCGCTTAAGGCTCAATAATCTTTTCCTTAAGGAGTCTAAGGCGCAAATTGGAGTGTGATCTCCAAATGTATGTCTCGCCAATTTATTCACTTCAACTACCTTAAGGATTAACTCTAAGACAAACTGAAGAGTACTAGCATAAGAAGTTTTAGGTGAGGGTTCCTCAGATGGATCTACTGGGTGACTCCCCACCGCCGGGATACAAGCACTGCATATCTGGCTCCCCTCGAACTTCACCGAACACTAACCAAACCTCAAGGCCCTTAGATTAGGAAATCATCCATCCTCTCGGTCTCCATGTGTGAAGAGTAAGAATAATCGTTCCCACCAACATTGTATAATAGGCTTTGAAAAGCCCTGATCGTGTTCTGATTCATCGATGATCCACTTATTCCAAAACTATACTCTTTCCTCTTTTATTTCATTATTTTTCTTATATAGATATATATATTATTTATTTATTTATTTATTTCGCTCAAAGACGATCCTCTTTTTTCTTTAAGGTGTCCCATCACTAGGTGTTTAAACTCTTCCAAGGTTTGTAGAACTCGCATGGTGGTCCGAATCAAGGCATACCCCAAGACACGTGTGTGTGTGCGATAGCTTACTTGGAATGATTTCGAGATCTAAAAGGGGCGCTGCATATGGTTATTCTCAACTTTATACAATCGGCAAATTCGATTGTCAAACAACCTCGAGTTCCCTATTTCATCGAAACACGTGCTTCTACGACATTATGACTTCTTTTGTAATCATGGTCAATTCAAGGCCGGAAAATTAAAACTAACTCCTGAAATCATTGTATCATAATATTGCCAAATGCAAATATGTTGGCACACAGACAAGGCTCCTGCCTTTAAACATGTTAAAAAAAAAAACTAACTAAACAAACAAAAAGTAGGCCTAAAACATGCAAAGATAAAAAATAAAAATAAACAAAATAACACTGAGCTAACCCATATACCAACACATACACCCCCAAACTTAAAACTGACAGTGTCCTCAATGACAAAAAGAAAATAAAGGCAAAGAGATACGTCCTAGAGAATCATCACAGGCGGCGGGTATGCAGGTGAAAAGACAAGAGCCGAAGCCAATCGACGGGAGATATGGTCTCGCTAGCGCGAATGCGCTATCTCGGCCTGACGGGCGCCCATGTCTCGACTCAAGGCAACACGGCTCCCCGAGTCATCCTAATACGCAAATTGTGTGGTGAGCGCATGAATTTGGGGTCTACCAGTGGACTGAGAAGTCAATCGAGGGGACCTTAGTGGTCGCTATCCTCTGGTCGCCAGACCAGCGGCCGCTACAAAGATCTCGCTTGGCCTTCTCATCTTAATCGCTGGGTCACGAACTTCACTGGGCAATGGTAAGGGTAGGCACCACAACCGCTTCCTTAGAGTCCAACACGGATTCCGCTTAGTCAATCGCGTAATAAGTGAGGGGTGTATCGTAGCCCGCAGATCTCCCTCGGGTCAATTTCAATCAACCCAAGCTCGATGATGAACCCGATGTCAAACTAGAACCCCTTGGTCATGGTGTAGAGGAGGATCGTCTTGTCCTTCGTAATTGTGCTAAGATGTAGGGTAGGCCTAATTTTAACACATAAGAAATTATACCAAACTTTAGCCACGGGCGTGAGGGAGTGCATTCGGGTGGTGGTGAAATCACTAATCGATGGTCGGTGTTTCACATCGCCACGGAGTGAGCTCCTCGCACTAAGCGCTGGGTAGGTCTATGTCGCAATACGCTATACTCTACACTATCATCATCCAAACAGTAGTAGATTAAGTTGCTGATGGCCTGATACCAAACTCATCCACTTATCTCTGACTTAAGACTGCAAATGACTGAAGGAAGATTATAGTGAAATCCCCCGCGACGATCGGCCACTTCGAACAGGTAACAATAAAGATCACACCATGGTCCTGTAGATAGTGAAGTTGAAAACGCATCGGAGGTGGGGAACGCATTCCCGGGGATGAACGAAGCAATAACAACGATCGCGATAGATCCTACCGGAAATGAACGGTGCATCTTCAGAGGAGGTGGTGGCACGCGCTCACGAGGTGGAGCCAAATCACTTGTCTTTTCAATGGGATGACTGAGCCATGGTGGCTGACTTGAGTGGAGATCCTCAAACACAACAAAAATGAGAGGAGATGGTGGCACCAAAAGTCAGGGTGGACGGAAAATGAAAAGTCGTGTGGGCATTTATAGTATAAATGTATTCTGCCGCCACGTCACGACTAAGGGCTCTACGCAACAGAAGTGTGTTCACGCAATGGCAGTAGAGCTTTCGTTGTTAGCCGCACCCGAAAGTGTGAAAAGGAACGCAAATGTGTAGTGGTCTCACCGTCAGGTACCGTGAAAAGTTAGACAATAATTTTTTTTTTTGTCTTCATTTAGCTTATACAGAGAGTCTCACGCTGCTATGGACTAGAAAGTATGGAACAAGGATTTTCTATTTTTTTGAAGCACGAAATTGGCCCTCTCACACTGTAATGAACATGCACATCCCTTAGAGATCGTGCTTGCACTCCTTCAATACTCTTTGAAAAACTCACAAACACATTAAAACAACAAAGCGTAGTTTGAAAGGTAAATGTACTAAGAGCAATTAAAAAGATTTAAAATAATGCAAGTTCAAAAGGGAAGGGGATTCTACAATACTGGGTTACCTCTCAAGAAATGCTAGCTAACGCCGTTAGCCTCGACATTCCCGCAACGCATAACACGAAGATCGAAAATAATCGAATCACAGATGGGCCCACACTTTTTTGTTATCCTACCCTAAAAGGTCAGAATATACTACTTCCGCATGGAATTCCTCCTCCAAAATAAGCTAACTGGGCATTGAATTTGAATTCAGTTCTTTTCCTGTGGGATGCATTATCTCAACCTCCATATGAAATACTAACCATCAACTGCGTTCGACCATTTCGACTTCAACTCGCTGTGGAAGAGTTTCAAATTTAGAATTGAACAACAAGATTTGCTAACCCAGCTCAAACTCTTTCCTTACAATATGCTCGTTTCATGCAAAGCTTTTTGTTCTTTCATGCATTCAAGCATTCTCATAGGCCTCATCGAGAATTCATCTAATTCACTTAGTCAGAGCATCCTCTTCTCTCCTATTTACCTTACTATCCATGTTCAAGCCTAGTTGACCAAGATGTTTTATGTTCTAATTCCATCAAGTAAATGAGTGTGTTTTCCCATAGACTAGTCAAATGGCGACATACCTAATGGGTTCTTAAATGTTGTCTTGTATACCCAAAGTTGCATCATCAATCTTCTTCACCTACTTCCTTCTCGAACTACTGACCGCTTTCTCTATAATGGACTTATTTCCGACGGACACCTAGGCCCGTCCATTTGCTCATGGGTGGCAGCGAGTGAAGTGCGATGTCGCACACCATATTTTTGCAAACTTTATCAACCAAATACTGTAGAAAATGAGCACCACCATTTGTGATCAATGCCGCGGGTGTCTAATGTGCTGTAAATATGTTGCCGCTAAGGAACTCTGACTACCACACCGGCATCATTCGTGCGTGCCTGGGCATTGCCCCACCATTTGGAGACGAGTCCATAGCAAGGAGAATATACAAGTTACTAAATGAACAGGGAATGAACCCATGAAGTCCATCCATCACAAGTCAAACAAATTTTAATCCCCAGAATCAAGGCGGTAACATGGGTGGTTCATCCCGCGAAATGCCGCCATTCTTTGGCACCTCTATCATAGGTAGATACAACCGGCATGCATCCTTGGAACGTTTAGCCAAGAGGAAACCTCGATTGAAGTACTTTTGTTTGGCTTGTCCTCGTCCCAAAGTGTCCTCCACATGATAAGGTGCGACAGTGATTTAGAATGCTACCCATTTCATTTTCCAGTACACACCGCCTTATCACTTGATCCTCACAATTTTTATACAAAATAAGCTCTTCCCAGTAGTAGTGCTTCAAATGTGAAAAGAACCTCTTCTTCGACTGGTAGCTAAAATCGGGCGGGATAATCTTGGCCACTAAGTAATTCACATAGTCGGCAAACCATGGAATGGTTCAGGATCTAATTACTAAAAGTCGCCATTCGGGAAATCATCATTAACTTGTACTCGCTTCTAGGCTATCTCCATCACGTGATAGATGGTCTCATGTGATTAGGTTCTCTGCCTCTTCGTCTTGATTGTGTCAAATTTTGAAATAGGAGCACCTAATCAGATTAGTCTAGGTTTCTATCCTTTTAGTCATTAGATACTTAATGGCCGAGTGGTCAATGTGCATTATTACCTTATTGCCAATCATAGTGGCCTAATTTATCAAAGGTGAAAACAATGGCTAATAGCTCTTTTTCAGTGGTGGCATAATTCAGCTGGGCATCATTCAAGGTAAGGCTAGCATAGTGAATAACCTGGAATATCCTCTCTCTTTTCTACCCTAACATCATTCAACAAGATAGTCACTCGGTATTCACATTGGGGTTTTAAACGGAGGTCCTAACTGTGCTAGCAACCATAAATACACAATTATCTTTCAGATTGAAAGCTATACACACCGTTGATTCGTACACAAAGAGGTGCTATGAATCAACAAAATTTTAACTTAAATTACTCCATCGCTGCGAATAAGTAACTACTACGTATCAGCGCGCTAGGGTCGAACATGGGGGATGGGTTTTTTGTACAAATGATTTGCAAGTGATTCAAAATGGTGACTTTCACTCGATTTTAAGGTTTTGTAAAAATAGTGTTGGTTTGCTTCACAGCCGAAATCGAAATAAGAAAAATGTAAAATAGAACTCGAATCGGGCCAAGCCATCGGATGCGAGTTCTATGTGTCACCGAGAGGTCCCTGGGTTATTTTCGTCGGAGGATGACCATAGTCATCTCCCCGAACCGTGACCTACTAGCCATAAAACCTAACCCAAAATAATTATTCTTTTGAAAATGGCATTCACTAGCCATTTATGTTCTCAGTTAGTTCAAACGAGTCTCCTTGACTCACATTACAATGGGTAATAAATGATAACTAATGATCATCACGAGATCTAGTAATAAGCATCAAGTGAGCACTAAAAGATTACCGGGCACCACTCATTCAATATGAATCACGATCTACACCGCTAAGCTGAGAACACAAATGTCTGACTACCCGCTGAAAAACAGGGACTCCTAGTAGCCTCCCAGATCCCGCAGACCCAAAGAGTCGTCAAGGAGGAACGGTTTTAAGCCGCTCATCCTCCGAGTTGTCATCCTGAGGGGTGTTCGCTGCCCGCAAAGTGGAAAGAAAATGAGAGAAGCGCCGAGCAGGGCTAAGGTCGAGAGCCGAAGCTTCCGCTACTTTTTTTTTATTGATCAGTTGATTCCTTTATTGCATCTTTGACTAAAATTTATATACCCGCCAGCAAGGAAATTACAAAAAATCAAAACCAAAAAAGCTATTACAAGGGATACATTTTAAGAAACAAAAAAATTGTAACAAAATCTGAGGGCGCCAAAAGCAAAGAACAAAGTGGTTGAACGGGTGAACAAGGTTATGAGCATGAACAATTGTCACAGGATGCACTCACAGTTGCTCCATTTTTCTTCATTTTTTTGCCCTTCTTTCCTTTCTAGGATCCGATCTCGTAACGATGAGTTCAACTCTGTTCTTCGTGTTTAAATTGACTGACACCTTTGGCCTGATTATCTCAAAACTACAAAATTAGCCACAAAATGCGATCACGGAATAGTAGGACCTTAATGTGCAAATCGGTTAATTAGAATGATTAGTACACAAAGTGTTTCAAACCTTAAATAAATAGGTCCAAAATAGCACTTTTCGAAAGCACTAATCACACACTCAATCCCACACATTGCCAGTCCTCAAAGACGAAAGAAAGAAAGAAAGAGGAGAGCATGCAAAAATAATAACAAAATTATGTTCACAAAATGCTATTTCAAAAGCAAGGTGAATGAGTAAATGCCTAACCCTAAGTAAGAATCATCAAACCCTTGCCCAATAATCCTATCTCGAGAGAATGAATGCCATAAAAAAAATCGAGCATCAAAAAGAGCCTCCATCTCGTGATCACCCAGAACTTCCACCAAAATCTAAGTGTTTGTTTGATCACTCAAATAATAAATTGCTAAACTCCACTTCCCAACTCAGCTATCGACACAACCTAGCATGCTAACCAACCTAAACAGATCAAAGACCCCACTTTTATTCCACAATTCTTTTGCGGTTGTGGGTGCAATGCTAATGAATCCACCTCACCAAAGTCCATGTAACGGGATCTACCGATGACTCCTAACCAATTAAGGCTAGGCACCAAGTCATAAGGATCTTTCTCGACCACTAACTCTCGTGTTTCACCGACTTCGACGATTTCAACTCCAAGACCTACAACTCGCTAAACTCCACCTATCCACCCGCGGTAGCGTAAAGCACTGTTCTGCGGGTCTTCAACCGCCTGGCTTAGGCACCTGGGTTTTTAAGCCACATATACCCCTGACTGCTCCTGCTTTAAGGCAAAAGCGCACTTTCTCGCTTTTCTTTTCTTTCTTTTTCATTTTCACTTCATTATTTCGAAATATCAATACGCCTTCTATTCATGGTCCTTAACCTATTAAAGGTGGTCAACTAAACTAGGTAGGTTATTTAAAGTTTAGGAGGTCGTAGTTTTTCAAATTATCTGAAACCCGATGTGCACAAGGTGTGGATAGCTAAAGGTGAAGAAAAATGGTCGAAAGCAACAAGAGTTCAACCGATCATCCACTCAACTAGGCATGGAACCAATCTAACATCAATAGAATTGACAATGCTTCACACTTTTCAAACTACAAAGTTAAGGTAACACAAAAATTGGGTGCAAAATGGGTCCAATTTTGAAAAAGTGTTGTATAAGATAACAAATTTTCCATAAAGGAAAACCAAGCCACGAACATCACAAAATGGGCTTCGCTTCAAAATAATAACAAAAACATAAATAAATGCTACTTCTTCGCTAACTCTCCTAACCAAATGTCTCATCACAACAGAATGGGCTCCTGATTGAAAGTTAGAGAAGGAAGTGCTACTCCTCGATGAGATGTGTGCCTATTTTTCGATAAGAGACTTCACAAGCTTCCATCGACACCTTATTCACTCCGCTTGGGCTTCAACAAACAAGAAGAAAAAGAAAAAAAGTGATTAGTTGGAGGATTTAAAATTACACCTTCATAATAATTTCCAAAAGTGTTCTTCAAGTTATATTTGGATTCTAAACTCTAAGCTCTCCAACGGTACCAAAACAATTTCCAAAACGGGAGTTCGATGAAAAGCCATGCTTAAACAAAATCGGGAGGCAAAATAGGAGAGGTAGCGAAAATTCCCAAGATAAATAAAATTCAAGCTCAGAATAAAATCCCTCTCTCTTTTCCTCGCTTTTCGATCTTCATTCGCTCAAAATTTTCACCAAACTACAAAAATTAATACAAGAAAAATTAAGAAAATTTGCAGAAAAGTGAAAAACAAGCTAGAACAAAGATTAACTTAAAAACTAGAGAAAATCTAAAAAAAGAAAAATTAAAGAAATCAAAATAAACTAAAATAAAATAAGATAAAAATGAAAACAAAAAGTGGGGGAGACTGTGCTCCCCCCAAACCAGTTTTTTAGGCCTTTAGAGGTTGTTGGAACCGCGGAGCTCAGGATTGCCGAGGTCCAGTGTTCCATGTCCTGAACCAAGACCTAACCATCCGCCGCTATGCTACGTGAACATCAACAATGCCAAAGTCTTCGATGTAGTGGCAAAGGCCCTTCCAATAGCGGCCACTAATTTTCTAATGTTGTGCGTACACGTGCGCCGCAAACAAAGGTGGCCTCGCGGTGTGTTTCTCAGCGGATCAGGCCAAGCAGCAGAAGGCGTGACGCACCCCAGAATGGGCCATTTTCGTTCGCGCTGGCATTAGGATCCAAATTTATGGGATTGGTTGCTGATAGGTTGTCCTCTCCATCAAGCTTTCCATCGCTTTCCTCAACAAGAATTCGGAGATTGTTTCATCTTGCATTTTATAATATTGCTCATCCATCATGGTGTCAATCAGCACTCTTTTCTGGATTCTCCTCCTTTGATAAACAAGTCGATTGGTGAGCTTTGGAGATGGACTCCTCAAGATGTCAATTCTTTTTATCAATTTCGCTGAACTAATCCAATTTCTTGTTTAGGAGCTTCCACCGTGTTAATTTCGATCAGTCTGACATTCACTACCCTCTACTCCTCTTTGAAATTATCCACTAGTTTGCTCAAGTTCAGTATTGCCTGCTCAATTGGAGAAATTAACTGTGGTGGTTGTGGTGGCTGAGGAGTTGAGGTAAAATGTAGAAGGTGAGGTGCATAAATTGAGGGAACACCATAGACTCCGCACTCATCCATCGTCTCATAGTCCCCGCCGGACCTGTATGGCTCGATTTCTCCCCAAGGATTGCTGATTTTGCCATGGAAGGTTTCATAGTCCCTCATTGACATGTACGCCTCTGGCTTCCATTGCAGTATTGACTATAATCGCTCCTCTAGGTGCTCCATTTGATCACACCAAGCCTCGGCCTGTGCTCCGCGAGACAGATTCACAGCCTTCCTCCGGATTTACTTCACTAGAAATTCCCAGAGTAAAACAAAAGTGCATAATCTAACTACATCAAGAGACAACTTACCCACAAAGTTAGGTTACCTAAAAACAAATCAGAACTAAAATTAAGAAGATCATAGTAAAATATATACGTGAAAAAAATTCACTAAGACTTCAGACTATGGATCACAAGTGTTCATCAGTCAACATTCGTGACTTAGGCACCATCCCTAACGACGCCATCGGATTCCAGGCACAAGAGGTGTTATGAATCAACAAAATTTTAACTCACTACTTCCTATCAGAAAGAATGGCTCAGATAGCTGCTCGAGTCGTAACACAGATGTGTTTTTCTGCACAACAATGACGCAAAGGATCAAAATGCAGAATTTCCAATGACTTCAAGGTCAAAAACGTGGGTGTTGGTCGCTCGCTGTGTCGAATCGAATAAGAAAAAATGTAAAATAGAACTCCTCGAACTGTCAAGCAACTGGATGCGAGTTCTACAAGTTACTGAGAGGTCCTCTGGTTATTTCTCAATGGGAGGACGGCTCAACATTCCCAACCCATTCATTTAGCTATAAACCCAACTCAAAATATCGATCTGAAAACAGATTCACTAGCCATTTATGTTCTCACCGCCTAAATCCAGTCTCCCTCACCACATTACAATGGGTAATAAATGATAAATTCAATGGTGAACATCACGAGATCTAGTAATAAAGCACTGGCGAGCACTAAAGATTACTAAGTAATCACCATTCAACATGAATCGGCGATCTAAGCACCGCTGGCAGGAGAACACGACGCAGTGACTACCTCGCGTAAAAACAAGGGACCTCCAAGAGCTCTGTGATCCTCGTACCAAGAAATTCTTCATTTAAGGAGGAACGTTTTAGCCGTTTATCCCTCCAAGTTGTCATCCCTCTGGCGCTCGCTGCCCGTAAAGTGGAAAAGAAAATGAGACGTAAGGAGGAGAGAGAAGAGCAGGCTTTCTGAGAGTTGAAAGCTTCCTGTCACTTTTTTTATTGATCAAGTTGATTCTTTTTTACAAACTGATCTACTCTTATATACTACCCGAAAGCAAGGGAATGAGCAACAAAACTAAAACCAAAAGCTATTATAATGATAATATCCGAAGAACAAAAAAATTGCAACAAAAATCGAGGCGTCAAAAGGTGTGAATGCGGGTTGAATGGTGAACAAAGGTTAGAGCATGTAAATTTCGCAAATATTCCATTTTCTTCACTTTTCGCTCTCTTCCTTCAGATCCGATCCGCAACGATGAGTTCAACTCCTAAGTTCTTTTTGCGGCTTGAATTGACTGGATAATTTTGGCCCGATTATTCGGGTAAAACTACAAAATTAGCCAAATGCGATCAATGGAACAGCGTGGACCTTAATGCAAATCGGGTTAATAGAATGATTAGTACACAAAAAGTGCTAAACCTAAATAATCGGGTTCAAATAGCACTTTTCGGAAAGCACCAATCAACCGCTTCATCAAAATCAAATGTGTCCTTTGAATCCGTAAAATCGGACAAAGGCTTTACAACTGAGAAAATATTTTATGAACCCCATAACCCCGTGAACCTAGAAAGCTTCTTGCCTTTACTATATTGGTATGTTTTATCACTAATCTTAGCCATACCTGCCCTTCAGACAATCCGATGCCTAAGTACTATGCCTTACTGCATTCATAAAGTGGCACTTCTCCCAATTCAGAACAAGTCACTCTCTTAAGACCTAACAAGCACCGACCTCGTGCTTTTCGTAATTGTCAAAGGAGTTCCGCAATATCAAAAGTCAGCCCATGAACACCTTAATGTCTTTTTTCAACATGTTTGAGAATATGAGCGCATCATAAGCGATGAAATGTGCTTGGTCGTTACCACGACCCGAGAGACATCTGCTAAATCTGTGAATGTACCATAAGAACCTTCAGATGTTTGTCTTCTCTTAAATCCTCTGAGGGCTATAAGCTGATCTAATTGTGGCGAATACCCATCTAAGAAACAATAATGTCATTGCCCGCCAGCCTATCTAACATCGATCCTAGAAATGGCAGGGTGATGACATTTCGGGTGTGTATTCAGTTTCTGTAGTCAGTAAATTCTCCACCTGTGACTGTTACGGAAGGTGAAATATGTTATTCTCTGTCTTTATCACTATGGTTCCTCCATTTTTTAGGCCTGACACATGCCCGGACTCTGTCTTTCATCGAGAAATAGGATAAATATCACGACATCTAGCCAACTGTTGCTTCCTTGCGGACTACTTCTTTCATGGTTGGATTCAGCCTCCTCTGTGCTTCCACTGAAGGCTTATGACCATCTTCTAATAGAATTAGATGCATACACATCGAAGGGCGAATCCCTTTTAAATCGACCGGAGACCATTCAAGCGCGTATGTGAGTCCCAAGTACTCTCGATAACTTATCTTCTTACTGGCTGTTGTAGGGGATCTTTGAAATAATCACTGGTAAGGTGGAGGCGTCCCCAAGATAAGCATACCTCAAATGGTTGGGTAGTGGTTTTTGCGCCATCTTGGGTGTTTGTTCGAAGGATGGCATTGATGTTTGAGCAAATTCGCCTAGGGGTTCATAGTATTTCCTCCTATTAGGCTGAAAGGAGTCCATCCATTTCACATACTCTTTGACCTCTTCTCCCAGTTCTTCTGATTCACTTTGTACCAGGCTAGTCTCCAAAGGGTCAGTAGGACCATTATGGCTAGACACTATAGCCTCCACAGTCTCTATCATGAAGCATGTGTCACTCTCTGCTGGGTGTTTCACAACCTCAAACACATTGAATTTGACCTGTGTCTGTGCTCTCGTTTCAACTCTCCCCTCTGTGCATCAATCATTGCCCTACGAGTGGTGAGAAATGGTTTACCAAATATTATGGGTATTTCTTTATCTTCTTCCATGTCCAGAATGATGAAATCTGCCAGGAAGATAAACTTGTCTACCTTTCTTTAGAGCGTCTTCTCAATGAGTTGCACGCTAGCGGAGTGTGACTGTAGTTGGGCAAGCTTCACCTATTCCCAGTCGTTTGAATATGGATAAAGGCATGAGGTTAATACTAGCTCCTAAGTCATGAGACCTCTCAAAGTGGGTTCTTGATGAGTATGAGGAATAGTGAAACTACCACAGGTCTTTCGACTTACGTAGTGGTTTTCCCTTTGAGGATGGCATTACATTCCTCGGTGAGAGTCACTGTCTGGAACTTGATGAATCTTCTTTTCTTTGACAATTATATCCTTCATGAATTTTACATAGTGGGCATCTGTTCTAAGCATTTAGCAATGGAATGTTTATATACATTTTTTGAACACATCCGTAAACTTTGTGGTGCTTATCAATTTATTCTTCTTTAGGCGTTGAGGTATGGAATTGGAATGATAGGTTGAGTCGTGGTTAGTCGATCTTTAGCCTCAGTTTCTTCTTCCACAAACTTTTTTCTCATAGAATTTATTCCTTTCTATCTTGTCATTTATGAATTTAATTCTGGTTTTACTTTCTGGGTTCTGCCTCTCCTATCATTGGTGGTACGCCTTGAGTGCTTTGCTAATTCTGCCACTTCTCAATGTGGCAGCTTTAACATGTTCATTACCTTCTCATCTCAAGTTCACCTCACGATTTGCTGAGTGACTGATCCATGTTCACCCTCTCGATCAACAATGTGGCCATTTGCAGCCTATTTGCCTTCCCGGGTTCACGAGTTGGGCCCCTTGATTGTTCTTTGGGTGGATTTGTTTCTAAGTACATTGCTTTGATTTTGGAATGTGGCCTTTGTCTCATTCATAAATGTGTTATGGGAAGTCATCATATGAGCTAAGGCTTATTCTAAATCCACTTTCTTCTCAGGTGGGGGCTTGGTCGCTTGAAGTGGTGGCATCTTGTGCAGTTGTTCCTCAGGCCCGTAATTTTGGTTGCCACGATTATTTTGGTTACCTCTCAACCACAGTGGTCGATTAAATTTTGTTCGATAAGTATTACCTCTATCTTATCCTTCTTTGTTGTTGATTACCTTTGATTCACATATTGTGCTTGCTCTCTTTGTCATACGCCAGAACTGAAAATCATATCGTGTTGTCCTCCATAAGACTATGAGATATCAGGGATGTCGAATCACATTCACTGTACCTTACTGCTTCTATAGTTGTTTAGTTAACTGTGCGACATGGTTTTACCCGGAGTTCTTGAGAACTTACATTGTATCGCCCTCACAGGACTTCCTAGGTCGTGGAAGTCTATCTCGAGGCCCGATTAGAATTGAGTGGTTGTATCTTCCAATATCTCATAAGCGATGCGTAGTCTTTTCATCGGGGCACCTCCTGGCGAGGCATCAATGATAGTCTAGTTGAGATAAGCAATAGTTATAAAACATGTACTTTGCATCCACCTAGTTAACCTATGATGTGGGCATCTCCTCGAGTGCTCATAAGGAAATCTCTCTAAGCCTCGGCGAGTTCCTCAGATTTTTCTGAATGTTTTGATCTCTTGCACTAGCTGTGCGATCTTTGCGGGTGGGAAAATTTTGGTAAAAAATTTATGCACCAAGTCCTTCCATGAAAGTGATGGAATGCGGTGGTTGGCTAGTCAACCAATGCTTAGCTCGGTTGCTAAGTGACAGTGAGAACAGAATGATTTATGAGGTTTCTTACCTAATTATTCATTATACTTGGGTGTATCCATACTTCAATAAAGCGGTGGATCTGCATTCGGATTCTCACTGACAGCCATAGCGTATGTTGTGGAGCATTTGCGGGGATTACTCCTTTCGGCTCAAAGTTGTTCGGCTTGAATGGGTGGTCGTCGTATAGCTATTTGAGCAATTGTAGATGGTAAAGCGAGCTCTCTCGAGTAGCATATCACGGATTATCGGGCTGTACAAATGATCCCGGTGGCTGATCACATGGTCATCATTGATCCATATGGTTCATTCCTTTCTTGAGCGAGTCCCGCCATCCTCTTGATTACATGATTTTAAATTGGGTTACGTATTGCTTCTCTACGTGTCGATGTAATGTCCGTTTGGTTCGAGGATCGGAATGGGAAGTAATTCCTGGAATCTTGTGTCTTTGCATGCTACTTAATTACTTTCCCGAAATCCACAAGTATGAAGTCAGAACCAAGTCAAACTTGATGAAATAAGGCAAAATACCTAAAGCAAAGAATAATAATAAAAAAAATAATTAAAAGGTAAAAAAAAAAACTAAATAAAATAAAATTTATTCAAAGTACAATCTATGGCACGGTTGTCAATATCAACACTAAACTTCTCCCTGGCAACGGAACCAAAAACTTGACGATCTGAAAGTGAATGTGTAAAAATTGGTAAAAATGCAAACCCATGCACATAAGTATACGCGTCGAGTTCATCTAGTGTAGCAGCTAGTCAAGTGTCGTTCCCATGAAGAGAAGTGTGTTGAATACTGGCTTGATGATCTAGACAATATTTGGATATAGTCCTATAGCGAATTATGACTAAATTAACCGAATTAAAGAAAACCTAATATTAAAATTTCGATTTAAGGTAATGATGAGAAAACTAGGTTTTTTGCCTTCGCCTACCACACCTGATGGATTTTAACTTAGATAGCGTATTTATTTATTATTCCATATGATTTATGCTACGGTTGATCGTACATAAGATATTCTTCTCTCGAGATATAACCCGCCTATCTCGCCAGTGGGTTGTACTGATCTCAAGCCAATTCCCCTTAACTCCGAGATGCTTCGACGGCAAACCCTAATGCTACACTGAATGCAGGATATCTCTATTCCTGACAGACCAAGTGTTTCTTTACCCATGTCCTACAAGTCATCTTCTCGATATCGTAATTTAGCATTAACATACCACACCGCCAACAATAACATGTGATTAAATTCAGAGTAAAGAAACCATAGATATTCATATCGACATATTAAATAAACCACAATTAAAGTATTATCCATAATGGTGCAGTTAAGGTTGACAAAACCATAGAGAGAAAAGTTAGTTCATAGTGATTTTTGTTACAGACTGAAAGATTTTCAACATTAAACGAATCAGGAAAAGAAATACAAAAGAAGCCGTCTTCGTGATCTCTTAAAATCCGTCTCCTCCAATCTCTCTCTATCCGTCTCTCCTTGTCTTCAGTTTGCCTCTAATCCCCTGATTAGTGCTCAAAAAGTGCAATTTTAAACCCTATATTAGATAGGTTTTGAGTACTTTTTGATCATTAATCATGTCATATATCCCAATTGAAGTGTTCATGTTACCTTAGTAACACTTATGTCAATTTGAGGTGTTTTTGGTTGTTTGTAGACTTTTGTACATTTGAACTTCAACTCAAATGCAAATGATCAATCATGAGGTCGGAGAATTTAGTCTCGGCCGTAATGACCCGAAAATCGTGGAAAAACAAAGGAAAAGTGGAGGAAATGAGATGCGATTGAAAGACGGGGTGAGAGGAATCTGGAAACGACAAAGCAGGCAATTTCGCAACCTGTTGTAAAGCAAATTCGCAACCCTATGAATTTATAGCTGTCCTTAATCGGTCGCAAGTGTGATTTCGCAAAGCGTTAGCAACCTTAAGTGAAGAATTTATTGTGGCCCACTTAAACCTTGTTCCTTAGCGAAATTATGGGTTTTAAGCTTCTCCTAAATTTTGCTATCTTAGAAATTTAAGCTAACTAAGCGAAGTGCACCCACTATGAGAATTTCCAATTTTAAGCTACACTTGCCAAATTAGCTAGTTAGCGAAATTCTCCTATAAGCGAAATTCTGCGAGCCTCGTCATGCTTTGTAATTAATGCAACCGCCTTCAAACTTGGTTTATTACTCTTTTGTCCAATAACTTAGCCTAGTTATTAGGGTTTTTGGTAATTTCATACCTTGAGGAGTCCTATAAATACCCCTCATGTTTTGTAATAAAGGAGGAGGATCAGTGGAGAATTGGAGGAACAATTGGGGAGAAGATATTTTGTAAGTTTTTATTTTTGTAAATAAATTGTTTTTTTTAGGTTTTGCTTTTATTTATTTTCTCTCTTCTCTCTCTTCTTTCTCTCTTCTTTCTTTCACTTTCCTGGGTGCCAAACACACCTCTTGAGGATGACAACTCAAGAGATGCTTGGCTTCAAAGCCTCCTTCCTTTGAAGGGAAAGGAAGCTAGCTTGGTGGTGGGGAGTTAAGCATGTTGTCCTCTTGTACTAAAAGTCACGGGTAGTGTTATGGCCCTTATTTTTTCAAAGAGTCGGTTGCATAACATGGATGTTATTGTCTTGGCGATACTCTCCATGCTTTAGGGCTGTTCTTTAGATAGTCTTTCACGAGCCTCGAGGTAGCATTTACATGTTAGGGTTCTTTAGAATTAGTTAACTGTGTACGACTTTTATTGTTTTGGCCAATACTCTCTCCATACTTTAGGGTTCAGTGCTCGGGTAGAGAGATGCACTGTGATTCTTTAGATGGTCTTTACTAGCCTAAAAAAAAATGATAAAGGAATGTTAGGGTTTTAAACAGGGCCATAAGCGCATCTGTGTTGACTCACATAGGAGGATAAAACACGAGGACATGTGTTTGCCACTAGCTTGCCAAGTTAGTGACCTAAATCTTCAAAGTTTAATTTCTTCACTTTAGAATTTTAGTTTTTACCATTTCGATTTTTGCGATTTCGAGTTTAAACCGTTTTACGACTTTGACACAAATCAAAAAAGTCTCAAATGAAAGCCTTACCTTCATGCCTAATGCAAACCATTTCTAGGAAAGAAAACCCATCCCGTGTTGACCCTAGACCACTATACTGCAGTAAAAACTACGCGGTAGAAAGGAGGGAGCTTTTAGGTATATAAATATTGTTGATTCGGCTCGACTCTTGTAGCGCGAATCATCCCAGATTCCCACCTCGAAATTGCTTCCTCTTTATACCTTAGAATCCGGGCCCATTAATGGCTCAGAAAATCAAAACTTTTAGTGCTCCCGTTTGGAAAGGGAGACCTCGCTACGCCACAGCATACCCGAGGCTATCAGAATCTGGCATTTAGGTTCGCTACAACGTAGGCCTCCTCGCTGCTATGAAGCGCTACGTCGCAGTGTGGAGTACCTCGCTACTGTGTAACTGAGGCTCCACTGCTGCACTTCTTTATTGCTTTCTTTGCTTTGGTTCTTTCTTCTATTGTTTGGCTTCCTTTTTTTATTCCAATATCGCCATGTCCTATAAAACATTATAGTATAGGGGATTAGCGCAATATTAGTGAATATGAATGTGAATCATGCAACTAAGCTATAAAAACACAAAGAAATTTCTTGAATGCATCGTGATTCACTCGAATCGGGAAGTCACGAGGGGTTTGGCTAGTATGGCTTCAGGAGTGGGAGAAGCTAGAGGCTATGGGTTGAGTTCGTTTGCACCTCTGAATCGAGCTCGAGGGTGTTCTAGGGGTTGGTGACTACGTCTTCCTCTTAAGCGAGTGATTCGTCGGGACGGGACATAGAGATATTGTCCATTAAGGACCGAATATAGTCGCATACAAGTGATGAAGGTTGGTCCATTCACACAGATGGTAGTCTTTGGTATAAGGGATATATTGTGAACCTAGTTGATACTTGAGGAAGTCCTCGGGGAGTTCCATATCTCTCGTTTTGCGGTACATCACAGGTGGCGCAGATGTACCATAGTTTTCATCGCCCGATTATTACTAGAGCGGGATGAAGAAACACGTTGGAGACTGTTCGTAGATCTCTCACGTGTCGGGTAAAGTTAAGCGGTAGAGACGATGGGAGTTACTCCGGGCCTTTGGAGGTAGCCAGGAGTAGAAGTGGGGAGCATATCGCGATGGATTTTTGTGACTCACTTACCATGGACATCGATGGAGACATGGCCTTGATATGGGTAATAGTGGACCGACTTACTAAGTCGACACACTGCCTGGCTGTGCGGATGACCTTCACGCTGGAGGAATTCTATAAGTTGTACGTATGAGAGATTATCTGGTTACATGGAGTGTCAATTTCCATAGTATCGAATCGGGATCTAAGTTCGCGCACTTTTAGGAGGCTTCCAGAGCCATGGGAACCTGAGTTGATGATGAGAACTACTTCATCCCCAACGAATGGTCGATAGAAGGAGACCATCAAAGCGATTGAAAATGCTGAGCATGTATGTCTTGGATCTTAAAAATTGTGGAAAAACACCCACCCTTAGTAAATTTACTGTAGCAACGAGTTTTCAAACGAGCATACGTATGGCACCCTACGAGGCACTATATGGGTGACCATGTTGATCTCCGGTTTGTTGGACGGAGGTAGGAGAGAAAATCTCAATGGGTTCGGATTTATAAAGGAACACCTATGAGAAGGTGGAATTGATACAAAAGCGTCTTCTCATGACTCGGAGTCGACAGAAAAGCTACGCCCGATAGGCAGCGGCGACCTGCAGAAGTTTGAGGTGGAGGCGATCATATCTTGAGGGTGATACCTAGAGAGGAATGAGTCGAGGGTTCGGCAAGCGGGAAAATTTGTCGGTGAGGTACATGGACCCTGCCGGTGGCAGAGAAGGTGGGTATAGTTGCGTGCAGTTGGCATTACACATGAACATGAGATGTTCATGCGGTTTTCCATGTCTCCATGCTCCGGAAGTACACTCCATATCCGACTCATGTAGTGGATTGGGGCGAGCTTGTTGTTGATACTGATGGAACCTTCAAAAAGGGACTGGTATGTATCATGGATAGCCGGATCGATTTATGACGCAAGACCTGTGAAGTTAAACGTTGTGTTTGCAGAAATCACCAAGGAGTAAGATGCAACATGGGAATATAACAACATGTTACTACCTATCCATTTTATTTGAGGATCTGTTGCACGTTTGTTTTAGTCATTTGATAATAAATATCATCAGTGATATGCAAGTGATAATTGACGCAGAGTGTGATGAGTCTTAAACTCATTTATTTTTAATCTAATTTTCTATATGTTTAACACTTCTTAACTCTATTAGAGGCTGTAAATTATGGAACATTCACAAACTTTTTGCTTGGCAGTGTTAATAAAAATGAGAAAACAAGTAGAAAAGAAGTGAAAAATGGAAACCTAAGTAGAGTCTTTGACAGGACATAGTTTTGATGTCGCACACAATTTCAAGGTGCAGAATCAAGGTGTTATAAAATGAGTATTATATGTTGTAACAAAGTCCAGATAAACTTTAGCTTAAATAGAATCTTGTTATGATTAAAGAGTCTCTATGTCTGCATGTTGCTAAAGAAAGAATTTAAAGAAGACTATAGTGACAAAATTTCTTAACTCTATTGTGACAATGATCAAGGCAGAGAGCAAAGGAGCTGTGTCACGACAATATTTCCTCTGTTGCAACATAAAAAGCTGAAGACTAACAAATGAACTCTATCACGACAAAAGACAATTCTGTCACGATAGAAAATGCTAAGAATACAACACAAGTCAACCAAGACAAGTGTTTTTATGTTGCGACAAAGTTTTCAGAACCAAGACAGCTCAAGGAGGAATTTTTGTCACAATAAAGAAAATCATGTCGCAACATAACATTCAGAATTCACAACTAAGAGCATAAAAGTCTTTGTCGTTAAACAAACATGAAGGTAAGTGAATTCTATCGCGATAAGGAGTTAAGGAGCAAATAATAAAAGAATACACAAAGAAACTCATGTTTAGATATAGTAAAAGAATTTAATGGCAGACCCCACAGAACAAAATTTTAAGGTCATGGTAATAACAAAAATTATGGAATTATATAATTATGTCGCGATGTGAATAAAATTAGGTTGCAAATGTAAATAAAGGAGAATCAGATAGCTGTCAAGCATGTAGCAACAAAGATTTCAAGTCACTTAATAAATATTTCAGCAAGAGACAATAATCTGAGAAGAAAAGTTTGTCGCGACCAAGGAGTTTCCTATCACGATAAAATACAAGATCAGTGAAACTTATCACATAGAGAAAACACTATCGTGACAGAAAGGACAGTTTAAAAGAAAATGTTTGTCGCGACAAGGAAAATTATGCTCTACAAACCTGTAAGGTAAGAACATGAGAGTCGTTGCAAATGTGTTTAGTGTCACGGATACACATTCTTTTGTTGTGGATAAGAATAAGACTGCTACACCAAAATTCTTCACATTATCAAAGTCTATCGCGCGTAATCCAAGAAAGAGCTTAGGAATGTGTCAATAAAAGACTGAGATACGATAGAGGCTAATGATTAAAGATCAAAACTCACCGTGATGCAGTGACCAATCTGGGCCAAAATTTTAGGGATCCACAACACAATTAATGAAGTGTGGCCCAACATTGGGAAGTCTATAAATAGACGTGACGTTGCAATCAAGAATTTTCACAACCCAAGATGTCTAGAATAAGACTCTCAGATATTTTATTTTTCTTTATTTTCTTTTAGTAGAGTTAGTTTAAGAGAGTTTCAATGTAGATTTTAGTTGGTATTCTTTAGATTTATGGATTTGAGTATTGAATTGAAGTGCACTGAAATGAATTCTGCTTTATAAAATCACTTTTCATTACTTTGCCTGGATGCGAATGGAGGATGAAAAGTTTATGGAGTTCATTTATGATTTGAATTTTCCCGACGCTTAGTCACCGATATGAGTGAACCGCTTTAAAAAGTTGAGCTTCTAGAAATGGGTAAATGATGATATTATTTTTATGCACAAGATGGAAGAACCCTAATTAGAATTCTTGAATTTATTTGATCGGGTATTGTTTTCGAATTTATTTGTCTCAGTACTATTACCGTACCTACAAGGTCCCAGATCTACTCGATTTCAGAGGCTCCCCACGGACACGTAGATGGAGATCCCGAGAGTATAGAACCGTTTCGTGGGTATGGGAGACTAATAATAAGGAACTAATGAACTCTGATGGGTTACTCAAATAGATCACCAACTTACTCGTAATTTAAGGATAGTTGAACGGTTATCGCTTAATCACCGCAGGTCTCTTCTTTTCCATTCGAATTGATTATGATTCTCGTGTTAGCAAAGATCTAATCAAGGATATGGAAATCTTCATTAGAAATGAAGGATGAGGTGTCAATCAAATTGAGAAGGTTTAATATCCCGTCTTATTGGGTAAGAATCTCCAAATTCTAAGATCCGGTAATAAGTACCGAAAAGGAAAATACTTAAATCTAGAAATAGGGTTGCAATTACAAGTAACTGATTAGGAATCATGTCTTAGAAAAATGAATATGAACCTTAATCGTGAAAAGTATGGTTAAGGGAGAAATCTAAACTATACTACCATGCATCTTTGACAAACTCAGTTTTCCAATTTATATCGAGTTATGAATCGAGTTAAGATGCATAATTAATTATTACCATTGATCTATCCACTTTTGTCTCACCTGAATTCTCAAACCCATTTATTTTATTAATTTTTTTTTCAGATATTAAGGAATTGAATCTAGACTAAAATTCTTTTTTACCACACCTCATCATCATAACAACATTTCAAATAGTAAATGATCTTTGGAGTAGTCGGGTAGTTAGTCTTTTGATTTATCATCATTCCTGTGGAAACGATATCTCGATCTTTAAATATCCACTTTTATTACTTGTACGACTGCGGCACTCATAGCATCAAGATCGAACTCAAATTTTAATGAATAAATTTTACAAAAGGAGCAACCAATTTTTTTCATCTACACAAGCATCCGCTAATGTTTGGCAATCGTTGTAGGGACCAATAGTTCTTGAGTGGTAATACTAGAAGTTTGACATGCACAGATCACATCATACATTTTGGTCTCGTAAATAAGTTTTTGTGTCAGTTCCTTTGGTAATAAGTAGCATAAATATATATATATATATATATATATATATAGTATATATATATATATATATATATATATATATATATAATCTGGTCTTAACAAGTTTTTGGTGCCGTTGCCGGGAATCGAATGATGAATTTAAAGATCAATATTCTAACCAAAAAGGGATTTACTAATTTGGACATTTTTCTTTATTATTATAAATTTCAGAAAATCACAAAAACAGTTTTAATGGTAGTAGCTAAAGAAGCTACTGAAATTTTTCTATGAGCTGAAATAGAGATAAATCGGTTCCCACATAATTCATTTGATCTTAGTGTTTCATCTTCAGAAGATTTTAAATGCATAGAAAAACCAAAAGTAGATCCGTCGCTTAGACACCTAAAATTGAGAGAACATTTGATAATTTGAGGAAATCACAAGTGTAATCCGTATATGGAAAATCAAAGAGAAAGACTGCAAGCTATTCCAGAAGAAGAAAAAGAAGCAGAGAGACCTCGAGGCCTATATTATGGAGGACTATTATCCAAGAGGAGTACTTTGCGGTGAGACAACTTGGCCATAGGCTAAATAATGAGCCGGCTGCAAAGATTGATTACTATGGTACAACAAGATTCGCTTATCGGTCATCCTTGAAGATCCCAATGAGCATATGGGGAAGATTCATGAGGATGGCCAATACAGTCAAGCTGAATGGGGTGAGACCATATGATCAAGCTACACTCTTCCTCTCTTCTCAATCGTGAAATGTGGCAAACTTGGTTTGACCCATTAAGAAGGGATCAAGGAAACAACTAGGAAGAGTTAGTGGAGGCCTATATGAGCATATTTTTTCCTCCATCTCTAACTTCTGAGAGAAGAGGATAAATAATTGTCTTCAAGCAGGGGGAAGATGAGAGTCTCTACAATGCATGGGAGAGACACAAGAGACTGTTAAAAAGATGCCCTATGCATGGAATAGATCTGACCACTTAGATGGATATATTCTATCATGGTATGAATTATGCCTCTAATGGTATAATTGATGCATCCTGCTGTGGGGCTTTTAAGAGAAGAAGTCAAAGGAGGCAAGGTAGTTGATTGAAGACCTTGCCAAATGGAATTGTTGCTCCATCTTAAGCTTCAGGAGCAAGAAGATCAAGGGGAAGTGGTTTGATTTTGAGTTGAACCGAATGACTGACATGGGCAAAGTCGGGGATGCAAAGATGAACAAATCAGAAGCAATGAGAAGAATGCATCAGACATGAAGGGAGCAGATGAAGTAGAAAGAAGAAAGAGGTCAAGAAGGACCAAACCATGAGGGTTCTACTGTGTTAAGGAGGCACAAGAGACTGAATGTTAACAAGAACTACACTTTGCCACCCCCACCCGCCTAACACTCATTACACACCAACACTCAAGAACCATGAGAATTTCTCATATGATGGAGGAGCACAACAGGGCCCCAGACCCGGACAGACTACCATCGTGCCATGCTCAAATTTAAAATTCAGAATACCAATATCGTGAGAAAAGGTGATAGAGAGCAAATAATCAGGGGCAGAGGAGATCTAATTCCTTTGAAGACTAAATTCTTGCTTTCATGGGGGAAAAAAAAGGCTGCTAAACATACATGAACATAAGTTTTCTGAGTTAGCAGCATTCCAGGCAAACACAACTATGTTTCATGCCAACATCAATGCCTCTTTGAAGAATTTGGAGACTCAGGTAGGGCAACTGGCTCTAACTATGCAGAATCAGTCCTAGGATTCATTTCCAAGTGACACAAGGAAGGATCCTGTTGGGTCAGAGGCAAGAATCCCCTAAGCAGTTGGTAGAGAACTAGGAAGAGAGAAGAGTTGAGAAAAGAAGGACACCGGAGCAAAGATAATTATGCGTACTTTAAGAATTAAGTAGCACGCTTCAAACTATAGAGGAAGAGAAAACAGCAAAGATGCAGACAGAGCAACAAGTAAAAAAAACAAAATCTAGTGGAAAATAAGAGGTCAAGGCTTATGAACCTTAAGTTCCATTCCCTCAAAGGCTGCAGAAGGAAAAGCTAGAAGAGAAATTCTCTAGATTCTTGAACATTTTTAAGAAGATAGAGATCAACATTCTTTCGTAAGCATTGACTAAATGCCCTTTATGGAAAATTTAAGGAAGGAAATATCGAGTTAAAAGAAAAATTGTCGGGAAGGAATAGTAAACCTGACAGCAACCTATAGTCTAGTAATTCAGGATTCTTTACTAGAGAAGATGTAGGATCCAGGATCGAGCCGACTTCAGCATACTGCAAAATTGGGCATGATGATATGGAGAAAGCCTTTATGTGATTACGGAGCTAGTATCAACTTGATGCCTTTGTTTGTTGCAAAAGAAGTAAGTTTGGAGACATTCCCATAGCCATGACCTTGCAAATGGTAGATAGAACATTGGCCCATCCTGAGGACATTTTAGAAGATGTGCTGATCAAAGTGGGAAAATTAATTTTCCCGGTGGATTTTGTAGTCATTGATATAGAGGAAGACAAACAAGTCCCACTGCTGTTAGGAAGACCTTTCTTAGCAACAGGAGCAGCTTTGATCAATATGAAGAAAGGAGAATTAACTCTCAGGGTTAGAGACGAGGCAACGCACTTCAATCTCAATCACAATTTGAAACAGCCTGAACTAAGCAATGTTGTTTGTGAGATTGTAGAAACAAAAATTCCCATAAGTTCTAAACTGATTAATGATTGTATTTTTCAGAGTTCAATGAATGAGAATGAGATGAATTCTGAGTATCTTGAGCATCTTGAAGTTGAATTTCTGGACTCCAATGTTAAATTGAAAAGAGCAGTACTCGAGTGTTGAAAATAATATAGAAAAATGCTTGATTATAAAGGAAGATCTTCACAGTAAACAAAAGTTCAAAGGGTTTAATTCTAAAAGAATTACTTGAACATTTAAGGTATGCTTTCTTACAACTAGTAAAAGGAAAACCGATTACATCATTGCGAGTTGGATTGGCGGGCTTAAAGGAACAAAAGCTATTTGGAGATTCTCGAGAAAATATAAGGAAACTTGATAGCTTGGTTCATGAGATCTGAAAGAAATCATCCCTTACATGCGTAATACACAAAGATCTATTGGAGAGAATGCTAAAACCTCTATAGAACATCAAGAAAATGAATCCGGTAATGAAGAAGTAGTCGGAAAGAAGTTAGAAATGGCTAAATGCGGGCTTACCACTTATGCAATCTCAGACTGACCCTTGGGTAGGCCCATTTCATGTGGTTCCCGAAAGAGGGAGGGGATTCAACGTGATTAGAAATGAAAGATGAAGATTGATTCCTACAAGAATTGTGATAGGATGGAGAGTGTGTATAGACTACAGAAAACTAAACACTGCTACTAGAAAGGACCATTATCCTCTACCTTTCATTGACCAAATGCTGGACAGGTTAGCAGGTCACTCCCATTACTGTTTTCTTGATGGATATTCTGGTCATAACTAGATTGCAATAGCCTTAAAGGATCAGGAGAACACTACATTTACATGTCCTTATGGTACCTTTTCTTTTAGAAGGATGCCTTTTGGATTATGTAATGCTCCTGCCACCTTTCAAAGATGTATGATGTCTATGTTTTCTGATTTGGTGGAAGAGGCTATGAAAATCTTTATGGATGACTTCTCAGTATATGGATCATGTTTTGAGAATTGTTTGAAAAATTTAGAAACAATACTTCAGAGGTGTTAAGACAAAAATCTAGCTTTAAATTGGGAAAAATGCAATTTTATGGTAACAGAAGGTATTGTCTTGGGACCACGAAGATTTACATTCTTTGGATTGGGAAATGGAGCTAAGCAAAAGTTGTTATTATAAGAACTCTCATGCCACCTACAACAGTCAAGGGGATAACAACAAGCAAAAGTCCTTGGACATGTTGGTTTTTACATAAGCTTCATAAAAGGACTTCTCAAAATCTCAAGACCATTATAGGCGCTGAAAAATGATCACGAAATTTGAGAGAGTTTTAATGAATCATGCGAGATATGCATTTAATGAAATTAAATCAAATTAGTGACAACACCAATCAATGTTGATACACAGTAGACAATGATTTTGAAATTGTGTGATGCTAGTGATTATCAATGGGATTGTATTGGGACAAAGAACTTAAAAGATATTCAAGGCCTATACTATGCGAGTAAAACCTTTAATGGGGCACAGAAAACTGCTACGACCATAGAAGAATGCGGCAATGGTGTTTGCTTGTGAAAAATTTAGGCCCTTACATATTGGGGTCCCATGTTATCATACCTGCGATCATCTTTATGAGTCGTATCGATGGCAAAGAAGGAGGCCAAACCAAGACTGATAAGATGGGTACTACTACTACAGGAGTTTGATCTTGAGATCAAAGATAAGAAGGGTAGTGACAATGTGATAGCAGATCACTTGTCTAGATTGGAAATGATTGCTGGAAAAGAAAAATGAATTGAATTAGCAAAAAAATTTCCTGATGAGCAGCTGTTTTTGTTGTCAGTTCAAACACCCTGGTATGTTGATTTACTTAGCTTGTAGAGTTGTGCCACTTGAATTCAACTACCAGTAGAGAAGAAAATCGAGAACTGATTCCAGGTTCTATATTTGGGATGACCCACTACTTTATAGAAGAGGAGGCGAGATGGAGTCATTTAGGATATGTGTTCACAGAGATAGAACAAGGTGGTATTATGGAGAAATGTCATGTATCACCATATGGAGGACACTTTGTAGGAGACATAATAGCCCAGAGAATTCTCCAATCAGGTTTTTATTGGCCTACTCTATTCAAAGATGGTTTTGAATGGGTGAAACATTGTGATGCTTGTCAGAGAATGGGTAACATCAGTAGAAGAAATGAAATGCCTCTGAGGAATTACGGTGGTATGAGATTTTGATGTTTGGGAATAGATTTCATAGGACCTTTCCACGTCCCTCTGTTTGGTAATATATGCATTCTCCTAATTTGTGGATTAGCCATGTGTATCAAAATGGGTGAAGCATCAACAATCCCGGAAATGATGCCATCCACAGTGGTTGGGTTCTCTGAAAAGGAAATATTTTGGCTTGATTTGGGCACACAGAACAATCATCAGTGATGAGGGAAGCCATTTTGCAAATAAAATTTCTGCAAAACTCATGAGCAGATATGGAATCAGACATGTGATGGATTTAGCTTATCACCCTCAGTTAAATGGGCATGCAGAAATTTCCAACAGGGAAATAAAGAAAATTCTAAAACCTTGATAATCTGACAAAAAATATTGATTTGTAAAGCTAAATGATGCATATTCTGGGCTTATAGGCGCTATTTGTACTTGCCCTTTTCTCGATAGGTAATTACGACAAGTGTAATCCTAGGTCAGAATAGGTGTACCAAGGTTTCATAATTATTTAGTGACATAATAGAATTTTTGAAAGTTGATTTTAAGGGTGAAATTGTAAAGTTTTCAAAGAATTGTGGCACTTTTTAAGTTAAGGAAAATGGAGGGGTGAAAATACAAATTATGGAATTTCAAAAGGATAATAATAATAATAATAAATTGCCATAATGGTTCAAGGAAGCCTAGAAAATTCTCTAGATCTCGGATGACGAAACAGACTGCATAGTTAAATTCGTCTTGCGAAATCTAGTGACCCAGAAAAGTTTCGTCGAATTTTGAGACAGGCGAAATATTTTACGAATTTCTGGGTGATAAGTCGCTAGTGACTTCAGGGACGAGATTTTTACGAAAATCTTGGAAGTCAAGAAATGACTTGAACTAAGTTCATTTATAATAAAGTGAACTTAAAATAAATGATATTTTTCGAGGGGAAGAAATGGACTGAATGAAGCGATAAATCATTTTATCAAATAATAATAATAATAATAATAAGAAGAAGAAAAAAAAAGAAGAAAAAAAAAAGATGAAATCAAAAGGGGGACGTCCGACGGACAGAGAAGGGCGTGAGGTGAGAGGAATTTTAATTATTTTTTTTCTTCTCTTTGTTTCTTTCTCAGATCTACGGAAATCGGATTGTAGATTTTTGTCGGAGCAGAAGGCAAAGTTGGTCTGTGACAGGAGCTGCAGCGTAGAGTGCACCAAAAGCTTAGCATTTCGTCAAACTCCAAGAAGTAGAGAATTTTCCTACTTGAGTTATTTTTAGCCTAAATGCTATGTAATGGCTTGAAATTTTCTTAGAGGCCGTGAAAGGTTGTAAACTTCAGTCCTAAAATTTTTGGACTGAGTTTGAAATTTTCATGACTGTGTTTGGATAGTCCGGGCTGAATTTAGATTTGTTTGGATGGATTCGAGTTGAAATTCCCGGGATTTATTCGAACGGTCTTGGACATAATTTTCAGAAATAGTTTTATGTGTTTTTAGACTCTATGGAAGTCCTTTAATCTAGAATCTAACCATATGCACATTGATAGCATTTGGTGCCCACATAATTCTACGAACAAAATTGGTGTAGCACGAGTCTGCGGGTGCGTGGTTGTGTGTGTGTGTGGTCACAAAATACATGAATAACATGAGGGTCGTTTGAAAAGTTGCTAAAGCGGATGGATTTTTATGGAGCGTTTTCATGTGTAGGGGCATTTTGGTCAATTTCACCTCATATTATCGATGTCCTTATCGAATGTGACTAGCACGTAAAGTTTTGTTAGAATCAAAGTTCGTTTCGATATAGTTGCTTTGAAGCCCTTTGTATGTTTATGGTTAAAACGTTGAACTGGGGGCATTTTCGTACTTTGTATGGATTGTGTGACGAATTAGAGGCATGTGACGATAATCTAAGCGTGATTGACAGAATTGAAATAAATTAGTCGAGAAAAGGTGAATTACGGGAAATCGTTTTCAGCTTGAAAGTGTTTAATTTACAAGATTGTAAAGTGCTTTGAAAATATACTGTAATTAGTAAAGCATTGTTTTTACCTCCCATTTGTTATGCTCAGTAGAAAATTTCGATTTTAGTACTTAGAAGCAGTTTGGCGAAGCAGTTTTATGAAACCACCCAGATGGCACGACTCGGTTCGGTCGGATGTATCTTGGATTGTGCG
Source organism: Tetrastigma voinierianum (assembly GCA_016808115.1). NCBI lineage: Eukaryota > Viridiplantae > Streptophyta > Magnoliopsida > Vitales > Vitaceae > Tetrastigma > Tetrastigma voinierianum. The sequence continues at coordinate 3,214 of JAEQBH010004990.1, read as the reverse complement.
TAGGTAGGGTTATGGGACATTATGACTAACTACTTGTACCTAGTGCGCGGTGGGGAGTTGATATAGTTTATATTTATATAGTAAGTTGCCCTCTGCACATTCTGGGTATATAGATAATTAGCGCGCTGACATAGTACATGGTGATGAGGTGTTGGTTCCGAGGTTCCATCACCAGACATTTTGGTACCGAGGTTCCATTATGTTTATAGAGATCTCGTCGTGTTCACTAGACCATATTAGACGGGTAGTGTTCCGAGGTTCACTACCGATGCCAAGTTCCAAGGTTCTGTGACATCTAGGGTATTTCAGAAATGGGCCACAGTGGTTGGTACTTGATTTACAATATAGGACTTTCAGATATTAACTACCACTGAAACAGTTTTCAACAGTAGAAATAGTTTTCAGAAATGGTTTTCATAGCAAAAACTTAGTTTTATCATAAACAGTTTACAATCATTTATGTACAGATTTTCATATAGGGAGGTACATACAACAGACATCAACATTTAGAACTTATAGTACTCATTAAGCCCGTTTGGCTCAGAGTTTTATGTTTTTAAATAATTTTCCAAGTGCAGTCTTGGCCAAGAAGAACCTCGGGATTCTCGAGTCTTTGAGTGTTGTAATTTATATATAAGGCTCAATAGTGTAATAGCGTAGTAAAGAAAGTTAAAATGTGACATTTTGTATATGTAAATATCTTTTGTAAAATATGCATGCATGATTTTGAGAAAAACAGGTTGCGATGAATTTATGTTGGATTGATTCTTATCTTATATTTTGATGAGGACCAGAGGTCCTCTATGCTTGTAGTTGGATTTTTTTGGAAAATATTGGGAGTGTATTTTTTTTGTATACAGGTGATTTCTGTATTTTGGGCTTGACCACCGTGCAGCCGTTATGCTGTCGGATTTTCGTTAAATCTAAAGTTGTGATTTTGATAGAAAAGTGAAAATTTTTATAACCCACGTTTTCCAAAACTGATTCAGCTGATTTAATGGCTTAGCTTCATGGTAACTTGTCAATCGGCGAGCTTGGCTGGGAGGGGTTACTGTGGGTTACTTGAAATTCCACTGTCAATAGGAAGGGGGAGTACATGAAATAACACTCCCATTGGAATGTCCCCATACAGAATAGTATTTGGAAAACTTTGTCATCTCTCTCTGAAATTGGAATACAAGGCTATGTGGGCCATCAAGAAATTGGTGTGACTTTCAAGTTGCGAGGAAAAGAGACTACTCCCGAATGAATGAACTGGAAGAGTTGAGAAATGGAAAACATGGCAATGCGAAATCTACAAAGAAAAGACAAAGAGGTGGCATGATCAAAAGATTATGAGAAGGGAATTCAAGGCAGGAGAAAAAGTCATCTTATACAATTCCACACTCAAGCTATTTCTAGGGAAATTAAAGTCAAGATGCAGTGGTCCTTACACAGTGGTAACAAGTACACCCTTTGGAGCAATGTGCTTGAAAGATATGAATCTGAAAGTGAATTTAAAGTAAATTATCGGCCGAAGTATTATTATCTTGGGGGAAGCATAAATAAAGTACATCCTCCAGCAAGTGTCTGGTTAAGGACATTAAACTGAGTAGCTTCTTGGGAGGCAACCCAAGCAGAATTTTAATTTTAATAATTTGATTAATGTTGATTACTTTTATGAGTTTGAAGTTTTAGTTTTAATTTTGTTAGAAATTTTATTATGAAGTTTGATAGATTCTTGTGTTTTTTCTTTAACATGGAAGATTAAGCGGAAAGAGATATTATTAGAAAGCATAGTTTCTCAAACTAAAATGTGCGAGAAAAGAGCTATAAGAGTATTTTCTATTTCTAATAATAATGCATAGTTGAAGTTTGGGGGAATATAAAGATTTTTAGAGCATAAATTGTTAGACAACTTTCTTGTGCCAACTGCTTGAATGACTTGTTGAATATCTTGATGAAAGATATTGAGTGAAGAAAGAGATTTGTTGTTTATACTTGAATGAGGATTGTTTGATGAAATATGTGTTTTCACAAGTATGAACTAAGTGGAAGACTTTATTGCATAATGTCATTTGGTTTGAATGGTTGAAAGTAAGAAAATATGCAAGATTTAAGGTAGAATAGAATCATGTCGCAGCCAGAGACTATTATGTCGTGACAGGATTGAACTTTTGGTGCTAAAATAGGATAGGTTTTTGTCGCGGCGGGCTCTTTTGCCCGCGACAAAGTTGGTCTTCAAAATGGACATCTGAGAAAAATTTTGTCGCAACATATTTTCTCTATGTCACAACAAACAGGAAACTTGGGCCTCAAAAAACATGTCGCGACAAGATTTCTATATGTCGCGACATAATTCAATTGGAGCATAAACAAAATTGTGTCGCAACAGTTTTGCTCAGTCGCGACAAAGAATTGCCCTAATTCAAAATTAAGTGAAAATTTGTGTCGCGACAATTATTTCTCTATGTCACGACAATTAAAGAAGCACAACAACTCTTGGCCTATAAATAGAAAAGTTTGAAGACTTAAGATTAACCTGCTTCATAATATTCAAACCACTCAGTCTTCCTCACCAAATCTCTCTCACTCATTCAAAACCCTTAAACTACTCTCTCACAATGTCTGAACCCCAAAACCTGGTTCTAAACATCAACGAAATCATGGAAGAATATGATGAGTTGGAGAATGAAAACGATTCGAGCCACTGTCTGATGAGGCATGGTGAAGAAGAGCTAAGGTAAACGAGAACTTGAAGCGAGACAAGTGGAAGAATCTAGGAAGAGGAAAAGGAAATGAAGAAGCGGAATTAGCAAACAAAAATTTAGTAAGTTTGGGTCTACGATATGGCTTATATTGCTTGGAGAGATAAACTACAACACAGAGACTTCATTGGGGAGAGAGGCTTCAACAAGTGGGTTTCTCCATTTCAAGAGCTGGTCGAAAGCAAGGGATGGCACATGTTTAGCGAGCATAAAGCTCCTAGATTCGTAGATGTGGTGAAGGAGTTCTATGCCAACATGGTGGGGATGAAAGATAAAGGTTGGCTCCTAAATCGAGAGGTAAATGGATATCCTTGAGCGAAGAAACAAATTGACTAGACTTACAATCTTTAGAAATGAAGAATGGATCGAAATTCAAAGGCGGTGGGGAAACACCTAACTACAGGAAGATTATAGACACACACTGATAGCTAGAGTGGGATGCCACGGGAAGAACCCACACGAGTCCA
>JAEQBH010004989.1:0-205316 GCA_016808115.1 Tetrastigma voinierianum | reverse complement strand
TGCTCTCATCTAATTTCCTAAAAAGTGAAGGAAACAAGATCTTAAGAGTTTTAAGCGATAGATGTTTAAGTCTGTGATGATGAAGCAAAATTATTTCTTTATTAAAAAAGTGGCGATCAAAAAGAGAAGATACACATGATTTATGTGGTGTCTCAATGCATAACATGTTTTGTTCTTTAAGTCCAATCATCTTCCCCAAATGTTGACCTTAAAATGAATAGTAAGTAGGATTATAAGAAAAAAATCACATTGTGATCCAAATCCTATGTAAGTTTTTGGGTAGAAACAAGATTAGTAGACAACTTTGGAACATGAAGCACATTTGTAAGTGTGAGCATAGGGACTAATTTGGATATCTACGACTCCTGCAATGGTGATGAATGAACTATCAGCTATGGCTATTTTCCTATTGCTTAAATAAGGGTTATATTTATAAAAATGAATGAGCCATATAATCTATGACACCTAAGTCTATAACACATAAATTGACAAAGGTTTCAATTGAGGCTTTATATCGAATGAAATAAGAAACCAACTTGAATGTGCTAATGAAAATAATTCTATTCTTTATCTTTGAACCATCAAAATTTAATTCAAATCTTCTATTGAAGGCATCCACTTAAATATCTTTTTAACTACTCCAAGGGACCTCAAATTACCTAGTTTGAAGAATGAAATCAATCACAAATTCCTTAGGATTTTAGAAGTTTAAGGTAACTTTCAAAAATGAAAAAGAGTTGGATTACATCTTCTTGAAAACTACTAATTTCTATGAATCTATACATTTCCAATGTGCAAATGACAACTTTTTCCTTATGACTGTTGAAAATGTTACAATTAATTTTACATTTTTTTTACTTCATTTTAAGCTAAGATAAAAAAATAAAAATAAAATCACTTTCATACAAATAGGCGTGAAACAATTAAACTTGATTCAATCCCAAAGTGTTGAAAAGTATCCCAAAATCTTAATTAGTAAAGATCCCTTCTAGTCAAGAATATTCTATATAATATTTTAATTAATATAATATTATAAGATTGAATTCCTTATGGATCAGAAAATAGCTAAGAATATCTCCAATACATATAAGTCATGAAGGAAAAAGTCAGAGGCCCAGGAGATGTGCTAATAAGGAGCCACATAAGGTAGATAAAGATGCTTGAGGAAGAGATGGGAGATACGATAGAGGCTAGGGTTTTGTGGTTAAGGATATAAATACAAAAAGTAGGAAAACATGGGATAGTTTAGGAACTCAATAGTTGTATCTCGTTCTCTTCTATCTAATATTCTACATGATATAGTGAAAAGATTCCCTCTCATCCATGGATGGTTGATTGAACCATGTCAAAACCTTAGTAATATCTTGAATTTAGTTAGAAAAAAAAAAAAAACTTGTGTATGTGTGAAGTGTTCGATCTTTACTAGAAACATTTTATGTAATATTCTTTACAAAAAGGAATCTTTATTAATTAGGAATTTGGGGCAATTTCAATAATCTCCGCCTTAGACCAAATTCTATCAAGTCAATCAATCTTTCTTATCCTTGATAATCCAAAGTTTATTTTTCCTTCTCCCATTGAGAGACTATCATTTTTATTCTTATCTCCTAATTGGGTCCAAGCTTGCCTTCCTTTTGAAGCCCACTTGATCAGCTCCAATTTAAAAACTTAGTTAATGTCTTGGGATGACATTTTCCTTTAAAGATATTCAAAATTATCATAAAAATTTTTTCACCCATGATATAGCAAGTACAAGCGGTATCAGGGCTCCACACCGTCATGTAACACCACGAGGGTTGGAAGCAATCTTTGTCGTGGGCCGCCTCGAGGAGGTTGAGGTGGCATTGGGGAGGGAACTTTGAGATGATACGCACGTGTCCAACGTCCTTTTCCTATGAAAAATAAAATGAAAACAGCAGTGCAACTAAATTCAATATCTTCTGCAATTAAATTCACACTGAATTTCATGCAGACCTAGCTAAAATAATACCAATTGGACAAAATGTTATAGGAAGAAAAGAATAAAAGCAATGATAGAACTGATAGGCGGCATAAGAATTATAGATGACTTGGAACAAACAGAAGTATCATGAAAACAGGGGGAAAACTTTGAGTTAAAGTCCACTGAGAACCATCCAGAACACGCTACATAATCACAAAGACTGTGAACCACTGGGGTGAACTCATCCAAGAGAACTCACATGATATCCTGCGTGATCTCGGGTCCAAATAATTGCACTTCCATCCACGAGAACAAGTTCGATGTTGTCATGACAGAACCTGAAAATATCAAGATTCAAGGAACTTAATTATTTAATGATAGAATATCAAGTGAATGATCAGTGGTATTTGTCACGAAAAAAAAATAGCAGGTATGGGCAAGGATGTTAAACCTAGCTATGTGTCATGTGCATTCGAAACAGAAAGGAAGGCATGGACACACCAGGAATTTTAAATTTTGAAGACTTTCCTCCTTGAAAGCGTCGGACACTGAAGATCATTGAAGCTAGCACAGGCACTACAAGTTGAAGCAATACAAGAATGAGGTATAAAATTTTGTGGAGAAAGCATGATTACTCACTATCAGAGTTATATTCTAATTATAATTATCATTCATGTATCAAATCTTATCTATCTGTAATTTAATTGAATTCACCAAGTCCATCCTTACTGGATTTAAGCACTCCAAACCTGCCAAAATAGCTGAATTTTAGATTCATTATCCAATTGGATATACAGAAAAATTTACCAATACAAGTATGATCGAAAACACTACATGAATAATAATGGTAGAAAGAGCAATGATTTTCGGGATTAATGTTTTAGATATACCCTACGCAAAAGTGTCCAGAGCTACCATTCAGTAAAAACAGTTCCACTGGCATTGAAAGCACAACATAATATTTGATGGCTTTGAGAACCATTGCTCGAGGAGGCTCCATTCATTGAGGGAATACTGCTCTTTCCTGCATCAAATTTCCAGTTAACTATAGGTATATCTAACCCAAATACCTGTGAGGATTGGAATACCATGTGCAAGCAATGATCTAACCAGCAACAGCATCTAGAGGCTTTGGCAGGTAAATCCGTGGACTGCACTAGGAGAACCCTAGCATCCCAGATCCGACAACTTCCATCATCTGAGGACCTAGATTACATTTTAGAATAGGTATTGTAGTTTAGTCATTGAATTTTTGGTAGGAATTTCACATCTATTGTAACTAATATTAAATGATCAACTCTCCTAAAAATTTCCCAGCGAGTTTTAGGTTTAATATGAATATAAATGTACTTTCTCTCACGTGCTGGCTATGCCGTGCGTGGAAATTAACAATTAAGCAGAGAGTCCTTCATGGACTTCCAAATAAACAAATGGGATTCAAATTGCAGAGAGATGGCTCGAACCTAGAACCTCTTGCCAAACTAAGCTCTGATATCATATTAAATGACCCACTCTCCTAAAAGTTCAAACTACTAGGATTTGGGTTTAATATGAATATCATGCTTTTTTTAACAACTATGTTTCCCAGAGTTCATGCACATAAACTTGTAGTGGTATAAAAGATAACAACATGACATTTTAATAACAGTCCCAAATTTAAGTTAATCTACAAATATCAATGAAGTATTGCAAAGGAGCAACAATGGGGAAATGATAGCTCTGATAATGAGACTCACGATAAAAGCTGATACATAGAGCTGGGCCTGGGACTAAATGCAATAGCAGTGACAGCACTAGTATGCCCCCGCAAAACAGAGATCGGCAACCCATCTGGCAAGCGCCACTGTACTAAACATAATAACTATCTGCATAATTGAAAAATAAAAAACAGAGCATTCTCAGCTCATGTATGGAATTCTTACAACTCGAATGATAAGTCATTTTGAAGCAGGCATCACCAAATTATTAATTTGACTTACAGCCAAGTCAATAATATACTATAAAATATGTAAGGAAGAGTAAGTTGTCAACAAAATAAACACAATAAAAAGTATGAGCATCAGGGCTGTATAAACAATTGAATTCCATCTCTTATATAGATACTCTAAAATCTAAACTCACTTCATGTCCTGATAAAAAAAGTATGAGCATCAGGGCTGTATAAACAATTGAATTCCATCTCTTATATAGATACTCTAAAGTCTAAACTCACTTCATGTCCCCGGCAGCTGGCCAAACAAAATGCAGTTTCCATGGACCAAATCTTAACAAGGCGATCATCAGAACCAGTAATTACATATCTCCCCGTCACGTTGAAGATGGCTGCAGGATAAACAAAGTCATTTGGAACAAATTGATGAAATATAATTTCCAATCTAAGAAATATCCAATATGACAACCCCACCTTAGATTCTTTCACAGAACATGTGGGACCAGGCTGAACAAATAATAATATACTACAGAGTATAAGTTTAGGGAAGCAATAAAGGAGTAGAAAATGAGAAAAATGTTAATAAGCCTCCTTGAATTAATTCTGGAAAGATTAGGAATGCTTGATTACAATGCCCAATCATTACCGTATTGACTCTCCAGTTGTAAAGTTTGAGAGACAAACACTTCAACTAAAAGAAAAATACTTTTTTCTTTTAAATATAACATGAAAATAGCAACTAATTAAGCATAAACAGCAATCTTGCCATATTTATTTATTCAGGATTAGTTTCCTAATCCATTTAGAAATTTTTCCTTCTTTCTTCTCTTTAGTCACTAATTAGACTCTAATTTGTTTCCTTTCTTTGCTCTAACCTTGTAGAGAGTATAAAATGTGTATAACCCTCTTTGTTAATTAATGATAATCAAAGAGTTATTTTTCTCTTTGCATGGTATTGGAGCCACCTTACCCCGGCCCTTTTCCGGCAATCTACTTCCCGGGCCCTCTTTTTTCCATCCGCCACCTTCCCCACGGACCTTTTCCGCCAAACCTTCTCTCCAGGACCTTTTTCTAGAATACTTTTGGCAATCACCTGACCCTCTTCCGGTCACATCAACTACCGCGATGTAGTCAAACGTGTGACTTTCCATATACAGAGATGCCATTGGTTCAAATACATGTCCCAACAAGCTTGGTACATTAGGATTAAGCACATGTGCAACCCATTTGACCTATATGCTCCAACTTGATGGGAGTGTTAAGAGATTAGTTTCCTAATCCATTTAGAATCTTTCCTTCTTTCCTTTTCTCTTTAGTCTCTCTAATTAGACTCTAATTTTATTTACTTTCTTTGCACTAACACTTTAGAGTATAAATATATATGTTCCCTCACTTTGTTAATTAATGAGAAATCAAAGAGTTAATTTTTCTCTTATTATCAAGTGAACATTTCAACATATTGTCTTCCCTATTTATTAGTAAATCAATCCATCTATAACTCCATATAAGAAGGGAATCACTCACGAAGGGAAGCAGTGTAGCAGGTAGATGGGTAGACAGTGGCAGTTAGTACAGTGGCTGACCCTTTACCAAATAATGATCGCAAAACGCTTGAAGGACAAATACTAAAAAACCGAAATCAAGTTATAAGGCTAATGCATGCAAATCACGACTAATTAGTTCTCAACTTTTAGATGGATCAGTTTCATCTTGTGCAACATAGCATTAAAAATATAGAGCCAAATAACTATGACAGAGATCTTTCCATTAAAACCAAAAAAAACTAAAACAATGGAAAAAAGCAGTCCTAGGAATGCCTTTGTTGCCCTTTCATGATGGATAACAAAAACGTTTATTTAAGATCACCTCAGGTGTAGCTTAGTAGCAATACCAATTGGCAATGAACTAGAGAGCCCAAGTTCAAGCATCCAAGGTATTTAAGTAGTGTAAGGTAGAGAAGTAGATTCATATCAATCAATTTTTTGCTTTGTGCAGTTGGGATGGACATATAGCAACCAGGGTGAATTCCTATAATCAATTTTTTAAGTTAATTTAAGAGCAAAAACCATTAAAGAAGACTCGAGGATGAAAGAAATAGGTCATAAAGAACAATGCAGAACTACAACAGAGATCAAACTGTGCCGACACACAGCCATAAAAATATGAGTTCTCACTTATCAAAAAAATAATAGGTTCTCGGAGAAGCTAGCTTAAGTTTTTTTTTTTATAACCGTGAATGTGCATGCGCTTGCAGTGCTCGGCCCAATCACGGGGCCACACAAAATTATGATCGGGTAAACCTCCCATGGCCTGAGGACTCAGGCAGGTGACCATTGGGTTAAACCCTAAGGCTAGAGGCGCCCTTCAGGCACCCCTTAGGGTTAAGCTTCAACCCAAGATCTACTCTAATATTAAACAAACATAAGCAAGCCCAGCAGGTCAATAAAGTAGTTTCTCTTCCATTAAACCTTCTTCTTTCTTTTTTTCTCTCTTTGCATGATAGGAAGGAAGCAGTTCTGGAGAAGATGCCTAATAAAGGGGTGCAACTAAGTACACCCAGAAGTACAAAGGGGCACTTAGGGGATCAACTGAAGAAGAGCACTCTAGGACTAAAAATCCAAGAACCCACTTATGGCAAAGTTGTGCTCCTCCCAGTAACCAACTAATGAGCTAATAAGCTAAATGCTAGGACTGATGACTACGAAGATGGAGCTGTTGGCAGCAGTGAGCATGCACCAAGGGCTACAGTCACCATTTCTCCATCCAATCAGGCAAAAGAACAGTTATATAATCATGCTCCAATAAACTAACTAGGACGCTGTCCTAGGTGAAAACAAACACAAAATATCTGCTTTGACACATGCTCCCCATCTCTCAGCTCTATGAACTGACATTCCTCAAATCTTATTTCTTCCTAAAAGCAACTTGATCGTTAAAAAGTCCAAAAATATCAAAATTTTATTCATCAAAGGCTAGAAAATCGCTTAAAACATATCACACGCTTCACATAAAAAGAATGCCAAAGTAGATCCATCTATTTCCAAGATTTTTGGCAAGGCAGAAGCCAACTTGGAAAAGATTGAACCTCTTCTAATTAATTTGCCTCATTGTTTTCCTCACAGCAACCCAAGAGATATATATTTCTAAAGAATTTTATCAAAGGTGATTGCTAGAATTCTTTGAAATAGGTTAGAGGACTGTAAGTTCATGACATTCTTGGATAGGTGAACACAATATACCATGAATCTTCAAATAAATCCATATGACCATAAATCAATTACAAATGCAAATAATACCACTTTGGATATTACACCAATTCTGAACTCTACACAAGATGTGAAATTAAGTCTTAGTATCCATAAGGAAGATCCTATCTTTTTTGGAGGAAAATCAAACTTAACCCGGTTCTAATTGTTAGGCCAACTCTCCTAAAAGCTCAAGCTTGTAGGATTTGGGTTTAATATAGATACCATGTCTTCTTACCCTCCCTCATGTGCAGCCCCATACCCGCACATGGAGAGTCAAACAAACCAAATAGAGCCCTCTATGGACTTTCAAATCAACAAATGGGAATAATTGCAAATAGGTGACTGACTTGGAAACTCTTCTGCAAACAGGCTCTAATACCATATTAGACAACCAACTCTCCTAAAATCTTTAGAAACATAAGATTTGGATTTAATATGAATATCATGTCTTTAACACTAATAAGAAGGGATTAAATGTATACAAATAAAATGAAAAAAAAAGGTATTTAATTAATGGTTGTCATGCCTGTGAGTGTAAACTTGATACCCAGGAGCAAGATTTAGGAGCATTGATCATATATAACTTAGCATCTTTAATATAATGAAATTCGGGAAAGCCCAAACTGTTCGGATGACAGAAAATCATACCACAATAGACAGCATCACGATTATCCTCTTAACTTCTTCATATTTTGCATCCTTTGAACCATAGTTGATGGTTTAGCAATAGCATAACATGCAGAGCGAATAGATGGAGCCCGATGGTGTTTTGTGAAACCGCCACCAATCTCCCTCAAACTCAGACCGCGGACCTGATCAGCCTGCATGCGGCCTTAGGAGTACTTTAGTGGGACTCATTGCTTATTTCCGCTGCCCCCATGACTCACAACAACAAGTGGTCAGAACTTTAGAAATGTGAAAAAAGCTCACATGATATTGCAAATATCAAGCATGGAAAGACATCACAAGTGAAGGAGTGAAAATAAAAAATTAAAAGAAAAAAATCCAAATGCTTTCTAGAACACGGCAAAAGGAACAAGAAGAATTGAGAATTAATTTCAAGAGCAAAGCCACAAGGTATGTTTAAACGGGTACTGGATTCTGAGAATAGAATGAAGTGGCAGAGGTATTTAATATTTGGATCCCTTAACAGGAAAGAAAGAAAGATCAAGCCCAGGTTTAAACAAGCTCAAAGTTATAGAAAAGAGGCGTGATCAATTGTTCAAAACTTATTCTAGATCTAGCCCTTTTCATGTGTAGAAACCAAGAGGAGAAGAGTTGGAGGAAAGAATTCCTTATATTTTCCATTGAGTCATCATACATATATATACAAGAAGGGTTAGGCTATACATTCAGGTAAAGACTAATCTACTCTTCCTAAATGGATTTTACAACACAAGTAAAAAGTATCCTAATAAGATACAAACCAATATATTTAACGTGTAATTACATACTATAACATCATGTATGCTCTACAACTATAAGTGCAGCATTTTAGGTCAGCTCTGTTGAGCAGATAAGGAAAAATACTCAAAGCAACTCTAGGAAGAAATAGATACTTAGAAACCTGCAACTAGAGAACAGAATCATATTCATCTGAATTTTATAGTATCACAAAACCAGAGTTCTCAAATAAACCTTAGAGATTCCCAGAAATTTTAAAAGTAGGTTTCTGAAAATGAATTAAACACTCAAGATAAATTTTTACTTCATAGTTGCCTATTTGTTTGCAGCAGTTCAATGGACTGGAGTCCATTCAAGAATGAAAGAAAAGTTCTGTAAGGAACACAAACAATTTAGCAAAAAATTTCAATCCTACAAAACCAGTGCAGCCAAAAGCATACTATATACAAATCTTTTAGAGTGTAGAACAGGTTAGTAAGATTACATACAATCCAGAGTGAAAAGGAACCGGTTCGAGCAGTGTAGAACATCAACAGCACTTGGAGCATTTCCTCCAACCTCACCATGCAATGGAGAGGGCAGTATTCAGCATCAGTTGCTTCAAGCTTTACCAAGTGATCCTTTCCAATGTGCGGATACCCTAATAAAATGGCAGGAACAGTAACTCTAGTAATTGCAAAATTGAGAGGTAGCATGGAAGCAGATACAAAATAAAAGTTTACAAAAATGTTTCAGGAGGGTGAGAATACCTTGATATTTCCCACAATAATATTCAGATCCATCTTTCATTCATCTTAGGAAGAACCTAGATATTATGAAGAACTTGTAGTGGTGTGCTTTATGGTATGCCAACATGATTCTATTTTATGAAAATACAGGTATTTGAAACCAGTTTTAAGCTAGGTAGATTAGAGTTATCTTCAGAAGTGCTTCTATAGATTTTCCCACCATTCTCTCATATGAGTTCAGATCAGTTGTATAGGAAGAATTGTGAAACAAAATTCATACAGCAGACTACAATTCAATCAAAACAGATAACAGAATTGGAACAAATATGCAATACAAACTAAAATTTTAAACTGAGAAATATTATCACAAGCTTCACCCCTTTAGTTCAGAAATTCACCAAAACCAAATGCAAGTATGGAACAAAATTAGAAACATATGACCATTTATTTTAATTTATGATTTCAAATTAGGTTCTGAATTTATCAAATAACTGAAATAGAAATTAACAAGTTCAAAAATACCATATACCTCTCCACCAAATTGTAACCCTGGTGGGAGCGAGAGTCATTGTCATTTTATCCCACTGCACGCTCCACTCCTTGAATACCAGGCATGGTATCTTCTTGGTAGAAGCTTATGTTCCAAAAGCTCATCCCAAAATTGTCCAAAAGTTTTTTGGCATGGCCCAGCTGATAGAAAATGCATAATCAAGAAGTAAACTTCTCTAAGGTCGATATCTACATCTGCCACAACATGATCAGTATCTCTCTCTTGGCATTGAGGCTTCGCATGCACCTTATTGAAAAACTTAAAGGTACAACACCAAGAGGGTGCATCACCAGAAGATTGCACTTCTGGAAATCCATACTTTGGTACAACCTGAAGCAAGATGAGTAGGAATCAGTTCAAAACCTTTACTCACAATCCATGCAACTTATGTATCAAACAAACTACAATATCAAGAAAATCATTACATTCTGTGGAAAGGGGACAGATACCTAAAAAATATCATCATGTAATTGCTAATACAAAGACATAGCTAACACAGGTTCGACAACTCGGATGATGCCTGCTTGACAGCACAATAAGACTATTTAACATCGATTGTATCAAAAGCAAGCAAGAAAATTTCACTAATTAACAAAAGCCAAAAGATACAAAATTGAAAGGATAACGGTTAGAGCCCCATGTTGTGTGAACAAACAAGACAATCGCACTTTGGCACTATTAAGGATTAGTCTCCTGATCCATTTAGGATTCTTTTCCTTCTCTCTTTAGTCTCCTAGTTAGACTCTAACTTTGTTTCTTTTGCCTAACACTAGAGTATATATATGTATTTTTTCCTCATTTGTAAATTAATGAAAATCTGAGAATTTCTTTTCTCTCAACACAGTATCAATTATGAAGGATTTTGAGAATATTAGGGTTGAGTTTCTTCCAGTGTGGTCAATTCAATGACCAACCAGCGACTAATGCCTCACTTCAGTCATATTACAATCATCGCAAAGCCTCTCGAGAGCCACAGCCACCGTTGGAACAACCCATCGTCGGAAAAATTTTCCGACGAGATTTTCTAACAACCCTTACTCCGGCGCGTGGACACTCCACGAATCGTCGGGCCTAGCTCACATGAGTTGCAAAAGAGCATCCGTGTCGAGGTTCCTGCATGCGGGCTATAAACGCGCGGCTATCCCTCACGCGCGCGCATGAGGGCCTTATGACAGCTTCTCACACGGTGCTTGAACTACCACTTAGTCGCTGCTTGCTTGATCCTAGCCTATCTCCTGGTTTTCTACTCCAACACTTGAATCTGCACTTTTTCCTCTGTTTTGTGTCCGGCAGTTGTACTTTTCTGGGTTTTCTTAATTTTTCCAACACCCAACTGACATCTGAGTTGGGGTTGTTTTACCTTGTTTTCATCCTTGGATCTATTATGGCGGTGTCTCTTGCTTTTCGTTTCTATGGCTACCAAGGTTCAATCTTTTCCCCATTTTGGTTGCATCTACTTTTTGTTTATTCACAGCTGGGCTAAAATTAGCTGCATACCCCTTTTGCACTCAAGCATCCAAATTTGCATCCATTGCGTTTGTTATTCAGACTAGATCAACAGACAAAGTCTCCTTTTGAGCTTATCCACACTGATATTTGGGGTCCTTTTCAGGTTGAGTCTACCTTAAGGTTTCGGTACTTTGTTACTTTTATAAAATGATTATCCTCGATGTGCCAGCTACTTTTAATGAAAACTCGTCTTTGTGTTATTCTTTATTTTCGGAAGTTCCATGTTGGTCGAACTCAATTTAATACTTTCATTCGTATCCTACAGTGATAATGCAAGGAATATTTTTACGCATCGGTCTGTTCCTTTATGTCCTCACATAGGATTCTTCACGATCCTTTTGTGCCTCCCTCTGACAAAATCGTGGGCGGCCTTGGTGCAAATCATTTAATTTAAAGTCGCTTCGCCTCTCTTACTCCATCATAAGGTTCTTCAACGTTTTTGGGGGGATGCTACTAAGCTGCTTGTTATTGGATTAATCGTATGTCATCCTCCGTTTTGCATGATCAGATCCCTCATTCTATCTTTTTTCTTAATCAACCTCTCTTCTACCTTCCTCCTCGTGTCTTTGGTTGGTAATGTTTTATTCCTTATTCTTACTCCTAGAGCGAAATGAAGCTCAGCCAAGCAACTGGTGTGTCTTCTTGGGTTATTCTCGACTTGAAGGAGTTACGGATGTTATTCTACCAATACAAATACATTACTTCGTGCTCTGTTTGATGTCACTTTTTTTCATAGAAGGTTTCCTCCTTTTTCTTCTCCCTCGAAGCATCCTCATGTTTTTGAATCATCTCCCACATATCCCTCTTGTCATACCATCTAGATTTTCCCTTCTCCACCTAAGGAATGTGACTCGACCATGGTTATATATAGTCTCACGCCCTCCAAACAAGGCCTCTTCTTGATTAATCTTACAATCATCCAGTGTCTAACTCAACTCCGATTCATAACCGCACATTGATCTCCTATTCCATTTGGAAGGTAATCACTCTACTTGTAACCCATCACATTTATAATTTTCTAATCTATCATCGTTCTCTCATGCTTTGCCTTTGTTTCCCACCTTGTCTTGCATGCTTTTATCCTATGACACTAATGATGCTCTCTCATCGGGTTAGGCTGGCGATGGTTGAAGAAATGGATGCTCTTTCCCCCAATGGCACATGGGAGCTTGTCCCTCTTCAGCCACGGCAGTCTCTGGGTTTGGGTTTACTCTGACAGTGGACCTTTGATGGCAGTAGATCGGCTGTGAGCCCTTCCCAGTTTTGAGGGAATATACAAACAATATGGTTTGGACTGTTATGATACCTTTTCTCCAGTGGCCAAGATTACCTCTGTTCGCTTGCTTCTCTCTATAGTTGCTATGCGTTCATCGCCCCTTTTTCAGTTGGATATCAAAAATGTCTTCTTTCATGGTGATCTTACCGAGAATGTATATATGGAGCAACCGCCTAGTTTTGTTGCTCAGGGAGAGTCTGCTTTGGTATGCAAGCTACATAGTTCTAATATATAGTGCGAAATAGTCTCATCGAGGCTTGGTTTAATGGAGTTGCTTTCGATGGTTCAGAGTTTGGCGTGATTGACCGCGGCCAGACCATTGGTTTTATCATCATACTTCTATTGGCCAGTGTAGTAACTTGATTGTTTATGTGGATGACATTGTCATTACAAGCAATGATCAGGATAGTATTCAGAAACTCAAACAACACCTTTTCAACCACTTTGGAACCAAGACTTGAGGAAACTCAAGTATTTTTCCTAAGGCATTAAGTGGATTAGGTCCTAGTAAAGTATAGATTTATTTCTCAGAAAGAAATATCTTTAAGTATTGAGTTTCTTGGTATGTTAGAATGTAAACATGAACCTCCTATGGATTCAAATGTCAGAATTGGTACCGGGACAGAGGCCTACACAAAGATCCGGGGGGAGATATGTCGGCGACTTGTAGGTAAAAGCTTGGAATTTATCTCTATATCATTGGCCTTTCTTTCTGTGACGTAGTTAGTCAGTTCCTATAATCATCTTGTGATGGCCAATTAAGTGATACGATTTTATTCTCCATTATGTTAAAGGAACAACAAGTCAAGAGGTGTTATATGAGAACAGAGGACATACCCAGATTGTGGCTACAATGATGCAGACTGGGCAAGCTTACTCACTGATAGACATTCTACATCAGGATATTGTGTGTTCATTGGAAGTAATTTAATATCTTGGAAGAGAAAGAAACAAGATGTAGTAACCAAATCTAGTACTGAAGCCGAGTATCAAGCTATGGCCTTAGCAACATGTGAACTCATATGGTTGAAGCATCTCCTCCAAGAGCTAAGATTTGGGAATGATGAATAGATGAAGCTAATATGTGATAATCAAGCCGCCTTGCATATTTCATCTAACCTAGTTTTCCATGAGAGGACCAAGCACATCGAAGTGAATTGCCACTTTATCAAAGAAAATATTGCATTGAGATGCATGACTACTAGTTTTGTCAACTCTAATGACCAACTAGCGGATATCTTCACAAAGTCTCTTGGAAGTCCTAGGATAAAGTATATATGTGACAAGTTGGGTGCTTTTGATCTATATGCTCCCGGCGAGGAGTGTTAGGGTTAGTCTCCTAGTAAATTTAGGATTATTTTTTTCCTTCTCTCTTTAGTCTCCTAGTTAGACTCTAACTTTGTTTTCTTTTTGCCCTAACACTAGAGTATACATATGTATTTTTCCTCCTTTGTAAATTAATGAGAATACAAAATTCATTTTCTCTCAACAAGCACAAAAACAATTTGTCAGGTATGGGAACGGCAAGGATACTGCAATTTGACTATCAAATAAAGATGGTACACTTCCCACCATAAAAGACTCTGATTTGATTCGATGTACAAATCGTGGGTGCTTAACAGCAAGAGAACGTTGAAGAGTAGAACTTGTCTGACATCTTCTGAGAAATTCTTTTTTTATTGTAGTAGCAAGGAACATAATTTATAAAAGGAGTGGAAAAATTCTTTGTAATTCATTCTTAATATCAAGTCAAGATGTTTGCAAAGTTTAAAAGATACATTAAAGGCTGGCTAAACTGAATCTGCAGAATAAACATAAATTGAAAATAGACTTTCTGGTCATTGATTTCCAACCCATTTCATAGGTAACAAAACCATTTACTTGAGAGGAAACATATGTTTTGCAAATTTAAATATTTTCAAGTGCAGTATTTTATGAAACCTCAGGACAAGGTGTCGTTTTGGGAGTGCAATGTGATTCTAATTTCTAAGGAAGTTTGGTGGAGGTGTTAATTGAAGTGAACATTCTTATATTCATATGTTAACAAGTATATGGATAACAGAAACATAGTTCAAACTGTGCTGCTATAACAAGAAGGCACGGAATAAGAAGTACGAATTCTTACCATGAGAGAAAAGACAATAATAGCAGTTGTAAATATCATTCCAGATACTGAATCAACCAATTTCAAATCTTGTTGCACAGTTGTGTTAGTTATCAAATAGCCGGTCTCAACCATTAAACCGAGCCCATTTGGTCTCTTCCACAAATTACTCATCAGTCTCAAAACCCTTCATTATTAACCAGGAAGTATGGAATTTATAGTAGATTTTACATAATATAATAAAAGCTAATGTGAAAACACAGATTCCTTATAAGCAGAACAACCACCACCATTATGCACAACCCCAAACAAAAACAACCATATGGATTGTCTTCTGGCAGTGACATAAGCATAAAATCAGCCCTCCAGAATGGGTGACACGTCAATTAAAACACACTGCCAGTCAAGAACTACAAATCTGCATAACTGGAGACTACCCACACTCAAGCACCACTTAATTTGAATAAATAAAACCAAACAATAATCAAAAATTTAGAAAGCTATCAAAATCGTTCCTGGAGACTAAGACAAATGTTTGAAGTAGCTCTCCACAAGATCTAACCAGAGGAAGGCAGAAACTCAATTCATATTCAAAAAGATCAATTACCTTCGAGCAAGTTGGTTTAGATACAAGAACTTTTCGCACAGTTAGGAGGCAGAGCAGAGTTGCATATAGGAAAATGAAACAAATCCAATCAAATAAAAGCCTTAGAGAGAGTTTCAGAGTTCGATGTTGAAAAGTTGAGAAAGATACACTACATGGAAGAGCTCAGCTTTTCCCTTCATTTCCAGTTGTTTTTCTCAGGAAAAATAGCGGAGGGATGAAATAGTGGAAAAAAGGCAGGATTTTCAATCAAAAAAACAAAGAAGCCTGCAGAGAAATTATTCTAAGGGAAAATAAGATTTTAAAAAATGTAATAAAAGAATATTAAACAGGAAGGCTTGAGGTGTGATGTGGGCACCCCTCACTGTGATGAATGGGCACTTGTTTAAAGTGAAAAGACGAATACGCCCCTTGTCTTGGATAGAAAGGCATTCCAGTTTAAAGCTAGGACATATTATACTAAATATAGTTCTTTTGTTTTTCCAAGGTAACGTCATACAATGGATTCAACAAGTTCCGATTTGAAAATATTAATTAACGTTTAGAATCTCCTTTCCCGTTCCTTCCCATGCTGGAAGAAGTAATTAAATTAATTCAGCATTAAACAAAAAATTAAACTTTCTATTATCAACTATTTTTAGTTTGGTCCCCTCTCACATTGTGGTGCACTCATTTATAAGATAGAATCGTAAATTTATTACTTTCGATAAAAGAGCATGAAATTATTAATGGCTATTTTGATAGGAAAAGTCCATATTAATATTTTAAATAAAAATATTTTTATTGATTCGAATGTGCTGATATATAGATATAAACGTATAATCAGAAATTCACCCCAAAAATTATAAAGAATTAAAAGCAATGCTCCAGAGTTAATGGCGCCAATGAATCGGTTAAAGGCTTTATGTTTTATAGTTAAGCTATACATGTTATTATTGTTATTATATTAAAAATAAACTATGATTGGGTTATTTGGTATATTGGCAATGGCGTTGATTTAGTTTTTAACATCGTAATCGAATATCTTTCTTTTTAAATCTAAATCATTTCTCATCTGAATAAAAGGCGTCTTAATACTTGAAATAAATGACAGCGAAGCATCCCGGGACAAGTCTCTGAACAAACGCGCGAAGCGATGACAAACAGCGCTCACGAAACAATGACAGCCAAAGCGAAAAATAAATAAATGAAACACATGCTCTGGGTGGAATATTATTTTATTGAGAAGAAAGATTTATGGAAAGAGGTGTATATGAGTGATTTAAATACAAGCCGACCAGACACCTTATAGCTTAAAAGGGAAAATGCTAACAAATAAAATTAGCAGTATTAATACATTGATCTGAAAATAACAAAACATCCATGATCCAAGGAATAGGAAATAAATTGCTTCACTAAGTGTCTCAAAAAATACTACCACATAGCATACATTGTAGGTTATCATTATGAGGAGTGGTATCATAGTGCCTGGTAGTTGTTTGAGATATTTTCTTGTCATAATATTAGGTAAAAATAAATCGCGTATTTTCTAATAGCGAAATTGTCACAGCCAATGTTATGAGTTGTTAAAGTCGTGTGTGACGACTTATCATATTCAGTCGAGTCTGATTTTAGAGCTAATATTTTGCAAATCATGAGTCAATATTCGGCATGATGAACAAGGAAGATTAGTGGAGAATATTGGGCAATATTATATGAATCAAATTAGAGATATCATATATTTATCGTGTGAGATTTCTAAAGAACGAAGATGTTCTACTATGATAAGTATGGAAGGAAATCAAAATATTCTAATTTGCTTGTTGAGACAGTTTAGGAAACATGGAGATTCTGAATATTGAGAAGATCTCTAAGGGGTTGCTGAAAAAGGTACAGAGACGTTTCTTTACGGATGGACTAGAGAGAGTACACACAAAGGAGATTTTTGGATGAGCTATTCACATGTGAAGATAGTTGTTGTAGGTACTACTCTAAGCCTTAATGACAAGCAGTGTTGATACTCTTTGTTGAGAATGAGTGTGTGAGCGTGTAGGAGTTCATATGTAGTTATATGGGGGAATAAGGGAAACTTATTTTCATGTTTCACTATGAGAGAGTTAGGAGAAGACAGTTGTAAGAAAATGGGAGTTTTGTCTCACATAAGACCAACATGTAAACTAATTAATATATAGTGGAATTTCTTGCATCTAGGCTCAACCTCGCGGATATAGGCTTTGCCGAACCGCTTAACCAATCTTTTTGTCTCCTTGTGTGTGTGATGGTTTTTTTCTACATCTCCTACAATTTTATTTTCGTAATTAATCATTAATATATATCTTGGTAGACCTGGATTTTGACAATGTCAATAAGCTTGATCACGACAAGCGTGAATCACTATCAAAACAGCAGTTTTCTTTTTTCAATCAGTATCAGGCGGTCGAAACATAGATTATTGAGTGGATTAGGTGGATTATCTAGCATTTGTTTGTCTCAAAGTAATTGTCAGGTAGTGAAGAATTTGAGCAGACAGATAAAAAGGTACCTTCCCTTAATAGCAAATATGATTTATGCCTAACCTCTTCTAGTGCTTCTCATAAAATAAGCATAAATTATGGAACTAATTTTTATGCAAATAACACTACCTAAGGATCCAATACATGAAATGCTGAAGGAGTATAGATATATTAAAACAGATAATACTAATACATGGGCTGATGATGAGTATGGTACCCTGACCTTGAATGTACTGGAGCATGTTAAAGAAAAATACTTTTGGAATGCTAAATTCTAGTACCATAGCCTTAGACCAAATTTTGATGATAGGAGAACAAAAGGTCACAAGGTTTAGGCTTCAAGGAAGAAGGTCATAAACTAAACCTCTTGCCCTCACAAATGTTGTTACAACAAGTAGAAGTTACCATCGTAAAGGTCATAGGAAGAATCATTCGACCAGTGAATACTCGGATGCTCTTACATTACTTGATAAGCTAGGACATATCCGGAGGAATGTTCTGCTTCTTGATGCATCAAACGTCAGGAACCAACAGCGCGACACCTAAAACAAAACAGGTTTAGGTGGTAAATGATATGGAAGGTGCTTGGTGGCTTGCACATCTCTCAAGTTGAATATTCAGCAAAAAATGGTACTTTGATAGTGGAAGCTTCAAACACGTGACAGGTAATAAAGAATTTATGACCAATCCACTACCTTGCAATCTAAGGTCTGTGACATTCAGTGATGGTGCTAAAGGTATTGTGATTGTCAGTGGCCTCCTAAAAGTTCCAGGTATGTCTATATTAGAAAATGTTCTTCTTGTGAATGAGTTAAAGGTAAATCTCATCAATATTAGTCAATTGTGTGATCATAATTTCCTTTTTTCTAATTTACTATGTAGACAAATGCTCAGTCACTGACAGTACAAACGCATGTGTTATGGAAGGAAAAATATCGATCGAGCAATTTGCAGTTGACTTGTTTAGAACTTATTGCACCACCTTGTTAAACAACTGGATATTTGACATGAAGACTTGATCTGCAATAATCACAAAGAGCCTCGGGGTAAACTATTTATAATAATGTTGTTATGGGAATTCCAAATATGGAGATTGACCTTGAAAAGGTGTGCAGTCAATATCAAATTAGGAAACAAATCCAGATGTCTCACAAGATGAGGCAACATCCTTCTACCACAAGAGTCATAGAACTCCTTCACATGGACCTAATGGGATCAATGCAATTTGAAAGTTTATGGGGGAAAAGGTATGTGTTTGTATGTGTTGATGACTACTCAAGATTCTCATGGGTAAACTTTCTTAGAGAAAATCGAGCATTTAATGCATATAAGATATTGTTTCTAAAGTTAATGCGTGAAAGGAACAAATAACTTGAAGGCTATCAAGATAAGGAGTGATCACGGGAAGAAGTTTGAAAACTCACTTCTTCAGTTTTCCAATAACATAGGATAGATCGCTAGATTCTACGATCTATAAGATATCTCCACATAATGGGATTGGAAGAAGGGAAGAACACTGCACTCGAAAAATGAAACGAATTATGCTCATATCAAAAAATGTTCTAAGTAAAGTTTTGCACGAGCCTTAAACCTGACATGTTCTTCTTTGAACATGGTCTACCTTGGTTCAGGACAACTATGACGTTATAAGTTTTAAGGAAGATTGAGAGAGCCCATCCTTGAGAATTACTTTTATGAGTTTGACTGCCACCTAATTTTACTCCTCAATGACCAAAACCCAAAGAGTTTCTATGCGAAAGCAGTTTAGATGTTTCTGGGATAATTTCCCTAAAATAGCAAGCCTATGGAGTCACTACCAAATGACCAATGCAATCATGGAATCCATTAATGTGGTGGTTGATGATTAGGGATCAAGATATACTTAAATACAGATCCAACGATTAAGATGTTGAATTCTCTACTCCAGCTGGTACAATAGAAAGCGATGTGAGTGTCTCAAGGATGATGCATCACTAAGCGGTAACACACATTAACATCTGGTGATCCATCATCTGGTGACTCATCCCTCTAACAGAAAGATCTTGAGACTGATATAACCACTAGTATCTTAGTTCGTGAGCCTTCCAAATGAGTTCAGAAGAATCATTCAGCTTATGACATTATTGGAGATCCTAAAGCTGGTGTTCAAACACGAAGATTCCCGAGTCAACTATAGGACAAGTAGGCCCTGTGCTTCACTTGAAATAGAATGAGAATGTCTACTAATTGACTGTTGTGCATGACAAGTTGGGGCAATTCACAAGGAATGAAGTTTATGATTTGGTGCCTAGACCTAAAGATGCAAATATCAGCAAACCAACAGAAATTTGGAACCTATCGTGCAAATCCATGACTCTACTATTAGCTTAAAGGTTCTTTTTTGATACAGCAGAATTACACATAGTGCTATTGTAGTTGTTCTCGGCTCATTTGGATTAAAAACATGTTGAAAGATTATGGTGTCTCAAAGATAGTGCATCATCTGGTATGACATTGTACTATGAGAACGTTACTGGATTTAATTTCTTCAAAAACTGAGTTCAGCATTCTCGATCGAAACATATGGAACATCTTTTATCGAAGAGCTTGGTAAAAATTGTAACAACCCGAAATATACCCTACTTGAGTTTCGGACTTGTTTAGGTATAATAAAGTAAAGTATAATTTATCCGAAATAAGTAAAGTAAAAATAAATAAAAAGAACTTAGGAATTAATAAATAGTTAAAGATAAATTAATAAATTACCAATTCATGACAAGGGTCGTAATATAATAAGTTCATATGCCAAGTAGGAATAACTCTCACAGTTAAATCAAGAGTAATAGAAGGTGGGACCAACAAAGAGTAATAAAAGAAAGATATTAGAATAAAATAAGAAAGAAAAATAGTGGAAGAGACAAGTGGCTTGAAGGAAAGAGGAGGAAGTTTCCTTGTAGGAAAGTGAAATAAAGCTAAGACCAAAAGAAATATCTAATTTTGGTCTTGGAGAAAGGAAATAAACTGCTGGATAAGAGAAAGAGGAAAGAGAAAGGAAGAAGAAAGAAGAAGAGAGAGAAGAAGAGAAAGAAGAAGAAGAAGGGAAAAAGAAAAGAGAAGGTCACAGGTATGGAACTATGATTTGATCCTTAAAGAAAAAATAAGATATATGGAACTGTGAATATTTGTATGGAATACACGTATCTTGGTTGTATGGACTATGAGTATAGTTTTGTCTAAAAACTATAGGGTATGGAAATCTAGTTTTTGGACTAAAGGTTTAGATACATGGTTTTAGAACCCTCTCTATCTTGTGTATGGTTTGGGTTTGGGAACTCCTAAACTCATTTCTTGTAGGGTTGAGTTGAGAAGAGCTCTAAGGATCCTAGATATGTGTTTTAGGAAAGGTCTAGTTGCGGAGTTGAACGAGAAAATTCTTATGATCATACAGTGGCCTGACCTTAGAACAGTTTTTAGGTCAGAAATAAGGGAATCTGGAAGTAAGTCCTTCTAGTAATTTGTAGCCACATCAATTAACTTGGCTCTTCAATTTCTCGATTTGGACCTCTGTAGACCAAGTTGCCAATTCTTTACCGAGATCAGCTCGATTCAAATCTGGTCGGGTTAGTCGTCCGTTAGATCAACTAATTAGTACCTTAGAACGGGTTTTGGTTAAATCAGAAGAAGAATTTGACAGTAAGTCCTTATGGAAAATTGTATCACGTCATAAAACTTGATGTTCAAGAACTTTGGAAATTTCTCGATTAGGTTACTGTAGACGAGTGCTGGTCTTTTTACTGAGCAGTCAAATGCAGTGAAGAGATTGGCCATAGAATTCGTCAAAATGAGTCGTGGGCCTGAATAAATACCGGAAACTCAGCTCGTCATCGCAGAGCTCAACTCGTCGCCCAGGGGCTCAGCTCGTCCTGTAGAGCTTAGCTCGTCCTGAAGAGCTCAGCTCGTCCTGTAGAGCTGAGCTCGTCACTTTAGTACGGCTTCGTCGGTCGGTCGACTCGTCGGCGGCTGGCACTGACCTCCCAACTTCGGAAGGTCATATCTCCCTTCGATTTGAATTAGATTTTGGTGTTCTTGGACTCTATGGAAAGCCCATTAGTCAGAATCCATCCATATGCTTAGGGAAGATATTAGATGTCAGACCGGGTGTTAGACTAGGCTCGTCACTTGATGCGACTCGTCAGTCCAGTCGACTCGTCAAGGTAGCCGCACATGACCTTCAACTTTGGAAGGTCATATCTCCCTTCGTTTGAACTCGATTTGGGTGTTTCTTGGACTCTATCGGAAAGAGCCCATTGGAGTCAAGAATCCATCCATATATGCCTGAAAAGATATTAGATGTCAGACCAAGGTGTTAGACCAGGCTCGTCACTTCAGTGCG
Source organism: Tetrastigma voinierianum (assembly GCA_016808115.1). Classification (NCBI taxonomy): domain Eukaryota; kingdom Viridiplantae; phylum Streptophyta; class Magnoliopsida; order Vitales; family Vitaceae; genus Tetrastigma; species Tetrastigma voinierianum. The sequence goes on along the minus strand of JAEQBH010004989.1, from coordinate 183,157 downwards.
GCTCGTCGATCCAGTCGACATGGACGGCGCACATGACCTTCAACGGAAGGTCCTTGTCTCCCTTCGTTTGAACTCCGATTTGGGTGTTTGGACTCTATCGGGAAAGCCCATTGGAGTCAGAATCATCCATTTGCTTGAGAAAGATATTAGATGTCAGACTAGGTGTTGGGCTGGGCTCGTCACTTCAGTGCGGCTCGTAAGTCCGAGAATTCGGCTCGTCAGGCCAGTGCGCATGACTATCAACCGAGGAAGGTCATATCTCCTTCGTTTGAACTCCAATTTGGGTGTTCTTGGGCTCTATGCGGAGTCATTGAGTCAAGAAAGATCCATCCATAGCAGGAAGATATTAGATGTCAAAGCTGAGGTGTTAGACTGAGCTCGTCACTTCTGAGTGCGGCTCGTCGATCCAGGTGCGACTCGTCGAGAATAATGCGCATGACCTCAACCCGGAAGGTCATATCTCCTTCGTTTGAACTCCGATTCTGGTGTTCTTGGACTCTATGGAAAGCCCATTGAGTCAAGAATACAGCCATACCTAGTATGATAAAAGTGGAACTCATATTAGGTCCAAAGATAAGGAAAAACAATGCTAGTAGATATGAATGAGAAATAAGAACATAAGTAGATTTAATATGGGTAAAGTCAGTGGAATACATGGTAAGAAAGGAATATAGAAGAAAAGATAAAAGATAAATAGTTTGGACATGAAGGGTACCTAAGGGTATTAAAGAAGAAGTCTATGTTACGCACTCAGAATAGAGCAGTGCGATCGCTCATAGTAAAACGTACAAGTATAGAAATGTATAGGTATATGTCATAAGATAAGATAGACTAATAAAGAATATGAAGATATAAGATGTTACCAGGAATGGGTACCTGTACACGAATGATAAGCATGTATGAATATAAGAATGAGTAAATGCATGCACGATGATAGGTTATATGCAAATGCTATATGCTAATATATGATAGAATATGATATGAATACAAGGTGAAGAGATGGAATATGAGTAGCTAAAACATGAGCGAAATGTGATATAGAATAGACATATATGAGATGATATGTATGTATTATAGAAATATGAGAAGCGTAATATGAAGCTACGGATATGAACGAATGCAAACTAAAGTAATGATGGTATATATTGCATAGCGATCCTTGATAATAGTTAATCATGCTTATAGAAATATGTCTGAGAAAATGTAATAACATTGATTGCGCCCAGAATGCGGTAGGGATAGATAGGCATGCCTATAGGAAGATCGAGTTCAACAACATAAAGAAAGCGGATATGAAGGCCCGGGTTGCGTCGGTAGCCGATCTGAGTTGGATCGAATTGGCCCAGAAAGAGTCGCCGCAGCGGCAGACCCTCATGGATGATTCTTGTCTCATACGATGATGATGCCGGGTATAATATTATTAGGGCATAGGTCGCTTGTCTCGTCGGTGATACCTTCTTGAGTATCGCATATTATTCGAGCATAGGTCTTGTCGTCTGATGATATATGGTGCTTCTGGTGCCGGGTACAGCGGTTAGTCCAACTGTATAAACTACAAAGGTTTATGCGAGGCGCTGAAAAACAAAACAAATGAAATGAAGAGAATATATGACAGATTATGAGAAGCATAGCACTGCTATGCGATGATAGTATACAGTTACAAGTACAAGAAGCAAAGTGTCAATGACACGAAAAGTATCACGAACAAATCTGATGCATGAAAGAGAAAGTATGCAAATAGAAAAGTATAGCGGAAAGCGGTATATAGCAAAATGGTCGCTGACGATTGCATGAATACGATTATATATGAGAATTAGTACATGATACTTGATTACGGAAATAGAACATAACAAATGACATGATCTATAACCGCGAAAGTCGCCTGCGCGATAAGATATATAGTAGGCCATACCTAAAAATGGCGAGATGGAGCATGCTAGGAGCACATGATAGAAATGCATAAGTGTTAAAAAAGGCGATAGAGATAAGTAAAAGATGACAAAGCACATGACAATGATAAAAAAAAGTACGGAGATAGGAAATATGTTAAAGATAGAGAACATGACATGCGATAGGAAGGTAAAGATGATAAGTAATCAAAGTTACATGAAATTGTATAGATATATGATATGCATATGTATAAGCTTGGGGCAGTCACCATTGGTAGTTTGTCGAGCTTATGTTCCCACTAAGCGTAAAAACAGCCGCGGGTGTTCAATCCCCGTGTAGGTATAGAGACGAGAAGACAAGGATAAGGGCGGGACATCCCTTCGTGACGGAGGCCGGCCCTGGTGGTGCTCACGCCTTTGCTTCGCGATCTCTGATGATTTGTATTAGAAAAGAAAAAAAAATATTGTACATGTATAAGATAAATGGGACTGATATGTATATAGATGTTGGGGACACCACTCCCGATGGTAGTTCTTTTATATATAGAAAATGATTTTTGTTATTACAAAAAATTGTTTGTATAACCACCAGTGAAGTTGACTTTGAAAGAAGCCGGTCGATGAGTCCCGGCATCGGTATAGTCTCTTTTCGGACTCGGTTCGGATCATGATCGGGTCGGATCGGAAGGCGTGACAAAATAGAAGTGATAGAGATCAAGCACATTACAATTAGTTTGAAGGTGGCAATAGTTATAGCGTGGCGAGAAGCAGCGAAAAAAATTTCTTAAAAAACCCTCGAAGGATCCCTTGACATCGAGGAGTCGATTCGAGCCAAAGAGAGTGCGAGATTTTATCTTGTGTCGGTTTTTTAACCAATCCAATGGCCGGGGCAACAAAGATCGAAGTGAATCAAGTCCTCGATTTGCCTCTAATAGCATTCACACAAACAGTGAAGCTGATAACCTGTTAGGCAACGGTCTTAGATGAAGTTCCGGTGTTAGCTAAGTCTAGATCCGAAGAAGGAAGTCGAAAACCCAAGGATTCGATGCTCAAATTACACAAAGAGTGGGATGTTCTTCAAGAATACTCTATATTTCCCGTGAACACACTTCTTGAAAAAGTGGGCAAATGAAGGATTCTTGGGTTAGAGTTTTCCATAAAGGTCATTTTATAAGAAAGCCATTGCCCTTGAAATGTCCAAAGTGCCCCTCACTTTAAGAGATGATAGGCTACAAGCATCCCTGTAAGTTATGGCGTGTTCCCTCATAGGCACACCTATAAAATAAGCCTAAACCTATTTAATCTCTTAACAGTGAGCTTTTGATCTCTAGGTTCAGTAATCTATTGACATTCCGTTCTGAGATTGATATCTCATTTTTTATTACATCCAATGATCCAAATCCATTTTATATCAGGCCCACTCTTTTAAGAGTGTGATCCATTAGGTTCCCGATTATGTTGTACACTTGATTCAACTATTAAATCAAGCAAGTCATGAGCGATATCTAACAACACATCATGACCCCAATTGACCGAGGAGGGTTAGTGACACAATAGAGCTACTAATCCTTCCATAGACAATTACCACATGATTAAATCATCTCACTTGATCTATACCCACTTGGTTGGCTTGTGGATAAAGTGCCAGCTCCACTAAGACTAGATTCAGCCTTCTAGCCCAAGTGGTAATTAAGATCCTTGTCCTATCTTTCATTGCTAAATCAAAATTTTAAGTACTGAAGACACACTTTTCATGGCATTTCTACTATGGTAAAGATTCAAAATGGCGGCCGGAATCAAATACATGGTGTCTCTCCTTATTTATTCGGGTGACCAAATCCATATGTTAGCTGCTCATTTTACTTTCAAAATACCTTAAGTTGTACCCAATCATCACCTATGGTGACTTTTGAAAAGACCAAGCAAGGGAATAAAGTCAAAACACATGCATCAACATTCAAAACTCTATTGGTACCTCAAGTCACAGGATACTTGCACAATTGCTATGAAGAGATAATCATCTACATATAATAGATTATCCAAATGATTGTCTCATGGTAGGTCTCTGATGTGCTTAACTACTCTTAGTAAGCATCCACATGTTAACTTTAATCAACTCATGATCATAGTTTATAAGATCAGATTCGAGTTGATCTTATCAAGGAGTGTGATATGTGCTAGTATATGCGGATCGACAATGGAGTCTTGAAGTCTATAATTACAGAGTTAATTTAGATACTAACATAATTGCACACAGGAGGAATCTTATTATCATGATCTCATATGATTTCCTTCACGCTATGTTACGTATCATGGACTTCATTAATTCGATTAAAGCTCTATATCAATTTAACATATGAATATCAAATTAATGAAGAAGCATTTCATAACATACAACGAGTGCTAAGAGGCGATTGCCTTTAAAGCACTTCTCACAACACATTCAACGAAAGACAAATAGGCAATATCTTCACTTAAGATCTTGATGCAGCTCATTTTAGAAGCACTCCATATCCTCCTCTTGAACATGTGTTCCTTCAGATGACAGTAAGTCCATGACAAGGGAAAAAATTACCAGACACGTTTAGTGATAATGGGCCTTGATAACTAAACTAATTAAAAAGTGTTTTACAAGGTGTTCCATCATCTGTTGGACCAAGGTTTACCTTTGTTCCTTATCTCATTTATTCTCGACCCACTTTCAATGGTAAATCTTTGGACTAGTGGATCTCTTTTATCGGGATGAGTATGCTTTTGCCTTTGGGAAAAAATGAAAGGGAGAATGTGGTGAAGCTTGTTTCTTCCATAGTTTTTTCCTCTTGATGGATGTTGGTTTGGCACAATGACATGGTATGGCATCATGGGGTGTATATTCTCTAGTTACTGATGCACATGGCCCCAAAACCGGGGTCCTATTGACCATCCGTCAACTGCGAAAACACAGTATATCATCATCATCAAACTGAGACCCATCATGAAGTAAAAATAGCCGTCAGACCCCGCCCACATCCATACTCACAAACTATAATCAACTATATTACAATAGTTTCAAGAGTTAATTACACTCTTATACAAACATATTTTAAAACTAGTTCGTTATAATATATACACAAAGCATGAATCAAGGTCACAGTCCGACCCGCTTCATAATCCCGGCCTCTAAGGAGTCATAGTCTTCGATAATACTGAAAGGGGATCCACGACGGGGTAAGCAATCTGATAGTTGAATTCTTCTACTAGGGATTCACTCCACTTAAAATGCATGCAATGGCACAACACGAACATCCACATTCCAGCAATTTACGATTCACACATGGAATGAAACATATCATACATGAGATGTTTCATACCCATATCCTAGTCACTCACCAACTCCCTCACCGTGCATATGCGAAGTGTGACAATGCGTCAACGGTAATACCCAGACACCATACTCTTAGGAAACCATTATTCGTCTACCAGAAAGTACCCTGATGCTATTTGCAATGGGTAACCATTCGAAGTCAATCCGACTCATCACTCATTCTGATGCAGTGATAAACTTGATGATGTGTTTTTCTTTGGGCAACATAACTTTTCGGTTTTTACACCATGGGTCTCTGCCTTCACGCATAACTTTTCGAGATAGCACCTTGGTCTCCCACGCAAACGGACCCTTCCGGGATAACATTACCACGGGGTCTCCAACACCCATACAGAACCTTTCGGATATTACCAAGTTCTCCTATACCCAAATTTCCAAGCTTTTCACCTAAGGGGATTAACACGACCCCCTTCTCGCTCCGCCCAACACACCTTAATTCTATCTCATTTTATGACTTAACCCATGATCGTTTATTGAATGTTGTCCAAAAACCACGAAACTCATCACACAGTCCACCCGCAGAATGGTAAAACAACCATCACCGTTGCGCCCACGCTCGACTCAAAATGGTGATGTGCCCGTAGCCACGCCGATGCAATGATGCCAATTCACTTTGTGCCTCTTAAGCGTGGTCCTGTTCACTTTATAATTAATGTCGTATTAACACATCAAATTAGCATGCATTAACTTGTCGGTCATGCTACATATCAATCACAAGCATACATGGACATCACAAGTCACTACCACTGGGTGTGATACCTGAATCCTTAGGCCCAATGGTGGCCACAATTTGCCCCTGACTAGCCTCCCGGCCAGGCCATGCCTTAATGGCCTCAACCATGAACAACTAAGTATCATTCATTTGTCAAACAATGACATTAAAACAACTCAATCATGTTATTTAACTACCAAGCAATAACATGCAAATAATTTATCATGAACCATCTTGGTCCAACAACAATCCGGACTGTTTTTAATAGTCCCTATCCAGTCCGTGGGCTATCCATGGGCAGCCCCCTCTCAAGCTTTTCAGTTCGCTCTTGTGGGCGAAATCAATAGCCCTTCAGGCCTCAAACACGAAGCCATATTCATGGCCTTTTTAAGCGATAAATAACCAAGTAGGAGAGGCCCCTACCTCTGGAGTTGCCGAGGAAACTCCACAATACCGATTCCGCGTAAGCTCTTACAGTGGGGATCAACTGCCTCTTGTCTCTTTCAAGGATTTGGCGGACCCAGTCAAGAAAGTGAGAGAAGGTAGAGCTTCTCACTCTAAATCTCTCCTATTTTCTCTTTCTTTCTCGGTTTGCTCTTTCTCTCTCTTCCTTTCCCTCCTAAACTAGTTTGGTCTAGGTTGGGGTCAAGAGAATTGTCCTCTCATGCCACATGTCCAATTCTAATTGACTCTTATGATTATACCCTATCCATTTATCCATCTACCATGGATTTTCACCAACTCACATGTCGCCACATGTCTCTCATGGCCCCCATTTGAGCTCATGTTTGACTCATTCTGCACGTGACACGTGGCACCTCTTGAGTCACCCACAATGTGCCAAGCGTCCCGCACCACCCTCGTTGCCTCGAAAAACGTGAAATTTTAACTGTCTTAGTATTCAACAAAATTCGACGTGGTAGCTAGATTTCGTGAGACGATTCCAACGGTGAATTCCATTTTGTCATCCGAGATCTAGAAAAATTTCGGATTTTGACCGAAATTACCATTTTACCATTTTTTCATAAATTTGGATTTTCCGGGGTTTCACATATACAACATGTTGATACTTGTCTCTTCAATGGCTATTCAAATGTTGATTTGCACGCCATCTTGATAGTTTTAACGAAAACATGTTTGTCTATGCTATTTATTTTTCTAAGGGAGATTTTGGAATCTTTGGCCAAAAATAAGGTACGTATGATTTCCATCAAATGGAACTTGTTGTCACAGCTTATGTCGCACAAGTTGGTGCATCATGCTGTGTGACACAACTTACCATATTCAGCCAAATATTATTTTGGAGCTAATATTTTGCAGTCAATATTATGTGTGATGAACAAAAGGAAGGTTAGAAGTATTGGGCAATATTGAATCAAATCAAAGAGATAAGATATTATTTTGTGAGATTTCTAATGAATGAAGATATTCCACTATAATAAGTATGGAAGAAATCGAGAATATTTCAGTTGACTTATTGAGATAGTTTACGAGGAAACAGCCCAAATTTTAAATAGTGAGGAATATCCTCTAAAAGTTTTGGCAAAGGTGTGAGGCAGGTTTCTCCTACTAAATAGAGTGATAGCACACACAGAATGTGATTTCACAGGCTATTCACACATCAAAGCTATCATCTAATGTAAGACAAAGGAACAAAATAATTTGGATTATCAGGCGATCATAATTGGAATAATCAGCAGTATCGAACATGAGTTACATGATAAAGTTGGTTGGCAAAAATGTCGGTAAAAAAATAGGTAAAATCGCTGATATTTTATTGAAAATATCAAAATGCGTAACGCATCGTGGGAACCAGAATAATCAACAAAAAAATTGGTGATATCGATATATCACTAATTTTTCAAAAAAATCGACACGTGTAATACGATATCAAGATTTGTTCTTGATTTGATCCGATCAATTCGTCTACTTTTTAAAGGCATCAACGACTATATTTTTTTATCCAACGATTGATTTTAAATCACGAAGCTTGATCTAATGGTTCGCTATGATTTTTAGATACTGATGATCAACAGTCGTATTTGAACCAAAATCAAATCCATGGTTATAAATAAATCCTAACGGTTTTTGACAATCAATGACTATTTTGACTCCAAAAATTCTCATTACCCCTAAAATCATACAATTTCATTACAAATTCATCCATCCATTTAAGCTCCATTTACTCTCAATTTATTTTTTTCTTTGTGCTTTATCCCTAATATTTTGAAGATATTGGTTTTTAGGGTTTCTATTATAACAAATACAAGGTTGAGTTAAGGTATGTTTATTTGTGAATTTATTTTGTGTTTATGTATATTTTATTTTTATTGTATATTAGTTTTATTTTGGTATTGAAGTAGTTTATAACAAATATTTTTATACTATAATTTTATTTTAGTTTAATTTGATAATAATAATTAGTTAAGATCATAATGTTTGAAACTTAGGTATCATACATCTGCAATGAAACAATTATAATTATTTCATATTAGAAATTTAGATTTTCTTAGATATCTTAATAATATTAACTTGGGTCATAATAAACACTAACTAATATAATTTTAGTTCATTATATTAGTTATTTAGTTAATAATTACATTAAATTTGAAACATTTTATATGATAATCATATTTTAGTAATTTGAAACATATTACTTACATTAAATTTTAGTTATATATTATTTGAAACTTAGATCTTAGACATATTACTAAACAATTATAATTATTTCATCCTATAAATTTAAGTCTTCTTAGACATATCTTAAACATTATTTTAGTTTATAATATTACTAACTAATATAATTTTCCAGTTTAATTATTAGTTATTTAGTTAATAGTACATTAAATTTGGAAACATTTTATACTATAATCTTATTTATGTAATTTGAAACATATTACTTACATTAAATTTTAGTTATATAATGTTTGAAACTTATATCATAGACATATTACTAAACAATTATAATTATTTCAAGTTAGAAATTTAGATTTTTTAGATATCTTAATAATATTATTTTAGTTCATAATATTACTAACTAATATAATTTTTAGTTAATTATATTAGTTTTTTAGTTAATAATTACATTAATTTAAAAAAATATTTTATACTATAATCTGTTTTAGTAATTTGAAATATATTGCTTTCATTAAATTTACAGTTATATAATGTTTGAAACTTATATCTTAAACATATTACTAGAAACAAGTATAATTATTCATGTATAAATTTAGATCTTCATAGATAATCTTAATAATAATATTTGAGTTCATGATATTACTAACTAATATAATTTTTAGTTAATTATATTGGATTATTTAGTTAATAGTACATTAAATTTGAAACATTTTATACTATAATCTTATTTTAGTAATTTGAAACATATTACTTACATTAAATTTTAGTTATATAATGTTTGAAACTTATATGATGAACATATTACTAAACAATTATAATTATTTCAATAATTTATAAATTAGATATTTTTAGATATTTTAATAATATTATTTTAGTTCATAATATTACTAACTAATATAATTTTTAGTTCATTATATTAGTTTTTTAGTTAATAGTACATTAAATTTGAAACATTTTTATACTATAATCTTATTTAGTTATATAATGTTGAACTTATATCATAGACATATTACTAAACAATTATAATTATTAATATTGAAATTTGGATCTTTTAGATATCTTAATAATATTATTTACAGTTCATAATATTACTAACTAATATATATTTTAGTTAATTATATTTAATTTATTTTAGATTAAATAATTACACAATTTAAAGGTTGAGAACTTGTTTTATCTATAATCTTATTTTAGTAAGTTTTGAGACTATAATTACTTTCCATTCAAAAAATTTTAGTTTATATAATGTTTTTGAAACTTATATCTTAAACATATAAACAATTATAATTATTTAATATTTATAAAAGTTTAGATCTTCTTAGATATATTAATAATATTATTTTGATTTCATATCTATTATTAACTAATATAATTTAGTTAATTATATTATTTTTTGGTTAATAGTACATTAAATTGAAACATTTTATACTATAATCTTATTTAGTAATTTGAAACATATTACTTACATTAAATTTGAAACGTTTTATACTATAATTTTATTTTAGTTAAATTTGATAATATTAAGTAGAGATTTATATCTGGAATCCTTGGAACATCTTATTTTAGTTATATAATGTTTGAAACTTAGATTTTAGACATATAACTAAAAATTATAATTATTTCATGTTAAAAATTAGATATATTTAAATATCATAATAATATTAAACAACATAGATATCATAATATTAAATTATTATATTGATATCATGTTAGTCTAAAGTTAAATTAAGTTAGATATCATGTTAAAAACCTAAGATCTTCCCTTTTATGTTTAACTTACATTTTATATAAATAATATTATAATGATATCGTAATATATTATCGCGTGATTCAGGCTCATTTCAAACAAAATCACATGTGTTTATAGGATGGCTAGTGGAAGTGGAAGCCGAGATCCTACATTGAGGTACTGCACATATGTGAAGGGAAATAAAAATGGAACAATTTGCAATTATTATGGTTTAATGATAAAAAGTGGTGGAAAAATTGGCTTCAAATTTAACATGTCACATACGGATCCCTATTTAAATACAAAGAAGTTTTCAAATGTGGCGTTGGAAGTAAAACAATAAATTAAGCAACTTTTAGAACAAAAAAGTAAAGTAAAAGTGAAAAAAGCCGCAGATATGGAAAAAATTTGAGCTTAATTACGAAACACAATGGGAGGAAGACATCACACTATCATTGATGATGAGGAGGAGGGTGACGAGGATGTACATATGTATCCGGCTGACATGCTCCCTGATGAACGAGATAGATATTGAGAAGTAAATAAATTACATTAAAAACTAATGAATCAGGACAAGTGGCCCAGAAGGATTTATAGAGCAAAGAAAATAGGTAAAATCTTTATCTCCCAATTCATTTTTTCACATAATTATGTATAAAAAATGTACTTTGATTTTTATTTTTTTTGCATAATTTTAGTAGGCGAGTCTTCACAACCAGGTGATTCATCAAGACGTATGCAAAGATCACAAAATGTTCAGCATACGGATCAACCACACTAATTGCACCATCATTGTACAAGTCTTTGGTATGAGGCAAAAGCAGAAAATATGTTGAAGGTGGCTCAATAAAGAAACAATGGGACGATTGATTAACAAGTTTTTCGTATGTAAGTGTTTCGTCTCAGCGGACTCGCACCATTTAAGAACATGGAGATTTTAATTTGCATAACAAGCGAGTTTGTCTAATTGTATATGGATTTAATAATGACTTATTATCTTAAATTATGATTGTAGGTGCAACCACTTGTATCAATTTTCCTTTAATTATATATGTAATGATGGACATGTGACCACCATATCATAAAAAATCAAAGCAAGTACTTGGAAATTGTGAGCATAAATATATGGGAAACTGTCAACATATAAGGAAATAAAGAGACATATGGATGCACAATTATGTGCAATGGATGGACAGGCAACTAATTATTCTAGCATTTAATTTCATGCTGTTTCATTCAAAGGAAGCACAATTTTCTCAAATCGTTGATGGGTCAAATAAGATTCGAATAAACAATACATATAATAGTTTTTGTTCAGACCAGCGATCAAAGGAAGTTGAAGAAGCAAATGTGATGCAAATTGTAACAAATAATGGATCAGCATGACTGCGAAAAACTGTGAGGAAAGATGGTTGATAAAGAAATACAATACGTATTGGACTCCGCCAATGCTGACACAACGCATTAATTTAATGTTTGAAGACATTGATAAAAGGGATAGTGTTGCTCAATTGACCAGGAATGCGAAAGATAGCAGCTTCATTGTGGTATCATAGTTGCATGCTTGCAAAAATGCGAGTTTGTGGTGGATATATTGTGTGTCTTGACTTCTAAAAAGAGTTGATTTAAAAGTCTTTATTAGTAATGAATGAGCATCTCCTGAAGCTTAGCGGATGGGGTGGACATGGTTGAAAGGCTCATGTTTTGATCCATAGGCATGGGAAAAGGTGGAGAAACTAATTAATGAAAGCTCCATCTATGAGGCACCATACACAGGTGCTTAATGTTTTTATGGTGATTCGAAGTCATCCCAATCATCATCATTTGTTTACGAGTTGATTCGGTTGATGAAGGCAAATTTATATCAACTTAAAGCTAAAGAGTGGGTGAAACATATTATCACAAATCGTTGGGATAGAACCCTTAAGCATCCTCTTCATGCAACAGGTAACTAATTAATATCATCTTCCACTATATTCACGACTTAATAATATTATGTGTTTATATTATTATCACATACTAATTCTCAATAACTATTTGCTTATACTATTTAAATCCAAAATTTCAATATAGACTTGGAATTGGTTGTGACTACGAGAGCTGCTGAAGTTGTTCATAACGTTTTTCTAAATTAGATCATAATGCTAGGAACCTTTGCTTAATTTTGGAAATTAGAGTAAATTACTTGAGTTTCTAATTCTTCTAATTAGTGATACAATTTTATTTGGACTGATTTTATATTTAGATTTTTACATTTGAATTCACAACTTATACTATGATAAACAAAAAGGTTGGTGATGGACATCAATAGCATCAAAAGATAACGTGGTTCTGAATATTAATTCCTCATTAAAAATAAATTTCATAACTATTTTATTGTATATATTAAACATAAGTAATTTTTATTGCAGCTGAATGAGTGGTTTTATACTTAAAAATCACGCTCCAACATTTAAGAATTTGGCCTTGAAGGTTCACCACAAACCGCTTCATCTTCGATTATTGAGAAAAATTGGGCACATTTGTTACAATTCATACCAAACAAAGAAAGTAAACTTGCCACCCTAGGCTCCAAATTGGTTTTTGTTATAACAACATGAAACTAAAGACACTTGATATGGAGGCAAGACCGATAAAGTTGCAGAAAATAATTTTCTCGATTTACTTGAGATTTCAACTGAGTTTGGTGAAGAGGAGGAGAATAAACTATTTCAATGGGATCGACCTCTCCATTTAGATGGTGAGATAAAACCACGATCCATGATTATTTGCACATGTTCGAAGCAGGTGTTAATGTTGAGTGGGTTTTATCTGAAGAAGTTCATAGTGAAAGTTTTAGTCAAGACACAAGGGACTCATTTCAGCCCTTTGTTGCTATGAATCTCTTTTGATTGAGTGTTGAACATACTAGTAGACCAAGTTTTGCTGGTACTTCTATTACAGGTTATGATGACTCAAGATGAGAGGGGACCAATGATGGTAGTGATACTGGAAATGATTGTGGGAATATTGCAGATCCACAACAAAGTCAATATTTATTGAGCCCATTCACCAATGAAGATGATTTCACACATGCTACACAAGATAAAGACCATAGGTCTAGGAGAGTTGGTTCAAGCATTGGAGCTATTGGAAAGCCATATAAAGGAAGACAACGAAGGATGACACCATACAATAAGGATTCGTTTTTGACTAGTTTTGAGTCCATGAGGTTTTGGAACTCAATTCGTGGTTATTGGGACCACAGAAGACGGCTTATATTTCCTCCTTATACAATGAGTAACGATTAGCCTTCTTCACATCTTTTAGGTTCTATTGGTGAAGAATATGAAATGATTAACTATCCTCATGATCCACATGTCATTCCAAATTCCATATCAAATGCAACAAGGATTCAAACAAGCATGTGGGTGAACCCCTAGTTTCCATGGAGGTTGTGGTAGAGTCAACATGTTCGCATGGCATGTTTGGACTTACAATCAGTATTATCGGAGCAGCGTAATACTTTGATATGAATATTGTCTTCACATCAAAGTTGAGATCCCTTCATCAAGTTGAGATCCCTTCATCAAATAATGTAATGGAGCCACATCGGTCTTCATTTTGGTTTTAAATGACTATTGTAATGTAATTTCTTGATAAATTATAATGAATATTGTCTTCAACAAGTGTATATTTTCTTATTTATGTATTTTTTATATAGTTTCAATAAAGCATTTCCACAATTTCAAAAATGCTGAATTAAATTTCCTCTTTACCCGATATTTTTGTAAAATATCCAGAATGTCTTAAATATTTATGATATATGGTAAAATCAATCTGGAATGTATACGTATCGATATTTTGTTCCTTGATTATAGGTTCTACTCTAAGCCTTTATGATGAGCAATGTTGACACTCTTTATTGAGAATGAGTGTCTGGCCGTGTAGGAGTTCAGATTTCACTGTATGAGGGAAAAAATGGAGTTTATTTCCATGTTTCACTATGTGAGAGTTAGAAGAAGACGATTGTGAGAAAGGAGAAGCCTTGTCTCACATAAGATAACGATGTAACCTAATTGATATATAATGGGTTCATACATTTGGGCAACCTATGGACAGTAGGCTTTTACCGAGCTAACGTGACCAATCTTTGTCTCTTTGTATGTGTGGTGGTTATTTTCTACATATCTTGTAGTTTTATTTTTTGATTAATCATTGATATATATCTTTATAGATTTGAGTCTTGCAGTGTCTCATAACTTAATGACTAGCCCAAATTGAATTCATTTGCTCCAGAAACAAATAGTTTGCCTATTTCAAGAGTATTCAATCAAAGGTATTTTTGTAAGAACATGTATTGAAACACATATATTCCATTATTGATTACTCATATGAGTGTATTGATACATACTTTTTATTATTTAATTCTTGTAAAATGTGAAGAAAGCAGAAACTAATATAAAAAGTAAAACATGAAAATAAAGATTCAGATTTTATGTTTTAATTGAAAAAGTTTGAAAAATAATTACATGAAATAAAATAACATTAAATACAAATAAAATAGAGTTTAATCGATCAATTAATTTAAATTTATTTTGATGATGCCTTTCAAATGAAATTTGGAGCGTATTAAAAGTCGTTGGGCCCGGACTGGATTGCTAAGCGGGATTTTGGGATGCGAGGCTCTTGGTTATGCGGGCTGAGGTAAAGGATAAGCTCGCAGGGGGCTGGTTTGC
Source organism: Tetrastigma voinierianum (assembly GCA_016808115.1). Taxonomy (NCBI): domain Eukaryota; kingdom Viridiplantae; phylum Streptophyta; class Magnoliopsida; order Vitales; family Vitaceae; genus Tetrastigma; species Tetrastigma voinierianum. The sequence continues at coordinate 168,108 of JAEQBH010004989.1, read as the reverse complement.
AGCCAGGTTTAGAAGGTATGGCTCCCTCTTGCAAAACAAGGAATAAGGGGATCGGCGGGGGCCTTGTGGTGGCCGCTCAGATGCCTAAGTCAATTCTTTCACGAGAGAAAGAGGCTAGTGCCCAGGGGCGAATGTGTTGCATATGTATGCATATGAGTATGCGTCTAAGAGTGCGTCCCTTTCACCGATGAGGTGGCCTTGTATTTATAGTAGATGTTCAACCAGTTGGATGGTGATTAGGATTTGTTCCCATTGGATGGGTGTTTCTCGTTATTATCGATGTCCAGTTTGATAATGGATATAGAAAGAAGACGGAGTTTGTAGCAGTGATCTTCCTTATGAGAGGATCGATTGATCATGATCTATTATTGTCTTTTTCCTTATTGGTGAAATTTGGTGGACTTGTGGAGGTCATATATTATTAAGGACTATTTTATTTTATTGCAGGTGGGAACTTCCATAATTGGTCTTTAAGTACGTCGGGTTAGGCCCTTATTCTGGGTTGGCACAAAACCCAAATGTATGTGCAGAAAGGCTCATCATGATGAATTAAATGTCTGGCAGGGTTCAGTAGACGGGCCTGTGTTTCGTTGGTGGCTTCTTTCTTGAGGCTGGTAGGTGGGCTGTGAGCCTTATTTTGAACCTGTCGGTTCTTTGACCTTTTAGTATCTACCACTACCGCGATTAATGCATTAAAGTAGAGAAGTACATCGCGTGTCTTCGCCGAGTTACGACTTCCCGCGTGCTTTGCTCGAATTTGGATTAGTTAGGTCTTGGTAGATCATTTGTCTTGTGATAATGATGACTCTTAGGTTTCGTCATTTCTTCCATTCCTTTGGTTTCCTTTTGTTTCTTTCGCGGACATCCTCGTCTTGTGTGCCCAGCCTTTCTAGGACCTTTATTTTGCCTTTAAGCGAGTTCGGACTTCCTTCTCTCTTAGTCTTGCAATGCAGGCCTTTTTGTGTGAGTCTTTCTACATTTGTCTTTCTTGGATAATCTTTTATGTCATATTTACGGGAATTATTTCGTCTTTGTTTTCTTGATTTGATAAGATGAGTTGTTTGGGTTGGGCTGAATTTTGTTTCATTATCCACTTCGTCGCTTAGGTCCAGTCTCGTTCTTCTTCTTTGCGTATCAATGGTGATTCTTATTTATTCTTTAGTTATAGACTGACTGGTGGTGTCTCGTGATTTAGTCGAGTTGGACTTCGAGGTGCCAGGGTGCCTGTCTTCCCTTAGACGACGGGAAAGTGAATGCGATTAAATACAGGGGGGTCGGAATATACGAATCTGTAGTTAAGCGTAAGCACAAGCGTGGGACCTATGGGTGGTCTTCATATGGGGCCATCTTTGCCAGACGTTATTAGCCTCCCTTTGGCGTTCGGGTGTGGTCCCGGCGTTTAACCCTCTATGTGGTCTACGGCACCTGGATGGTGTGTTTCTTTGAAGTGGCCTTAGATAACGGTCTTCGCTTCCCTTTGCATCCCTTCATAAAAGGGGTTTTGCAACATTTCAATGTGTGTCCCACTCAACTCGCGCCCAATGGTTGGGGTATTTTGGTTAGTCTGTTGGTTTTCTTTAGGGACAGGGGGCTTAGTGTCCCCGACATAGCCCATCTTCTTTACCTTTACGGCCCGAAGGAGACATCCAGAGGCTTTCTTTCTATTTTTCTAGGCGTTAGAAGAATATACGAGTGATTTGAGTCTTCCCTCCTCCATAGGGTGTGGAAGGGCGTTACTTCTTCGTTAGCGGCCATAATTGGGAGTGATCCTCTGACAGGGGCGACACCTTGGGCGTTTAGGTGAAGCCTTGGACTGCAAAGAAATCTTCATTGAGTGTTTGTTACATTTTTGGTTACAACTTATTGATAATAGTGCATTGGGCATCTACGATTACATCTCTTGTCTACATGCTTCTCGGGTGCTGAATTGATCTCGGAGTTGAAGATAACGCCATAGTGGCGTTGGTGATGTCTTCCTCGTCCTTACGGAGTTAGTAAGTCTGATGTTCATTGTCGAGTTCGAAGTCGCTCGATCTGTGCTCATACAGAGGCCTTCTTCAGCTTTCACCATAAAAGTTCCTCCCGATTCAGGCCCTGCTAAAGCCACTAGGGGCTGGCCCAGTTGGAAGAGATCAGTGTCTGGAAGCCAGGAGTAAGGCGAAAAACCTACGCTCTGTTGAGAGATAGTGGCTTTGAGATAAGTTGAGAAGTTGGGGCATGTGCGTCATCTTCTTCGTCCTCTCATGTCTATAAATCAGGACGGGTTATGGCTCCTATAATTTTTGGGCTCAGCGGTCCGACTCTGGTGCTGCCCGGAGCGAGGTCCCTCGGGTGTGGCGGATTGAGCGGCCGTTGCGATCACGCCCATTCTGGAAATCTGGAACCCACAATGAAGAAGGTTAAGTCGCCTTCGGAAGGAGGAAGGCGAGGAGAGTCGGAACTAGGATTAAGGCGAGACGGGTTCTTTACTTCACAATGACGAGCTCGCGGCAAGCGCAGTCTCGTCTATTCTTAAGGATTCTGATCTTAAGAGGTTGGTTGTGCTGCCCGTTGATGAGGCTTTGGCCCTATCTCTCCAGGGGTTGCCTCCGTAAGTTCCCATACCTTGTCATATTTGACTCCATTTTGAGATGAGTTTCGAGCTTGCGTTGGATGTTGATTCTATGCTGGATGTGCAGGTGGCTACTCATTTGAAGGGTTTGGCCAGAAAGGCCAAAATAAACAAGGAGTCGTACTTCACGCGACCGGACTTAACAAGGCGAGGGTGGCTTCCCTCACATCCCCAGGCTAGGCGGCTGCGGAGCGGATGCAACATATGACCGAGGAAGTCGTGAAGTTCAAGTCTGATATGAAACATACCACTTTGGCTCGTGCTCGGGCCGAGGGTAGGGAAGACGAGGCCCGGAATAACTTGAGGGCGGCTGAAGGCGAGCTTCAGGAGGCTCGAAGTGGGTGGGGCATGCGGAGCGACTTGATGGAGTGGGACGAGTATGATCCGCCCGAATTATGAACTTAGATCGGTGGTGAGCTTCTCACGTCCCAAAGAGGCAGATGGGAAGAGCTGCGTGCAATCAAAGGCGATCTTAGTGACAAGGCAGCCCATTTGGTGGGCGAGGCTGTTGCGAGGCTAACGAGGCAGTCGTCTCGGTGGAACGCCTGAATGAGGAGTGTCGCGGGTTGCGTTGGGATCTCAATAAACCAAATAACTTTGGTGGCTGACGGAATGAAGTTAGTGGAAGACTGAGAGTTGAGGCTTCCAATCAATGGGATTTAAGGTGACGTCTTTGGAGAAGAAGGTTGTTCTTGCCTGTGCGGCCTAGACTTTAACTGACCTTCCCGGTGACGAGGAGGATGAGGATCCTTCTCTGCGATTATCTGGAGTAGAACTTTCACCGTGAGGCCCATTCTCCTTAACCACCGTCGTTTCACCTTTGGTGCTAATCTCTTATGTCTTCGCCTACCGGATCGGCTTTATACTTTTTTTTTTTTTTTTTTTTAACGTTGTTGGGCTGGGCCCCAAAATATATGTGGCCTTGTTCTTAATGAATACTCATTTTTGCACCTCATTTATGTCGCCTCTTGCCATTGCTCTTTTTCTTACGTTCTTCTTAGCCCCGGAATCGACTTCTTGTGCAGTATGGTCTGAATTAGGCGCTTTGAGTTGAGATATGGCTTGGTTGGGTTGTATCGGTGGTTACCCCAGTTGAAATGACTCCCAAGTTTGCACATGGCACAATAACGAATCGTCAGGCTCGTCAATGCATTCTTGTGCTCCGTGGCGGTTACTGAGTTGAAGAATGACTACAAGAGGCTGCATGGCTGTGTAAGTCGTTGAGCTTCGTCGGTGCTGGAACATTGGGCTCGTCGGTGAATTTGCTTGAGTTGAAATGACTCCCTGGTGCATGGCTTTGTGTAGAATCGTTGAGCTCGTTAGTGTGGCTTTGGAGCTCGTCGTTGGTTTGCCTGAGTTGAAATGACTCCTAAGTTGCATGACCTGTGTAGAATCGTTGAGCTCGTCGATTAATGGTTGTTGGGCTCGTCGGTAGTTTGTCGATTTGAAATGACTCTAGGTGCATGGCTGTGTAGAATCATTGAGCTTCGTCGATTAATTTGTTGAGCTCCGTGTCGTTACTTTGAGTTAGTGACTCTTAAATTTGCATGGCACAGTAGAATCATTGAGCTCGTCGGTGTGGTATTGGGCTCCGTCGAATTTGGTTGCCTTAGTTGATGACTTCTAAGGTGTATCGCTTTATGTAGAGATGGGTTCGACACCGTCAATGATAGCTCTTGTGCTTTCCGTCGGATGATTTGCATGAGTTAGAATGACTCATAGAATTTGCATGGCTGTGCAAAGTAAGGCGAACTCGTCGAGAGTGGCCTCTTGGGCTCAGGCGGCGTGGCGAGTGGCGATGTAACTGGTGATCGACTCCTCGGGTAGCGTGACCTATCTGAGTAGGCCGAACTCGTCGAGGTGAAATTCTTTGGGCTCAGTTGTGTGAAGAATGGCGATGTAACTGGTGATCGACTCCTCGGTGGCGTGACCTGTGCGAGTGGGCCAGACTCGTGGTAATTCGTGGGCTCAGGCGTGGCCTAGTGGCGATGTAGCTGAGGCTGATCGACTCCTCCCGGGTAGGCGTGACACTGTGCGGGAGTGGGCAGACTCGTCGAGTGAAAGGCTCTTGGGCTCGGGCGGCATGACCAGTGGCGATGTAGCTGAGGGCGATCTGACTCCTCGGGTAGCATGACTGTGCGGGAGAGAGGCAGACTACGTCAAAGTGATCTACGTGTGCGACCATTGAATTCGATTTTCTTGGAAAGGTCTGAGCGTCTTTAATCTTGGTTATGGAAATTTGGAGCAGTTCGGGTGACTTTTTGAGTGCTGGCCTTCTTATAAATGGCGGCTTCATTGCTATGAAGTTTATGGCTTGTATGTCTTGCTTTTCTGGTGCGTGGCGGAAATCTAGGCGAGATGGGCGTCGAGGAAGTCACGGTTGTCTTTGCGGGATCCACACGAAGATTGGTTTGAAGTTCCGTTGGACTTATGCACAGTGGGGTTGTGTTTCCTAGTCTCACTGCTTATAGGAGTCATGTTATTCCACAGCTCCGTGCTAGGGAATGTTGCGGACAAGACGTGCATTTCTTGCATCGCCTTCTCCAAGCCCTACATTATTCTTTCTTCCTTTCTCTTTTCTCCTTACTCGCTTCTTTTCATCTTTTCTTCCTCTCATTCTCCACTTTTTTGTTTCTTCGCACAAACTCCTTCCATCCTTTTACTGTATTCTCCTCTTTTCCACCTTTACGGTCTTCTCCCATCTTCTTTTCCTTTTTCTTCCCAGTGTTTTTTTTTTTTTTTTAAACATGATTGCTTGTCTTGAATCTTCCAGAGATGTGTCCAGTGACACCACTGATTGTAACTGAATGTAATCTGATTGGAATAAAGAGGGACTTTTTCTTTTATGTATGAGACAGCCTCATTCTGTGCGCGTAATATTTTGAGCATTTATACATATGAGTTGTTTGTAAATCTTAACAAAATAACTTGATAAATGGTCGAATCGTTAGCGAAAATTGGTAAATCTCATTTAAGATTACAAACCAAAGGTTTCTTGTTAAAAGCGTTTAAGATGTTCCATTCGAACATGCTGTAAAATTTTCCCTCCTCTGTTTGGAGCTCGTAATTGCCTGGTCGGACGACTCGAGATATGATATAAGGGCCTTCCCAGTTGGGGCCCAGTTTAAGTGGATTTGATTCTTCCTTGCTGGCGATGGATTTTTTTTAAGACGGATCGTGGCATAGCTCTAGGTTTGTTCTTTAGTTTGTAATTTCTTACTTTGTCTTCTTTTGGTATTCTCACATGCGTTTAGAACTTGCTGTGTTTTCATCTAAAGATCCGAATTTAGACGGGAGAGCCTCGTCAAGTTGCCTCCGCTGCTTTGCTAATTGATCGCCAGGTTAGTGATCTCGACGGGCTACCTCTTGTTGTACGAAGGCTAGAGTGAGAAACGGGGTTTCTCGGGTGGCTGACTTCTGTGTTTTTCTGTAAGCCCATAGCACCTCAGGGAGGTATTCTACCCTTTCCTTTGAGATCTTCCCTAATTTGGTGTTCAGCGGCCTTAAGGGTTGATGGTGACCTCGGCCTAACGATAGGCTGCGGATGTCTTTGGGACCAGTGATTCTTAATTAGAGCTCGGCACGCAAATCTACGGGTGGCGTTGTAATTGTTTTCCGTTGTCCGACACGGGGCTCTTGGGATACCAAACACGCATATGTGCTTCGCCACCTGAAATTGCGTATCTTTTTGCTCATGAGGTGCAGGTAGGGGCTCGTCTCGCCCGTTTAGTGAAGTAATCTGCGTGTGTGGAACTTATTGGCCCTCTTCCAGGAAGGCGAAGAGGTCTGATCATCATCGAAACCCATGCCCCAGAAGAGCCGAACTGTGATTGGCAAATCGAGGTTGGATGGGAGCGTGATATCTTAGCGTGCTCTGTGAATCTTGCATTTCTTGACTAGATTGGTTGCGACGTATTGCTGAGGCGGTAAGTATCCTTGTCTCCGAGACCCCTTTCCATGCCAAAGCTCGGAGCTCCGATGTGATTTCGCATCATCACCCTCATGAACTTCCCATAACCGCGTATTGATGTTTTTTCACGCGATACACTTGAGGATTGGTGTGAAGAAACCACCGGCTTATCTGAGGCTTCCTTATGATTAGTGAACACAGCGGACCTTGTCCTTATTTTATCTGCTTCTTTCGGGTCGTCAGGTAGACGTCCGTCTATTATATAGTCCCAAATGGGGTCCATCCAACTCGGCTCGGACCCGACTTGGGCAACCTCCACATCGCAGAGATCGATAAAGGGCTCTGCCAGGTATTCGACAGGCGTCGACCGGCTGAGGTCTTCCTGTAAGGTTGTCGCTAATTTTGCCAAGGCGTCGGCTCGGGAGTTCTCATTTCACGGGGACATGTATCGACTTGAACACATGCAATTTTTTAAACAAATCTCGTACCTTTTGGAGATATAGGATCCATGGCTTCACTTTAGCCGTAAGTGTCTTCTATTTGTCTTCTTACCAGGCCGGGTCGGCTGCGGACCTCTAGGTAGGTCAATTTCATTGAGGTTGTTTGCTATGATGGCCTCATATTGACCTCGTTGTTGGGGCTTGGAATCTACAGATACAGTGCGTACTCTATGTCTATTCCTTCCGGAGGTCAGATTGGAGCCCGACTCTCCGCTTCCTTGTGTGTTCGATGCTCCATACGAGAGGTTTCCGGGCGGGGAGGTCATTCGATTGCTTGGCGTTCCTAAGCATGTTCCGCGGGAGTGAACTCCATGATGAAGTCGGCAAGACCTGCCCCTTTTATCACGGTTTTGGACTGCTTATATGATTCAGACTCACTGACTCTACCAAGCGTTCATCAACCTTAGGAGACTTGTTTTATGTAACACTTGCTTCATCGGGTATTCCGTTGGGACTTCTATGGTGTGAGCCTGGAAGTAAGGGTGGAGTTTCCGGGCTGCGGTTACCAAGGCCATAATTAGTTTCTCCATCCTTGGGTATCTCTTCCTCCATTCATCCTCAGAGCTCATTATGATAAGTAAAGCCGAGGTCGCTACCATGTGGCTCATGTCTCGGCGAGGACAACAACTTTAGTTGAGAAGTCGTGCGGCCCGGGTATAGGGTGAGGGCTCCCCTTGATAGGACTTACTAGAATGGGGGAGCTTAAATATGTTTTCAAGATTTGAGAAATGCTTCCTCGCACTTTGCATCCCATTGAAGGCCTTCTTCGGGACTTAGGAAGAAGGCTGGCGATATTTGCTTTCGCCACGGATCTGAATCGGCTTAGATGACAATCCTTCCCGTCAGGCGTTGAACTTCCTTTATGCTTGATGGCGAAGGCATGTCGAGTACAACCTTTATCTTGTCTGGATTTGCTTCAATTCCTCGGTGGTTGACTATGAAACCCAGGAATTTCCCGGCTGATACTCAAAAAACTTATTTGGATCAGTTTCATGTTGGGTTCTCGAGATCTGGGCAACCGGATGGAGTAAGGCTCTCAATAATGGAACCCACGGTAGAGTGGATTTTATGACATCATCATCCTAATAATGCCCTTCCATGAGTTATTGCCTAAGCTTCAGTTCGGGGAAACAAATAAAGTTCACCAACCTCACATTATATGGCTCCTCAGTGGGTTTTGGGGGCCGAAAGGGGCATCCATAGTAAGTAAATAGGTTCCCTGCTGTAATTTCCATTGACGAGCAGGCGTCTTTTCTTGGGTCTACTGGGTCCATACTGATCTGGTTGTGGGAGAAGGCATCCGTAAAGCGAGGAGTTCATGACCGCGTGTCTGATGGTCGATTCGTTGGAAGGGAAGCGCGCTGGGCATGCTTTATTGATGTCGGTGAAGTGATGCGAGTCTGCCGTTTTCCGTTGCCTTTTTGTGCGTCTGACGTTGCTTCTTCGTGAGGTATTCCTTTGTTCATCACACTTTTGTAAGAGTTTGTTGATTTCTTCGTTGATGGCTTTTTTGCCTTTACGGCGCAGCTTCTCCTTTACTTGATTGGCTTAAGGGCGGGCTGGCGTTCAATCTATGGGTGATGCAGTAGGATCAATTCCTCAGTAACTGCTTTCTTCCATGCGGCGTCTACATTTTGTCGCCCAAAATGAATGGGAGTGGTTTTTAGGGGTCTTAAGCTGGGTTTACGATGAAATATAAAATGAGATGTTAGGAAGTCGTCATCCGTAAATAGGTTCAGAGAGTTCTTCTAAGGGCTTAGGTCGGTGAGTTACCTCGTCACATGTCAAGCTCGTCCACGTATATGTTGTCGTGTTTTTGTTTCATGGATCTTTGAAACAGCATTCCCTAACCTCATTTGGTCTCGAGACCATTCTACCCTAGTTTACGGTAGGGAATTTGATCATCATGTGATATCTGGAAGGGATGGCTTTTGTTGCATTGAAGAGGTCGCTTGACAACATGTATGAGCGAGGCGGGCGTACGACAGGAATCTTGCCGTGGTCGTCACTTGGCATGGGGTCTCGGCGTGAGTACCAATTGTATTGACCTGGAAGTGTCTTTCTTTCGGAGAACCCCCGTGAGGTGTGTTGGCGGGTTCTAGTTCAACTCGTGCCCATTTTATCAAAGTGACGAAGATGATCTCCGGTGAACTCCGTTTGTCGATTAACCCGATGGAAGTATTTTGCTGGCCTGTTGCCACGAACTACTAGTGGAGTCGTCCTTGGGGGTGTTAGCATCCTCAGATCACGAGTCGGAAGAGCGTGATGGATGTGTGGCCGTGATGGTTTATAGACAACGCTTGAATTTCCACTATCTCATCGATCTAATGTTGCGTGGAGATGGGCCTTAGAAATTTGGAGCTGGATTCCCCTCCTCCTGCGAATCCTCCTGAGATTACCTGGATTTCACCTAGGGATTGTTGGTGCTGAGTCGTCGTCTGCCGAGGTGGTGGTTGCTGGGGCGGAACCTGGTTCTGAGCTTGACTCTGGATCTGATTTTCAGGGGATATAAAGCGTCGGAGGTATCGCGTCGTATCAAACCTCCTTCTCTCTTAATTTGTAGGCCGGTCGCGTCCAAAGTCGCCGGTGTCGTAGTCCCTATGGAACTCGCGGTGGCCAGGTTGTCTCTTGGTGGCAGGTCTGACTTGTTTGGGTTGGCCACCTCGGGAATTGTTCGTTTCGTGCCCGGCGCCAGAACCGCAATGAGCCATTGAGGTACAATTAAAAGTGAAACGTTGGGGCGAGTAACGTCGTGGGTGCTGGGATGCGATGGACACAGACGATCTACGAAAGGTTTCACGCCTTTTGGAGATCGTTCTCCATTTTTCTTTGGAATCCTTCACAGTCGCTTTGTCTTTGGGGCTTCGTCTTCCTCGTTTATCTGCCCCAGCTCTTTTCTTTGTACAGTGAATGGAAGTATCTTTCTTGGATATAGGGGCCTCTTCACTAGATTAATATATTTCTACCTTTTGCGAGCACCTACGCCATACTTGTTTGAGGTTTTGAGATGGAAAACATTAAGTCTTCCATTTAAATCCTAAGCGACCATGAAACCTTGATGATATGAATTTCTACGTAGTATATCTACCTTTAGAGCTAAACATTGAATCGTTAGACCAGACCTCGAGACTTTCTTGCATGCCACCTTGATAGTCGGGGTAATGTAGCTTTACATCACAGCTGATGAAATTGAGGGGCGATGCAATGGATAAACTCCACTGGGAATAGGAAGTTGATGGCCGGTGAGTCTAATTGGGAACCGTGCAGGAAATTTGGGCCCTTTTCAGAGTGATATGGCCTCTTGCATCGCCTTTGGATCTTGATACCCATCTGACTGCATTTGATTTTTTGGCAGGTGTTGAGATGATCGGCGGGATCTACAGTACCATCGAGCGCTTCCACTGTGGCATTACGAACTTGGGCGGAAGAAGTGGAGTGCCTCGGCTGTGGGTGACTCAGGTTTGTTGTACGAGGTGTCCATGTAGTCGGCGAGAACCGTCAGCACCACCCACCTCCTTCACGGCCGGGCTCTTGCTAGCGGAGGTTCTTGAACCCTCGTTCCCGGTGTTCATGCGAGGATGGCCCATGATTCTCCGTTCCCGGCCAGTGCTCTCCGAGGTTGCTTCGTTGCCTTCCTACTCAGGGGCTGGTGTAGTCCGTGCCCCGGCTTTCGGCGTAGATCTGCGAGTTTCGGCCCTTTGGGAATCTGACATTGTGTTGTCCTTCATGGGGGAATGTCGCGGCCTTCACGAGTTTTTCGCCTCGGGGTCGACCGAGATACATGCGGTGGTGATACGGCTTATGTCGGGCGTTGATTAGTGAGCGAAGTGCTTCCACCCTCGGCCAGGTGTTGACATTGTTTCCCGCTGTGGGAGGTGGCATGCAGATTACCGGTGGATCTTGCATCTTGGAAGTTAGTATTGCTCTGCTTGTGTTAAGTGTTATTTCCATCAGTGCCCCAAATCCAATTATATTTATAAGGCGTGTTCCCACGGTGACTCATTGATGATGTCTTTTTCGCAGATGTGGGGGCGTGTAGAGTCGTTGGGCCGGACTGGATTATTGTGGGCCCAGGATGGGCTCTTGGATTGTCTAGGTGAGGCAGGATATTCTGGGGCTGTTAAACCAGGGTTTGAAGGTATCGCTCTCTAAAAAACAAGGAAGAAGGGGTCGGCAGGGAACATGATGTGCTAAATCTCTAAGTCGGTTTCTTCCCGAGAGAAAGAAGCTGCTTAGAGAATGAATATATTCATATCTTTCACGATGGGGTGCTTTTGTATTTATAGTGAGTGTTGACAGTTGGATGAGATTGGGTTGTTTCCCATTGGATGGTGTTTAAATTATCTCGATATCGGTTGATAATGGATATAGAAAGAAGCGGAGTTTATTTGTGATGATCTTCCTTCCTTATTAGGGATCAAGTTAGTACCGATCTAGCCAATGTCTTTCCTTGTGGTGATTTGGTTGGACTTGTGGAATAATATATTATTATGGACTATTCTATTTTATCTTTGGAGACTTCCATAATTGGTCTTTGGGCGTCGGGTTGAGTAAATACAGGGCGGCACGAAAGGCTTAAATGTGGCGCGAAAGGCTAAATCTTGATGGTAAGTATCTTTCCCTTGGGATTCAACGGACCCAGGCCTCAATGTTTAGTTAAATTTGGCTTCTTTCTTGAGCTGTGTAGGTGGGCTATGGCGCTATTTTTTGAACCTATCAATTTTATATATTTTAATTAGTAAGTATAATCATGAATAATTAAAAATATATAAATTTCAATTAATTCTAATTATACATTTAACATTTTTTCCATGTTAGTACTTTAGACAAATTTAACTCATATATGATGTGATGAATCATTTTGTTTATTATTTTCAAACTTATTTTGTTGTTTAATTTATCAGCAGCAGAATATTAAATAATTTAAAAATTCTAATTATATATTTTCCTCTAGAATGCGCTATAAAACAATATGAGATAATTAAATTTGTGATGCCCCAAAACTCGATAGTCTCGTTGATAACCCGTCAACGCACATACTACATGAGTATCGCATATCTCGATACTACCATATCGCTTCTCATTCACCGGGATCCATTCATTCCTATATATTTTAGAATAATATACAATATCAAAATAGTTCATAAGAGTTCGGGTTACAACTCTCTTATATTACATCAAAACCACAGTTCGACTTTCTTCACACCTGTGGTCTCAGATGAGGGTCAGTTGCTTGTACATAACCTGCACCTGAAAGGGGGTCCCACGACGGGGTGAGTAATACCCAGTAAGGATAACTCCTACAAGGGCTACTCCCCACCTAAGTGCACATGTAATGTTCACACAATAATACACACATTAACATTCCAATTAAGAATATGTTAATTTTACATGAAATCCCCACATCTTGCTTAAACGAGATGAGGCTCGTAAAATGTCGAGTCACCATGAGACTCCTCCATGCTTATGCCAAAACGTGAAAAACAGTTGTCTGGATAACATCTAATTATCATTTTCAAAAACCAATTTCATTTTGTTTACAAACAAGCTATTTGGATTATACATACAATAATATTTTATATTCAAAATTCATGCCTTTTTATGGGTATGAGTTTTGTGTCTTCCAAGATAACAAATCCAAACACTTTACGATGCTGCTACTTTGAGGACTATGTCTGACCATAATTGGCGGGTTTTCACTCGAGATGGGATCTATCCCTTCTTGCTGATACCCAGCACATATTTTCATTCTCATGTATAAAACCATGCGACTTTGTGGGCGTTGTCATTCTTAAATACGATCAAACACCAATGTAGTGTCGTTAATTAATCATGCACTCACACCCATTTAATACGATGTCCCGTGCATTTGCAATGCAATATGTCATTCTTTATTATATATATCCAATTGATGAATCTTATATGGACAATTTTATCAAACATACATAATTTATATCGACATCACATACAAATCTGGCTTAGTCAAATAATGAAGCATACAGGCTAAATTCTGACGTAACGTGTCATGGTAACTTCTGACATGCTATGTAATGGCCGTATCTCTGTATCTGATTCATCACGCCTCATCTATATTATTACAGCATGCTCGGCATTTCATCAAACAAGCATGTCATGTCATGAAATAGTACACTTTGTGTTATAATCAAAATTTCAACAATGATGTGAGCATCAAATGCCAATCACTGGCATATGGTTGGATTCTAGACTCAAAGAGCTTTTCATAGAGTCAAAAAACGCGTGAATCAGAGTTCGGGCGAGAAATATATGGTTATCCAAAGTTGGAGTACACCAGGAGCCACACTATTGGGCCAATCCACGCAATAGCGTGCTTTCGAGGATTCACGAGACATTTGCCCAACTCGTAAAATGCAATTTTTCAACCCAAATTTGCTTCGAAAGTAGCCCTTTAAACCGACTACAAACCCGTCTCACACCATTAACATGACACAACACGGTCCAAAATCAGCCCAAACACAATAGCCCAAAGGTTAGAAGTAAACCAGAGTAAGAAGAATCTCTACATCTTGAAGTGTAGCCTCTCGTCGAATCTTCGAACTTTACTCATTGGTTCAATGAATTCTGACCATGGGAACACCTGATATACGAGAGGAAGAGGAAACCAGGCCTCGCTATACTCTTTTCTTCTCCCTTTTTTCCTTTAATTTTCTTTCTTTCTTTTCTTTCCTTTCTGCCATACTCCTTTATCATGTTCTCTTATGCCATAGCAGTTTATGAACCCTGTCTTTAAAATTCAAAATCCTTGTATGTTGACACATGGCTTGCCATGTGTCTTAGAAGGACATGCATTTTGACACATGGCTTGCCACTTGTCCTGCTTCAGGTTGTCGTATGTCGCTCATGACTTGTCACGTGTCTTCAGCGTTGATGTGCAAGCATTGAAGTCGCATTGTATCGAAATCGACAGCGAAATTCGATTAGACGGTAGATCTCTCAGACAGTTCAGCAGTGAAATGGTTTCATCCATTGAGATCTAAAAAATTTCACTACAACAGCAAATTACCGTTTTACAAATTTTTAGAAAATTTGCATTTTTCCCGGGTTTTACAAAATTGATTTATTTATTAATTTCATTAAAAAAAAAAAACCTAACCTACTCTTTGTTTATCATGTATTCTTTATATAGCCCGTTTCTTTAAATAAAGATATTTTGACTATTCTTGGCACAATTTATCTGTATCTTTCTACAATTTTATTTTTCAATAAAGTGGTAATTCCAAAATATCAGATTTTAAATTTGTTTTTTATTTTTGTCATGCGTTTTTTGTGCAACGTGTTCTTATCATTGTCTTGTCACGGCGTGTTTTGTTGTCGTCTTGTCTGGCGAAATCATGGTTTATGTGTCTTAATCACGACAAGTGGGTTTCGTTGTTTTATTGCGACACTTTCTTGTGTGTAGATGATTCGAACTACAAAACAAATTCGAAAAAAAACATATAAAGACAAATCGCCAATTAAATGATATCTCTCTAGCTTAAAATCATTATATCTATAGTCATTAAAATATGATCAAGCGTGAGACTTTAAATAAATTCGTTATGTTATTGATATAAATGATGCGTCGTCTTTTGAGTTTTAATGAATTTAGTTGTGTTTCCTCTCCCCAGTACTACTTTGAATCGATAAAATTATTCTCGCTTTAAAAAAATACGTATTTACATAACAAGCAAACATATAGCATTGGAATGTTATCGTTGCTAAATTACGTTCATAATCATACATTAATTAATCAACTTTTATTATGTTTTCTAATATATTATATCTCCATTCAGGTTTTGATGCCATGCTGGGATAGATAGATTCACTATCAATGTAATGCAATAAACTTCTCTACCATTAAGATATGAAATAATAAAAATTTATTGGAAATGTTTTTAAAAACTTAGTTTACTGTAAACAATTTATAAAATTTATTGCTATTCTAGGTAGAAATCAACTGAGAATTAAAAATGAGTCTCAAAACTGTTTGTTTTTGTACTTTATCGTCTTCGTTCAATATAAGAGTGGCACCAACCAGTCAACACTGCTTTTAGAAAGCATTCTAATCTCCGACCGATTCTAGAATTCGACTAAACGCCACTGGCTAACTAGTTAAATAGGAATTGCTAACACTGGTACCGCTTTGGTCCCAAGGTTCATCACGGCTTTAAACACGTCTACTGTGCTTTGGTCCCAAGAGCTCTACTCGATTCGATTCAAGTTCATTATAGATCCCAAAAACTCTTATCCAATCCAATGGGACACGTGAGTTTGCGACTTAAACAAAATTGTAGACAACAGCAATTATTTGGGAGGGTAAGAGAATGTTGGAAACAACCACGACATAATCTCACCACTGCTTAACCTTTTTTTTTGTTCTGGTCTTTCTGAGAAAAGCACACGAGCAAGGCTTTTCAACCGTTGTCATGTAAAAATAAAATATCTAGCATATTTTAAAAAAAAAGAAAAGAAAAAAAATCGTTGAGCAAATTCCTACGTATTTGAAATCTCAGTACAATGAAAATTAATAGCTCCAAGACACCGCTGTTACAATGGAGAGGTCATTTTGATGATTCAAGGTCTCCTCAAGATCATATTTGATTTGAAAGGGGAATAGCTGCGGCCTCAATAATTTACAGTGAGGATTTAGAGTGAGTCATCAGGCATCGATGAATCGGATATCAAAGGTGTTGGGATGTATCTGCCACACATTCAAGGCTGCATATTCCTCCATTCAACAAGCTGGGCTTGCGCTGTAGCCTGTTTCAAACGTGCAGTTTAAAGGTACAAAGCCAAGCCAGAATCAAGGGTCATCGTTTTGGGATTTACTTTACAGTATTGGTGTGATGGGGACTACTACAATCATTCCAAATCAGTAAGGGTTTGAGTTCATTTTTTATTCAGATCCAATTGTTAAGCAGTTACTAGTTTACAAGTTCAGATTCAATCCAGAATAATGAACCTAGGACAACAGAATCTAACTTGAAGCTATATCGAACCAGATGGGTTAAGATCCACCTACCATTAGTGGCCTGTATGACTAAGAATAGAATAACAAGAAGGAAAATTTAGAAATTTCATCTTACATGCCTAATTTCCAACTCTTGTTCCAGTTGGTTCAACTGCTGTAATTCACCTGGGACCCTTAATTAAATATTTCAGGGAAATAATCACCATCAAAGTTTCTCCAATCTCATAATTTTTTTTATCCAATGCCATTAAAAGATGTTCAACTCTGTAGTCAATCAACCATATTCAATTTTGGAATTTTGAGAACCAACCTTTCTAGAAATCCAGTTCAGTGCATGGGCATAGCTCAAGTCCATTCTGTTATCCTTGCAGCTTCATCACGCAAGATTGAGTAGATATCAGAGATAGCATCAGACCAGATTGCAGCGATCGTCCAGTACAAAGAGAATTTTGACATTTGCATTAACCTCAGTGCCTGTCCACATCACTTGTACCACAGTTTCCGAGAATCGAAGTCTTACTGTAGTGCCTATACACAAATGAATTATTTCAAGATTTAAAGAATGTTTTGTCCTAAGAGATACCATGAAAGTCTATGCACAGTATAAAAGTCACAATTTATCATTCACATCTAGTAACAAGTTAGATTAAAACAAATATTAAGACAATACAAAGCTTGAGTCAAGAAATCAGGAAGGGTATACTAAATAGCATGATACATACCCTTGCTCCAACTGGCAAACCTTACATAATCCATTTAAAATTCTATACTCAGGCTAACAGGTTGCAATTCAAATGATGTGGAATTTCATTTTATATGCATGATTACAAGTGTAAAAACAATTCGCGTCAGAGACTTAGCTGATATCATGGAATGCTAAGCAGAGTTCTCACAGTTGTACTGGATAGAGACATTTGTTTTGGCTTCTTCTTGCAGAATGCCAGAGTATGCACTAGCAATGTACTCCTCACGCTCCTTTGGAACACAGGGAGGATTCTTCTGGCAGCGAAATATCAAGCCCTATAAACCAGAAAAACAAACCAGGTTAACCAGTAGGGAAAAAAATCCGCCTCATGCAGAAAATTTGATGCAAGAGGATGTTATTAGGAGAGTTGATCTTTGATTTTTCATGCATTTTGAATTTGTGATTTAATTTAATTAAAGCAAATAACAAGACCAATTAAAGATCTGTTGTTAGATGTGGCTTTACTAGAAGATATACAAGAATAAAAACCATATCTACTGAAATGTGCAGAACACCTCCATGCCATAGTCATATTTTTTTTGCAGCATCACTTCCACTCCCCAACACCCCACCACAAAAAATAAATAAAGGAGCATAAGATATAGTAATGAAGAACAAATAAGTGCTCTGTTTTTATGAAATGTACCCACAGCCCTAGTTCTGGTGATACAGCATCTAACAGAGCAGGATGCATGTAAATTTTACATAATATTGTTTAAATACCATAATATGAGGACTCATGGTGCCAAACCTGAGAGCTGTTAATCTGGTAGATTATATTGAATTAATTTTTTACCATAAAAACTAAGAGTATGTGTTAAGCACCCCGATAGATGGATTAAGCAAGTGTACTAAGTATTACAGAAGGTTCTTGAGATTTACCGAAGAGATAGATGGTTCAAGTGGAGTAAACCCAGCGCAGGTGATTCTTTATTCTGGTGGACATACACAACATGCCTTGCCATTTCAAGATCACTGTCCGCCTCAGCTCTATCTGGATCAACCACAAGATCAAATCTTGATAGAAGAGCTGGAGGGAGATTAATATTTTCAGCAGGAGTTCTCCTCATGTCATATCTTCCCCTTCAACACAAAAGCACACAACTCATTTATGCAATGAATCTGAGTTTGCAGATAAGACTAGTTTATTGAACAAAAATTAGATTATCTTATTTTGAAGCAGAAAAATTGCCATATATTTACAACACATACTACCAAATGAAAGGCAGAAAGGGAGCCATGAGCATATAAAATGAGAATGATTGCCTACCAGGCTGGATTGGCAGCAGCAAGCAAAGCAGTTCTTGCATTCAAAGATGTAGTGATTCCTGCCTTGGCAATGCTTACAGTCTGCTGCTCCATTACTTCATGAATTGCTGTACGATCCAATTCATCCATCTTGTCGAATTCATCAATTGCACATATGCCCATATCTGCAAGAACCTGAAATGAATATATCTATTAAGCAATTCCTTGAGAAACTACTAAATTAGAGAGCTGGGGCTTCAGTAGCAATTATTCACAGCTATGCTATTCTGTACAAATCCAGAAAGGTTGCTAATTGCCACAAGGGCAGTGTCCATATTTCTAAGCTGCTTCACAGATGAAGGAAATTTGGATCTGCTTGAACATAAAGAATTGGGTACCATGAAAATTGGTAACTGTCGCGCAATGCTCCTCCTTGAGGACCATTTCATTTGTTACTGGATCTTTCTGAACAGCTGCAGTTGAGCCAATACTGCTTCCTCGACCCGTAGTACCTCCCTTGGTGCAACATTGATTATATGCTTAGAAGCGACTTTTAGCAACCCCCAGTTCACCCCATCAAACAAATATACTCAAATCTCCTCTTATCTGCGATCAAAGAGGGAGGTTACAACCATGTGTGGCTGAAATTTTTATATTAAAACATCCACAATTTTTCAACTGAATGGAGAATAATCATTCAAGTAACATGATGCATACCTTCATTCCATCTTTCAACTTCCTGTGGGGAGCACACCTACAAGGAGAAGAAGTAGGGCCTTCTTCACATCTTCATGCCCAAAAATTTCAGGCGCTAGAGAACGTGCCAACTTATTATATATATCACCATCCTCAGCTAAGCGTGCAATTTGTTCTTCTTCATCTCCTTTAAGTTCATATCTAATGAAACAACCACTTAATAGATTTAAGAACTTCAGGTTAATTTTTGTTTTGAAATGAAGAAAATGGTGAGGAAGAGCAATTTAGAGAATCCTTGGAGCTACAAAGTTGATTGACGGAGAACTAGAAAACAGCTTACTCTTCATATTTTTTCTTGAAATGGGTGACAGACATGGCCTCTAAGTATGTATCTGCCACTAAGCCAGCACGCATTGCTCTAAATCCAGTGTAAGGAATGGGAAGAAAATTCCCTGATAATTCAGCAACATCACCTGGAGCCCCAGTGTAGTTCAAGAACCCAATACTTAAAACTCAAAGAAATCAGCAGTGCATAAGTAGAAGATTTAGAAGAACAAGTGAAACATCCCACAAAACAGAAAAGGGAACTTCAAAACAAGGATTTTTCATGGTGTTTAGCTCTCTTCAAATTCTCATATTGAGTTCGATCTTATGAAGATAGCCACAACTTGAATTACTTGATGCCACATTTTACCCCACACGGACTTATTTACATTCAACAATAATTCAGTAATTTATATTGATTTTGTGAAGCAGCTCAGCTACTGAGGTAAATCTTTCTTTTTAGAAGAAAAATATTTCTTTAAAAATGACCAAGCTTCTAAATAAACAACAAAAACCACCGACCTTTCTTGTGAGTTCTCCCCTGAAATGAACAGTCATTGTCCTAGGAATATGGCCTTTTGGAACATGTTCAGCTAACTCTTGAATCTTGGCCTGTATTTAAACCACAGAAAAACAGTATCTTCAAACAAGGGGAAGAAAAGAGAAAAAAGAAAACCTGCTCTGGTATTCCCATTAAACTTTAGATCATGCTCCTGCTAACAATGGACACAATATTAAAAAATTGAACAAGGAAAGAACCTCCTGAAACTTTAAAAACTTTGATGCTCTAAGTTGAAGAATGAGGTTCAACATCCCTATTGTCCTGCAGCGTGTGGATGGACCTCTGGCAGGCATGGAGCTCGAGCAGTTACTTCCTGCAGTCAGTAAGAGAGCAAATCAATCAGTAATATATATATATATATATATATATATATATATATATATATATATATATATATATATATATCATATAATACCTCTTCCATTTCACCAATGCCTTTTATTTAAAGTAATATATCAAATATTACAATAATCATTTACTATCAGAATTTACTTCAACTTTTCTTTTATTTATTTTTTTATGTATAACACAATGTTGTACTGTTGATGACTAGAACATATTGTGCTGTTAATGGAAAAAGATAAGTTTGACCATAGTTGAAAGACCTTGTATTCAATTACCTGGTAAATTTCAAACCCACAATCTTCACATGTATATACTGCCACTTGCATCAATGGCTTGACATCTGAACATCGTATGTGACTTCAGATACCCATTGAAGCTAAGCAATATATGATGCTTTCACTTCCCTAATTGTAAATGGCCGTTCTTTGGAAGATGCTCGGATATAAACTTCACTGAAATCCAGAAAAATTGCATATAAGGGAAATAAAATAATTGCAATGAGAAAGGAGATCTGTAAAGCCCCAAACACAGATACTTTCCAGACAACATGCAATAAATAATAAGTTGCATTTGCAACACAAACAGTGAATGAATTTATTCACTTCAAATATCGTTCAAGTTTGAGTCATCATAAAATCAGATCATTACTAAAAAAAATTACAATATATCGACACTCACTATATTAGACTATCTCAAAGCATTAACTTACAGAACCTGATATTAGCTCAAGTTTACAATAATTTCAAAATTTCAGCAACCATTCATTAACTCAAACAAATTAAAACCATGCATAGCCCCAAATGAACCTTATAATGACAAAATTGTCACATTTTAGAACCAGATATGATTTTAATCAACATCTCAAACAGTCATTAGACTATGTCATACTAAATGACACCCATAGCATGAAAATCCTTGTTCCATTGTAGATAATCAATTCTCACTTTAGCAACAAAATGTTTCATTATTGAAAAACGTAATAGAAAAGGATTTAAGTGTTGTAAGAAAAAGGTTGTTCCTTCAAGCTTACTAGAATCTTTTAATTTCTGGAGGCATCTTCTGTTGTGGATCAGTACCATCATTCTCTGTTCCCTCCTCAGACCTTTGTGTCATCAGAATATCATGATCGTATTAGAGCTCTGTGTGATCTGGCATTTAGCTCATCAATAGCGTCATAAATATTTCAATCGCCGAGTGTTTTCAGTGACCCCGTCTAAGAAAGAATCTTCATCAAGTCTTTGTATATCTGCAAATACAGTGAAGGAATAAAACAAAAAGTTTGACATTAATAGACATTTAAGGTATATAACAAAAGGAAATCAAGAAAATTGGGGCATATTTTACATTAAACAGGTCCTATAAAAATAAAATCAGAGGCAAGTTTGCAGTTTTGCAACTTCTTGCTGAAACAGAAAGAAAAATTAGGGATATGCTTTACAAGTAAATCAAAATGACTACATGTTTTACATTTTTTTCTTCTTTTTTCTAACTCCATTTCTTTTGACTAAGAAAAAGATCCTGGAAAAAAAAGTCAGGCAAAAAAACACAGCAATAAATTTTAAAATAAGCTACATTTCAAATCCATCTATATTTTTGGAAAAATAATAATACATAAAGCAGAAGACAGCACGATTTTTACCCTGAAATGTTTCCAAGCTGAACATACGGATTCAAAGGATGTTTCGTTCCTTTAAAATAAAAATAAAAAAACACGGGAAAAATCTTGATGGAGTCAAACGGCCGTCTTTACGAAAAGTAAGTTTCAAAATCTTCATTTCCCGTCACATGGATTCCGATTCGTCGTTGTTATCTAGGACGTGTAAAAAAGGGTGAAATAGTTGAAGGCTACAAGGATGTTTATATATTTGCTTCACCCACGCATCAGCGGGAATTCGAAAGAAAATCCTTCGCTAGGGCTGCGGGAAAGAAAATGAAAAACCGTTTTAATCAGAGAAAGTAGATAGCAAAAAATAAAGGCAAGAGGGCAGAAGCGGACGGTGTGCCCTTGTCACGGGCGAAGTCGAGATCTTCATGATTCCTTCTAGAGACAGTAGCCGAAGGCGAGGGAAGAAGAAGAAGATGAGAACAGTGGCGGCAAGACGATGAACAAAGGGAAGTTTGTGGGGAAAAGGATGGGGGCGAGTTTTCACCTTTTAGTGCGGTGTACTGTAATAACGGGCGGTGTGGATTGTACCTATGCGGCAGTGATAGGGGAAAAGGAGCGAAAAATCTTACATATATTGGCTGCTGATTCAGGCAGGTCTCTGGCCTGGCAACAGAATTCTTTACCCTGTAAACTACAGCCACGGATGGAATTAACGTCTCGTAATTTATAGAACGCCAAATCAATGAGCATCTCAAAGAAGGACTCAGCAAATATTATTTTATTATTTTGTGATCAGTAAAACGAAGTGCCACGATCAAACTTGCTACCCATTTGTGATTTTCCTCCCCAGCCTCCACTGATAAATGTGGCAAGCTACTGTTTCAATGAGATCTCATAGTCCGTGACGTCTTCTGCTCCCGGGATCGACAGCGACCACAAAAGCCAATATCAGCACATGGTGACTGGTGTGCGGGTGATTACGTCGAGATGGTTGGCAGTAGTGTCATTGATGGTGTGCAGGTCGATCGGGTAAGCATCTATGACGTCCTCAGTCCTTCTAGTCTTCCTCTCTTTTCTTACTACATCAACAACCCCGGACCCATACGCATTCAAACTTATTTATTCACAGGTTTTCTTTTTGGTCTTCATTTTATTTATTTTCCTTTTGGTTTCCCGTGCTAATTAATATTTTCATCTTGCTCTTGTATTTGTGTTTTGATTGTTTTTATTCTAGTGTCGCTGTTTTTCCAGTTTTGTTCGTTGTGTCGTAATTGATTGTTTCATTGAAAATGGCAATGACCCATGAAGCTATGTTCCCAATTGATGCTTTTAAGGGTTTTGTAATTTGTTGGGATGTCACATATGAAACTTTGGACTAATTTTGTTTTTATATCTTTGATGGCAAATTGGTTGATCCGGTTTTGTAGATTGTCAGCGAAAAACCCCAGGTGGGAGGCGGTGAAACGTGGATTCATGAAATCTTGGTGTTGCCTTTGTGTTTTGATTTCATTGTTTCTTTACTTACAGAAAAGCGTGATAGTTGTTTTATCCATGAATGATTCGGGAAGGGTGATGATAATACATAGAAACGATATAACTAAATACATTTGTTTGTTGAGAAAGAATAGCCCAACTATCTTGAGATAGATCTTTTTCTATTAAGAGTAATACTAATTATCGGGTCCATCTTTTAGTTTTGTTCGGTTCAAAACGAGAAGAAACCATCCAACTCTAGTTACGAGATACTGTCTTTAGATGATGAATTGCCCCCATGTTGTTGCACACATAAAGGATATTTAGATTTGCTTGATTCGAGTGTACCAAAGAAATGACTAACTATCGCTGCTAAATTATGTTTTGTTAGGTGAAAATGAATAAGCCCCAGCTAATAACCGAGATGATCTTTTCCCATAAGAGTGGTATTAATTAGTTTTGTTCGATTAAACGGAAAGGCTTGGATCGTGTTTTGCATCCAAACTCCAAGTTGTAGATACTTGTTTTTAGATGATGGTGCATGTTGTGTGCATAAAGGCTTTTAGTTGTTGGTTTGCATTACTCTCTTTCTTTCTTTGATGTGAAAATAAAATCTTCAATGCAAGGAAAAATAGGAATTATTAAAGAGGGATGTGGTTTGATTTGAGTTGTTGCTGCTATTTGGATTTCTTGATAGGCATATTGATTTCTTAGATTAAACATATCCTGAAAGGTAATAAATAACTTTTTTACTTATTGCTGTTAAGTAAGCTTGTGGGACATGTTTTGTTTATTAGAATATGATTATTAGTATTTCCATTATTTTCTATTTACTTTAATTACAAAATAAAGTTTTTTGAAGTGTATGAACTTCTGATTCTTATTAGTGATATTATCTTTATCCCATTTTCATCATTACTTTAAATTATTTTCCCCGACTTTATCTTACTATCTCGAAACTTAATAGTAAAATCCTGCAAAGTCGGTAAAGAAATTTATGGTTTGCTTTGGAAAAACTAGTTCTACCAAGGAAGTTTTATCTCGGGTTATATTTGGAATGTTCAGCTGAAGGATAAAAATAAATGACAACCCCGAATATGCTCTGGGGTGAAGAATTCCCTTTCCCTTTGTTTATCAAGCTATGAATTTACTGATTGTTTGGACTCGTGCGAAAATTCATCCTGTTTTCTTATTGATAAAACCTCGTTGCATTTGCAAAATAACTCATTTTCTTCTAGATAACTAGTGATCTACCCATTTCATTGTGATTACACAGAGTTCGAGCGAATGCCTTCTTGTGTGCTTATTTATTCATGTTATTGTGAAAATATTCCCTTGTCATCTTGGAGTATCTCAGGCAATTGAAGTAATATAGTATCCTCCTGAGTTAAAGTGATTCTGCATTTGCTGACATTGATTTATTGGCAAGAACATGATAGAGGATTATGAGTTATTACTGAGATTGAAATAAATAAGATTTTTATCTTCCTTTTGTAGCTCTGAATACTACCCACTTAGCCTTAAAGCTAGCTTAGGCCCGTGGGGAGGAAAATGTTTTAAAATGTTTGTTTTGCATCTTCCCTTTAGTTGAGGTTAGAAATTGTTTCTTTCCATTAAGCATTGGAGTCACTTAAATTTGTTGAGTAAATTTATCTTTTTGTATTACCAATTTAATTATGATGTGTTCATATCAGTTATTATATCGTAATTTTTTTGTATTTGATATAATTTTGGTAATGCTATTGTCTATTGCATTATATTAAGTTGTTTATCGTGATTTTTTTGTATTTAAGATAATTTTTATAGTAATATTGTTATGAGCTCCATGTTTATTTCACACTTTAAAGCCCACATTAATTGGCAGTTGGGGATTATTACTTTAAGCCCACTAGTTGGATTTGGTGTCAATTCTTTCTATGCATGTATATAGATATTACTTTTATGTAGTTAATCTTTATGCCTTTTCCATCAACGAAGTGGCAAGGTTTTTTGTTGGATGAACATGGATATTACATTGCAATCTATTGAATGAGAGCAAAGCGTAGAGTGAGTTTAACACTCGACGATGCAGAACAAATAAGTCAGTCTTCACCAATATCACCTCAAATGAATCAACCACCAAAAGTTTCGACGACAACTTTCAATTGAGAGAGGACTTAGTTTTAATCTCGGAGTTGGCTGAATATTAGTGTGGATGTTGTGCATAGAATGAGCAAAAATCTAAAGGTATTGGCAAGGGTTTGGGAGTACTTTGCTAAATACAAACTCGAGTGATTATGTCAATCAAGTTTCTTTGATGAATTACGTTGGTCTACAATTCAACTAGCCGCAATAAATTTTGTGGTTGTTTTGACCAAATTGAAGGTTGAATCAAAGTGGACTGAATGAAAGACAAGAGTATGAGTGTATTTTAATTACAAGTGTGAAAATATTATTTATGATACATAATATTGTGTACAATTTTCTTTATGATACGTAGCATTGTTATGCAATTTTCAAGTCATTGATGCGAAGAAAGTGTACAAGGAACTATAAATCCTCTTTTTTCCATTTGAACATTGTTTGAATGAGTTACGGGTATAACCCCGAAATGGATGGAGGATTCTCAGTCGAAGCAAAAACAAAAGAACAGATGCGACTCCTAGCGGCTCTAATCCTTGACAGGAATCGGTAAACATAGAAGACGACAGTGGGGGCTTGGAGACGACAGTGGCATTTTTTAATTATATTATTGAAAGTTAGTTAAAGTTAGTTGAAGTAATAATCTATTTTGCTGAGCGTGGTTGGAGTAAATTTTAAAAAGTATGTTTGCAGGTGCGGTGTTTGAAGATTTAAGGCGCTGGGAGTCACCTTTGTTTTTGTGGGCTAATCCTCCCGTCGACCCCGAACATAACCTGCGATCCGGCATAATGTTCAAAATGGAAAAAGAAGGATTACCTATCAAGTTCCATAATACACTTTCTTCGCATCCTGAACCCCGAAACAATACTGATATCTGTCCTCAAAGAAGAACAACCACAATAATATTATGTATCATAACTCTTTATTCACACGCCTTGGTAAAATGCACTCGCCTACCGCTAACTATTCTCGATCAATCGCTTTGTGAATTTCAGCCTTTCAGTGATAAAACAACCGCAAAGAACTGACCAGTAACTAGTTATGGTGTAGACCGGCATTCATCGAAAGAAACTTGATTTACAGCTCGACTGCGGGTTTATTTGTTGAAATGCCGAAACACTACCCTTGTACGCGCACAGGCCTGCTCATTGCGCAACATCCGCTAATATTCAGCCAGCCCGAAGATAAGCTAAGTCTCTCAGTGAAAAGTTGCGCCTGAAGCACAGTGATTGATATATTGGTGATATTGATGAAGACTAACTTATTTGTTCTGCGATAGTCATTAAACTCACTATTTGTTCCACTCATTAATAGATTGTGTATAATATCATGTTCATCAAAAAAACACATTAAATAAAAAATGTGCATAAGGTTAACTACATAAAAAGTAACTAATCTGCTGCTCACATGCATAGAAAAGAATTGACATAAAAATCTCAGCTAGGAGCTTAAATGTATTTAATCCTTACACAATAATGAGCTTAAAATGGCTGTATGAGATTTCATAACGATATTACTATAAAGTATCTTAAGCTAAAAATCACGATAAGCTAGCAATATAATGCGGTAATATAGCATTGCAAGTATCTCAAATCTACCGAAATTCTGATATAATAACTGATATGAGCTGCTAAATGAGGTGTTGCAAGCAAGGAGCACAAATTTATAACATTCTAGTAACCATGCTAAATAGAAAGAAAAAAACATTTCTAACCTGCTAAGGAAATGAAAACAACATTTTAAAAAACGACCACTATGACTCAAGTCCTTTCAACTAAAACTGCCTTTACAAAGGAAGTAAAATGTCTTTCTTTGATACGATGCTGCCGAGAGGAATTTTGGGCAAGGAGTTCAAACTTGCTCAGTCATAAATCATGTTCTTTGCCCGGCCAAATCAATGTCACCGAAATCTCAGTACATCCCTAGGAGGGATACCTATTAACCACTGTTGAAGATACTCAGACAGTATTTTCTGTGTATAAACTAGCATACCGATACATTTGAACAGCATAATGAAATGTTAGATCACTTGGTATACGAGAAGAAAATGTGAAGTTATTTGCAGAAATGCACAGTAGGCTTTTATCTGTGCCACAGACTAATTGCATCAAATCTCCAGCTGTATAAAATTCCTGAATTGCAAGGAAGAGTACTGATCACTTTAGAAGCTATGACTGAAGATTTGAGCTATTATTTTATCGCTAACTAATTTATTCAAATATAACTGCAGTCAAAATCATTCATTTGGTAAGAACAGTTTATCTTCAAAGCAAGACCTAGAACTATATAACTTTGCAGAAACACACTATTGAAATTTTGGAGATAGTAGGCAAAGCTGAGGAAAAATAATTTAAGCTGAAAATAAGGACAAATGTATCACTAAGAGAATATAAATAAAGGTTCATACCTCAAGTATTTATTTTGTAATTAGAAATATGAAAATAATGGAAGTAATAATAATCATCTTTCTAATAAGCAAAACACATGTCCACAACTGTTACGTAGTTATGACCGACAAAAGGATTATTTATACCGCTCGGATAAGAAACGAGGCAAAAATCAGCCTTTATCGAAACGTAAAGATGACATCAGCAAACTCAATGCATCCTCTCTTAATAATTCTATTTTCACTTGCGTTAATTTTATTTGCACATCAAAGAAAGAGAGAAAGAAAGAAGCCGGCGACTAAAACTTTGCGAGCACAACTATATAAACTTGGTATCATCTAAAGACAAGTATCTCTTTGTTGGATTTGTATAAAGCCAATTTGGGCCGTTGATCCAAGAGCCTTAATTAATAATGAGCCATAGGATCCCATTAGCTCATTTAGATGACGAGCTTGATTTAAGCGATTATTAAGATACCGAATGGAGTAGTTTTTATTGGGCTAGAGGTTATATTAGTGTTATAAAACCCTAATAGGGTTAGGGTTATGATCTATAAATACACTTTGCTTCTAGCCTCCGAAATAGAAAGTTTATTAGCCTCAGGTTTATGAAAACACCTTGAGAGAAAGCGGCAAGAAAGGTTTGATGTTTCTCTAGGTTTCTTTTGATCGAGTCGCCCACGAGATGCATTGCGGCGTAGAAGAGCCAGCTTGGAAGGTCCACCGTGGATTCTAGAAGAGATTTTTACCCACTCACTCTGAGTTGACTAATGGGTGATGAAAATATATCTATGCTTACATTGTGTATTCTTGTGCGATTCACGGCTTCATTGCGTGATTCCTTCAATTGAGTATCGAGCATCGGTTGATCAGTGTGTGATAGATTGAATCCATAAATTTATTTCTCATGTATATATGATGTACATTAGATGTAGCACTAGGATTCTATTATTTATGTTGTTTATAATTTTTGTATTATGAATGAATGATTTGGTTTGGCCTTAATCCATGATAGTTTTTGCTTGTATTTTTTTGGGGGATGTAACAAGGAGGCTAATCATAAGATTAAGTTTCCTCTTTGATTTATTTATTTATTTATTTTTCCTGCATTTTTTTTATATGTAAATTCGGATTTATTATAAAATAAAATAAAAATTAATAAAAGAGGCGACAGTTGTGAGATGACTGATTTTAGTAGTGTGGTTTCATAGTAAGGTACATTGTTAAGTGGCAATCCGAGTTTTTGTGTGGCGGTCGTGACCGTTTGATTCTTTCAGTTCAATAGGGGGACAGACTAGGGTTTTGTGTTTTTTTTGGTAAAAACCACAAGTAATTCTAACCATTGCTTATGGACTTACAAGACTTGAAGAAAAGAAGATGTCTACATCTGAATGCTCGAGTTGGGAGCTTCTTGGCCCTATTGGGCTTGTAATTTTCTTTTCTAGGAAATATGGATTATGACCTATTAATTATTCTATATTTATAATTGTTTTAAATTATGGATATAACATGTGATATGCGCTTAACATGCCATTTAGAATAGGTGGTGCCATATAATTGCATCATTTGATACATACATGTGCATAATAATATTTGTTTTATCTAGATAATATTATTATGGAAAACCCTAATTAATTAATAATAAAAATATTGAATGGGTGAAGGTTAAAAATTAATTTAATTAATTTGAAACCTACGGGCTCCATTAAGGGTCCAATAATAAAATGGTTATGTGATACCCCAACGGATAAGCATGGCCGGATTTTATTGGATTGGATCTAAAATAATTTCAAAATTTTAATAAGATTGTACGGCCCAACGTCGACAATACTTAGTTATTAAAGATAATTTTGAAATTAAAATTAATGGTTATTACATTCAATTTTAATAATATTAATAACCCTCCCAACGAGGCTCTGTCAATGTTATTAAAGGCCCAAAAAGAATATTGATGGAGTGGGTAAATTATAATAAATAGAATTTATTATAAGAACGGTTATTTATAATAAATATAATTTATTATATGAACGGTTATTTATAATAAATATAATTTATTAATTAAGGTAGAATGTAATAAATTATATTTATTATAAATGCTTAGTTCTTTATAATAAATATAATTTATTATATGAGCAGTTATTAATTACACGTTTATAACGGTTTTTTGAGCGATGTGTTCTTGGCCCTCTTACCATGTTCAAGTTTAGTTTTATTACAAAATGTCTTGCCCAACGTAAGTATTTGTAATGGAAACTGAGTATTGTTGCAATAAACATTAATAATAAGTAGTTTAAGGGATCTACATATTTGTATGTTTGTTGTGTGGATTACGTGTTAATATGTGTTTTTTTTTTTAAATTTCAGAAAATGACATCATTTAATCCTCTAGCTACAATTTTGAGTCAAAAACCATTGGATGGAAATAACTACGACCTATGGAAAACAATCTTTTCATTGTCCTTGATTTTGAGAGAATAAAATTCATTACAACAACTCAGAAACCCAGACCTTGCTAATGCTTCGGAGAAACTAAGAAGCGATTTGCGATTAACCCAGCAGGCAAATCGACGACTCGTTGTTATATTCTTGCCGGTTACTTGAGAACATGCAACGAAAACAAATTAATGATGCGGAGTGTATTGAAATGAGAATTCGGACTCTAGATGGGATGTTTCTTAAAAGTACTTGATCTTGCTAGACAACCGACCATAGGGGCACTAATGAACACTCGTATGACTGGAGGAAATATGCGGGACCATTGTCTAAAAATGATGGGGCACATTAGTACTGCGGAGGTGATAGGGGCTAAGCTGGATCAAGAGATGAAGATTGACTTGATCCTAGAATCTCTACCCAATAGCTATGGTCGGTTCAATTGAATTATAATATGAACAAGCGAAGCCTCCTATTGAACTTATGCACGAGCTTGAGAGTCTTTGAAAGATCTCGTGAAGCGAGGAAGTGCTTATCATCTTGAAAGTTCTTCAAAACCTAAAGAAACCTAAGGCGGAAAGAAGGAACAAAAGCGAGAAGGGAAAATGGTCCATTTTCAAACCAAGCGCAATGAAGAGCCCAGAAAGGCAAGTGCTTCAAGTCTTGAGACGAAGGTCAACGGAAGAAGGATTGCCCAAAACTAGGTATGGGTAGTATAAATGTTGTTGAGGCTTGTTTAGTGGAAATTATAATGTCGTGGATCATTGATTCGGGAGCCACTAACCATGCTTGATACTCTTTTACGATGGTTCAAACAAAGCTGGCCCACTCGATGGGCGGCAAAGCTTGAAGTGGAGCTGGGG
Organism: Tetrastigma voinierianum; assembly: GCA_016808115.1. Classification (NCBI taxonomy): domain Eukaryota; kingdom Viridiplantae; phylum Streptophyta; class Magnoliopsida; order Vitales; family Vitaceae; genus Tetrastigma; species Tetrastigma voinierianum. Next base: position 137,296 of record JAEQBH010004989.1, on the reverse strand, counting down.
AATCCTGTCTCAGTAATAGCGGTAGGACTAGTGGAGTTATGTTTTAATAATAAGACTTTATGTTTTATCGGAAATTTGTTTATTTGTTAAGTTTTAAGAGGAATTTGGTTTACATTAGTTGTTTAGTTAGACATGGTTTTAACGGTCACGATTTAATTCCTCGGTTTCAATAAAAAGTAATAACGCTTTATTTGTTAGGATTATTGATAAATGGTTTATATTTTTAACTCCTATAATCTACAATATTAAATACTATTAGAAAATCTTGAGTAGTGACAATTTCCTTTATCTAAGAAAGGAAGGTTTCAAATGAAACCTATATGTGGCATTCCCGATTGTGTCATATTAATTCTAACGTGAATTCATGGTTTAGTTAAAAGTGGAATTTTAGAATTCCTTGATCTTTGAACTGTACCGAGTATGTGAATCATGTTTAGAAGGTAAAATGACAAAGGCCCTTCAAGGCCCAAAATCGTGTCACTATACGAGTTAGGTGGTACCTGCTTGATGTATGTGGACCAATGAGCATTAAAGCAGGCGGGTATGAGTATTTCATCACATTTCGCGATGACTACCAGAGATATGGTTATATTTACCTAATGCGCCCATAAGTCTGAAGCTTTTGATAAATTTAGTATAAAGTGAGGCCGAGAAAAAGCAATTGGGTGTCCATATCAAGCGACTTGATTACGGCCGGCGGTGAATACTTGTCTGGAGAGTTCAAGTCTTACTTGGCTCAAGAGGGGATAATATCTCAATTATCATCTCCTGGAATGCCTCAGCAAAATGGAGTCTCTGAAAGGAGAAATAGAACCCTTTTAGATATGGTGAGGTCGATGCTCGGTTATTCATCATTACGAATGGATTACGAGGATATGCCTTAAACGGTGCATACATACTAAATTTAGTTCCATCTAATCAGTTTCAAAGACACCCATAGAATTATGGAAAGGCGTAAGCCCGACGAACCATATTAGGATTTGGGTGCTCCGGCTGCGTCTTGGTCACCGAAAGCAGAAGGATTGGAGTCTCGAGCGAATGTGTATGTTTATTGGCTACCCTAGGAACGAGATGTGGAATATTCTATAATCCAAAGGAAAAGGTGATAGTGAGTACTCGTGCCACTTTCTTAGAAGGGATTATATGAACAATTTTAAACCTAAGAGTAAGTGGTTCTTGAAGAGCTGACTCGGTTCGAGATCCTCCACAAACTCCTATTTTCCACCCCTGTTTCACTTTGTTGATGTTCAAAAGGGAAAAATGTACAAAATGTATCGAGAAGGTGAACAAACAAACTTATTCAGACAAATTCAAGAAACTAAAACGAACATAATGAAGAGATTGGTAATCCACCTAAACCACAAAACTTGGATCCTTCTGTACATGTACAACAACCAATGCAACAAACTCGTAGTGGGAGACTGATACGTAAACCTGCAAGGTATGCCTTGTTATGAGAGACTTATCAAGTCGTTTTGGATAATCCTGATGATGACCCTACCACATACGAAGAGGCATTGGAGGATGTTGATGTGCAAGAGTGGAAAAAGGCAATGGACCGTGAGATGGAATCTATGGGTTCTAACTCAGTTTGGTCTCTTATAGAAGCACCTAAAGGGGTAAAACCAATTGGGTGTAAGTGGATCTACAAGAGAAAGAGAGGACCAGATGGGAAGGTTGAAACCTTCAAAGCTAGATTAGCGGTAAAAGTTACACCCAAAAAGAGGGTATAGATTATGATGAAACTTTTTCGCCAGTAGCCATGCTTAAATATTTCGGATTCTCTTAGTACCTTATGACTCGGTCTGATTTGGCAAAATGGATGTCAAAACAGCTTTTCTAAATGGAGAGTTGGAAGAAGATATCTATATGCAGCAATAGAAAGGTTTATAGCCTTAGGTCAAGAACACATGGTTTGCAAGTTGCATAGGTGCATTTATGGGCTTAAGCAAGCATCGGGTCATGGAACATCGGAGTTTGATCAAGCTATCAAATTTTATGGATTGAAAAGTCACGATGAACCATGTGTGTGTATAAGAAAATTCAAGGGAATAGTGGTAGTCTTTTGGTACTTTACGTAGATGATATTACATTAATTGGAAAGCAGTGTGAAAGTGTTATCGGGCGTGAGGTTACTGAAAAAAGCGATTTGATATGAAGGACTTGGGTGAAGCTAACTATATTCTAGGAATCAAACTTTTACGAGGCCAGGAAGAATAAGGTGTTAGCTTTATCCCAAACCTCCTACATTGATAAAATAGTGACCGGTTTGGCATGGAAAATTCAAGGGGACTTCTACCCTTAGGACTATGGAATTCATCTTTCTAGACAATCACAAAAACTCCTGAAAAAACTCATGAGTAAAACCTTATGCTTGAATTTGTTGGTAGTCTCATGTATGCTATGCTATGTGCCGGGCGGATATACGCTATCGGTGGAGTAGTAAGCGGTACCAATCGAGGATCCGGGTAGAACGTGGGCCAATGAGTGAAACACCATACTCAAGTTTTAAAGAAGAGCGAGGGATTATATGTTGGTGTATTCCGGTGGGAATCTTAAAACACTTGGTTATACGGGACTCGGATTTCCAAGGGATATTGGCCAAGTAAATCAACATCGGAATATGTGTTTACCACACAAATGGGGGAGCCACAATTTTTGGAGGAGTCATTAAACCAGGACTTGTGTTCTTGACTCTAGCGAAGCGAATATGTGGCTGCATCGAAGGCTGCGAGGAAGGCTGTATGGCTTAAGGAAATTCCTTTGGATCTTCATGATACCAAGTGCGGATCATTATTTACGCTCTTGTGATAACGATTGGGGCCGTAACATGATCCAAAAGAACTAAAGGTCTACAAAGCGAAACCACTTGTATTAAGAAAGTACCACTTGATTCGTGATTTCATTGATAGAGGAGATACAGTGGTTACTAAAATAGAATCTGAGGAGAACCTAGCATACCCTTTTACTAAGTCTCTTCCTGAACGTGTGTTTGAGAAGCATGTAAATTGTATGGGTCTTAAGAGGGTCCCAGGCTTACTATAGAGCGAGTGGGAGTTGGTTACATTTGTGCTCACAAGACAAGACAAGTTGTAATTTCATTTCGATATGATAAAATGAAGTTTTTGCACATTATATTTCGCATAAGGTCGGATTAATTATGTAGTATATGATCATATGGATCGTCCATTGAAGACATGATCACGGGTTCTCGCATTAATGAATTGTCTCCACAGTTATTAAATAAAAGTTGGGCACTTTATTTAATTTGCAATATTTTATAAATGATCGGAGTCTTGGTTATTATAAAATATTGGAATGAATTATAGTCATTACGAGAGGATCGAAGAGATTTAATCAAGGATAAATTTATGTGAAGGATTTAAATCTCGGGCGATATTAGATATGTTATTTTTCTTAATCTGAGTATATTATAGTAGATAATTAAGTTACTATGGTTCTTTGAGTTATCAATAAAGTGGAAGAGCTCTTTTAAGCGATAATATCTTGATAATTTGGGGATTGCCATTATTTTGATTATCTGTATTTATGAAATATGCAAAATGGAATTTATATGAAATATCCTCTTGACATGTTTGATTGCACCGGATATTGAAAGTCAGCCGGTGCATGGGATCCGTTAGAGCGATAAGTCAAGAGAATAAAATAGTCAGTTGATTCTGAAGAAAAAAATCATCAATTAATTATTGATATTTTCACAAAAGGAAAATACATTTAATATAAAACATTATTAATTTTGGAATTGCATCCCAGGTTTTTAGTGGGTAGTGGATAAGATTGGTCCCCCGAGACTTGCTTGAAACAAGTGGAGATTGTTGGATTTATGCTCAGCAATGCAGGCAGTTGTTCCAAAGACCTTAATTAATAATGGGTCATAGGATCCCAAACTAGCCATTCGATAATGACGTTAGCGATTATTAAGATACAAGATGGAGCCCATTTATTGGGCTCAAGGTGTTATAAAACCCTAATGGGGTTAGGGTTAGCAGTCTATAAATACACTTTGCTTCCACAGCACTCCCGAGAGAATAGAAAAGTTTATTAGCCTCCGGGTTTGTAGAAAGCACCTTGAGAGAAAAGCGAGAGAAGCTAGAAAGGTTGGAGTGTTTTTCAGATCTAGTTTCTTTTGTGATCAGGTGCGCCCACACGCGGTGCATTGCAGTAGAGGAATAGCTTGGAAGGTCACTGTGGATTCTAGAGATTTTACGCACTACTGCAAGGGTTAGTAATGTTGATGAAAATATATCTATCATACATTGTATTTAACTGTGCGATTCCTGGCTTCCGCTGCGTGATTCCTTCATCTACAACTTGGGAGTTGGATGCAAAACATGATCTGAAGCTCTTATTTCAGGCTGAACAACAAAACTAGTGTATGTCTTATGGGAAAAGATCTATCTCGGCGCCATTTGGGCCATTCATTTCTCACCTGTTTTTCAAACATAATTTAAGCGATAGTTAGTCATTTCTATGCACAATTACAGATCCAACAACTAAATATCCTTTATGCGAGGCACAACATGTGATTCATCATCTAAAGACAGAAGTATGCAACCACAGGGAGGTTGGATGAAGCTCTTACGTTTTTTCAGGCGAACAACAAAACTAAAAGATGGACAGATAATTAGTATTACTCTTACAGGGAAAAAAGATCCTCCGGCATAGTTGGGCTATTATTTTTCTCACCAAACAAGCGAATTTACTGACAATAGTTATTCATTTCTATGCACAATTACGAATCATTCATGGATAAAAAACAACTATCGCGTTTTACGCGAAATAATGAAATCAAAATCTGAGAACCTTACCGTTTCATGAATTCACGTTTTCACTGCCCCAATTTGGGGTTTTTCTGCTAGACACCCACAAAACGGGGATCAACCAATTTGCCATCAAAGATATAAAACAAAATTGAAACCAGAAAGTTTCCACCTATGACATCCCAACAAATTACAAAACCCTTAAAAGCATCCATTGGGAACATAGCTTCATGGGTCATTGCCATTTTCAATGAAACAATCCAATTACACGACACAACGAACAAAAGCAGAAAGAAACAGCACGAGAATAAAACAATCAAACGAATCTGAGGAGTTAAAAATATGAAAATATTAATTAGATGGAAACCAAAAAAGGAAAATAAAATAAAATAGAGAAGGACCAAAAAAGAAAAAAAACCTTTGTGAATAACAAGTTTGAATGCAGATGGGGTCTGGTTGTTGATGTAGCGAAGAAAGAGAGGAAGACGGAGAAGGATTGAGGATCTTTGGCCAGAGCGTTTTCCTTGATCGAGTGAGGACACACCCATCCACGATTCGTCATTTGCCCAGCCATCTACGACCGATCCTTTCCTCGACTCACGATCAGCAATGAAGGTCTTGATCTTTGAGTTTTTGTGGTTTGTCGGTGTCATTTGGATCGGTGGATCTAGAGAGGCGTTGACGAGGGGATTTTAGAGGAGAGATATCTTTGAGCGAAACGCTACATTTGTTGAGGGAGAAGGTGAGGAGGCAAAATCACGAGCGGATTGGAGCCCTAGTTTTTTTAATTGACTCAACAAAATAGCTAAAAATAGCTATTTGTTGAGCCCTTTGGAGATGCTCTAACAAGATTAAAAATGATCATATCCATTGAAAAAATGTTTTTTATCCAAGTTTTTCATTTCTTAAAAAAAAACTTATCAATCCTCCAGTCGTTATTCTTTTTTGGTTATTGAAGAACCTTGAAACATCCATTATAATTATAATTTATTATTTATGTCTTATGTTTTTATCCATCATGGTTTATGTTTCATATAAATTTGTCCCCCCAGTGAAAACTCAAACCTTGAACTCCTTCCCTTCCTATATCCATTTGAGCTCTTAACTATTTAAATTAAGTTTTATTAACATTTATTTAAATGTATTTGTTATTTATTGTTTATACAAAAACATGATGACTTAAAAAATGCATAATTTCACTACATTTTTTTAACAACTATTTACTTTGCATTATATCATAATATTATATTTTTTACAAATTTAAAACTTGGAACTTGGACCCCTCCTTATACCTATCTAAATTCTTAACCACTTGAGCTATGTTTTATTGATCATTTCACTACCATTTATCTAACATGAAAATGAATATATTTACATGCGATGGATAGGTTCAGAGGTTTCAAGATCAATCAAACCAACTTTCACTTTCTTAGACTTGGGAATTTGAAAAATGAAGTCCAGGGTGTAATTTGTTCAAGCTTACTAAGAAACCAAACTTGGGTCAAACGAATTGAGTTATTAGGCCAAAGCCGCCAAACCTTTCAAACGAGGAATACATTACCGATTTTATTTTTCCTTTTTCAAATCTTTTATCATTGAAATTTTTTAATATTGTAGAAGACCCTTGCACCTTAGGTGCGTTTCTTAAAAGTAAAATTTTGAATTACTAAAGGCTGGGATGGCTTTATATATTTATATATCTAAACGCATTCTCACAAGCTTACAATTTAATAGAAGGCTTTGCCTTTAACGTAAGGCCCTAACATGGTCATATAGGCTTATAGGCTTGGTCATTATCTGTATATATCTTTTTACCTTTCCTTTTTTGGATAGGTTCTAAACCGAGATGGGGATGTAAGGGTATGCTTGTTTACAGTTTTTAAAAACTGTTGTTTGTTCTAAAAAACAAAAAAACAAGGAAAACAGGAAAACATATTTGGTTTTCAGTTTTTTTTTTGTTATTATGAAAAACAAAAAGAATACGAAAAACACTAAATTTAAAGAACAACAAGATTTTTTAGAAAACACAAAAATAATATTCTCTATGTTTTAAAAAACTGTTATCAAGAATAGTTTTCAAATTTAGGAAACAATAGGTCCTAACTCTCTTTACTTTGTTGATAGTTGATAGAAAGCCAATGGCTGGAGCTTCTCTCAAATTTTCTTAACTACAAGGATGAAGAAGCAAAAATGAAGAACAAAGCTTTAGAAGACAGACAAAAGATCCGAAGCCAATCACTATGGCATTGATAACAGTACAATAAAAAGAAATCCATCGATAACGCAATGAAACAATAGTAGAAAAGATATATGTAAATCATCTTATCATCGGACATGCAATTCCAAATACAAGGTTAAGTTCATCAGCTTGGAACATAGGAGCTACTGGCATTATCCCGGAACCTGGCTGATGCATGGAGATACAATCAGTACATGATAACGCAGTAATCAATGCAGGCCCAGCAGGACAGAATCAGTCTATATAGACCAACAGAGCTGACGCCTGGAATAAGACACCCAGATAATTATAGAAAATATAGTGCTCAGCAGCAACATTACATCTCTATGGACACAAGTTTGAGGACTTGACCCTGAGAGAGCCAACAGATGTATCTCGAATTCCCAAGTGTGTGATTAATCAATTGTAGGAGATTAGAGATTTTTAGAAACATCATCATCAGGTGATCTGTAATTGTATGTGACCAACACAAAGCTTGATATATAATTCATCTGAATCTACAAAAAAGAATACCTAAGTCAGCAGAAACCCACTAAGTAGTCGAAATTTAGGATCAAGGTACAGAGAGAACAGGAGTGGAAAATCAATTCCATTCCTATATATTAATGTAATTCAAATATTTTATAGAACGAGAATTGGAACAAAAAGCTAATTGTTATAAAAATCACATTCCACTCTCACTAGGATTTTAATTTCTCCCTTCCAAATGATATTGTGACTAATATCTATTCACATCCCATATCTCCATTTCCATTCCCATTTCCATTCCCATTCCCATTCCCATTCCCATAGACCGAACACATACGTTGTAGGATGTAGAATTATGGAAGGTATATAGACCCAGCAGAACCTTGACTGAAAGGTTTACCAATTTACCTTGTACGTTTTATGAAGAAACTTCCTTAACGGTCTGTTCCTTTGTTTTTGCCAATTTTGCTTGTGTAAGTTTGTCCAAGATAGGGGGCTCCAGAGGACTAGGGTCCAGGCAACGCTCAGCAGCAGAAACAATCACCTGTCAAAACAAAAGAAACAAGTAACAGCACTGAGATGCAGTTCTAACGTCAAGAATGACAAAGCCGTGGATCTCATAGCTTACGAAAGCCAATATATTTTGGTTCAAGAGAAGTCAGGAGTTTAAAACCAGTGTATGTGCTAATGCACATACTCTAGGATGGCACCCAACCAGCATAACAGTGGGATTGGCCCAATTGGGTGCAGCATTAGATTAAGTTTCTTCTATCTTTTGAAGCAAAGGACATTAATAGCATGTGTATTTGTTCATTAAAAAATCAAGACTTGACGGTAATCTCAGCATTTGCCTTCAATCAGGTTTCTTGCATCTTATCTTTTGTAACCAAAATACTACTACTAACAGTTTAATTGCCTCAATTTGTGGGTTTGCAAGCAACTAGGGGAAAGAAAAATAAATAAAATAAAAAACAAAAAGAAGAAAGAGCGTAAAAAGAGAACCAAATAGATTCTAATAGTAGATAGCTTGTGAAAACAAACTACAAAAAAAGTTATAGGTGGTAAATACTGCAATATCCAGAGACCAACTACCAAGAACTCACTTCATCAAGCAGGAAGTCAATGGCAGCTTCATCTTCAACAATTTCCTTCAAAGGAGCTCTCAGGAACTGAATATCCAACTGAATTTGCTGAAATCCACTCCGGTTAAAAGTTTGTAGTCTGACAAATTCATGCAAACTCTTGAGACACAGCTTTACGACAGTTGTTACAACTGACTCCTGCAATTTGCAAGCACACTCCTCCATGTCATTCCAACAACAATACCAGTTATTTAAAATAACACCACCAGTGATCATACCTGTGTATATTCAACTTTTGTAAAAATCTCCATCTTTTGCTTAAACAATTTTGCAAGATGGCTTTCCAGAAGCTGGCTCCTGGCCCTTTGGGTATGTGACCTGCTCATTTTATCATCTCTTAATGGATTACTGCGTGATGAGGTGGTGCTCCCGTTGCTATCAGTCCGCCGATGTTTTTGGTGGAGCCCTTGGGTTAAAATCTGCTTTACTTCAGTTCCTACTGCTTCCAACTAGGCAGGACGAATTCAAGTGACATTCAGCATTTCAATAATAGCTTTCTTGTTTTCTTCCTTGATATATAGGTCTGTTTATAATGCTTATGAAAGTCTGTATGATTATCAAATCAGATAAAAAGCAGCCAACTCCCATTTGAATATTTCTCCTATCATAACTTAGAGTTTCTGCAAGTTATAACCTTAAATGAAAAAGAGCAATAGATGCACTGACCTCTTGAAGAAACAAATCAACAAACATATGGACTTCTCTAGGCTCCTTGTGCTGTTAGATATTTTAGCAGAACAATTAGAAAAGAAACTGATATCAAAATGTTCACATGCTAAATTTTTTTCTTCTTCAATTTCAGAGACTCCCATTAATTGTACTAACCTTCACCCAGTTTGGGGTTGTGAACCTTTTCCTCAAAAGAACTGATATTTTTTGAGTCCTCATATTTATATACTGAAAAATTGCAAAGTTAGCTAATGGCCCAAAAGAACTATACTCTAAAATTCCCTCACAAGATTAATCAAGAGCAAAAGCCATTCACATTATCATTTTTTTCTTTTTTTCCTGTTGAAAAGATGTAAATGAGTTGACAGAGTGGCTAACAGAAAAGGAACCATAGCCCAAGTACACAGTGTATGGGCCACAATTTCACTCATAGATCTGGATAGCTTCTTCCTACAGATAGCAGCTCCACTTTGTCAAACCAACACCCACTTAAAGAAAACCTATGACGTTATGTCTGTTAATGTTAAATTCACATTATTGCCATCATTTCCTGAAACCTATTAATGCCTCATCATTATTGCCATTACCTTATCCTTGTCATCTGGATTGATGACAAGAACTATCTTTTTGACATTCTGAAATAGCCATCCTCATTGAATGAAGATCAACAAATATCATATTCTTTTAAACTAAAATGAAGAGAAAATCCAATATATGAGTGGCACTAAAAACAAATAAAAAGACAAGAAAAACCTGGCATGTAAACTTTCAAAAACAATGCAAACAGAAAATTTGACAATAAACTGCACCAAAAGAAAAGAACCACAATGGGACAAGTGATGTTCACAAAAGTAATGGAGTGACATGCTATACAACCACCCAAAAATTCTAAAACCTAATGAATGGAATTGCAAAAGAAGACCAAGTTATAATGTAGTGTAAGCATTTGTAAACCCACAACCTCAACCAAAAGCACTTATCAAACTTGGTCGGGTAAATATCAGCGGAATCTACAGATGATTTTACAATTTCCATTAGAAACAAAATTGCAATGTCTATGGCACAAACAAGGTCACTTCAAGAGCGTAACCAAGTTCCATAAAAAATTAGAAAAGTAAAGAAAGAATCTTTTATGCATTATCACATAATGAGTTGAGGTGGGTTTTGTTCATTATAGACTTGATTATAATACAATATAGTCAAATGCTTTCAGTGACGAACTGATACGTCTCGACAATAGATGTATCATCTTATATGAAATTCTCTGAAAGCAACAGTACATAGTCTGCAGAGCTTAGGCACATAGCCCAGAATAAAATTCCTGCAGTGTGAAATAGGCCAACAGGCTAACAAAACATACAGAGCTGATGTTGCAAGTGTTTTAAAAAACTTTATGTATCAATGGATTCCACACCTAAAGTAGCTGCCAGGACAACCCAATGCAAAACATGGAAATATTATCAATTCAAAGTCTAGAGAAGTTTTCACACGTACAAGGTGAAGGTACTTTTCACCAGCTGATCGAAACATTGACAAATTTCTCAGAACAAAGGCAGGACCATTTCATGGCACGAACACCACCACCAGAAAAGGAAGCTGCTATTTCCTAAGAGGAGAAACTAAATTTTGAACGTACTGCTGAGAATATGAAGGAATATAATTTTGGTAAATAAAGTATGATAAAGAAATGCATTGTATAGCAATCTGGTGCCTCCGTACCTCAGTAATTCTTGGCATAGCACTTTGTTCAATGAAAACAGAGAGCTGAGCAAGTACAAGAACAAGGCCCACAAGAAACTTTTCCCCTTGTGTTCCCTCTGTCAGACCCTGATGTTCATTAATGGGAAAGATGTTTTTCGAGCAATAAAATTGGTCGTAGGTCTTCTGAAAAAGTCTTGAAATCCTTCTTGAACCCAATCAATGAGTCTCTCAGTTTCACACTAGCAGTCCTAGTTTATCATCAAGAAGTTGACGGAACTCCTACAATAGACAAACAGGATGAAAGAGTAGACAAGGGATCAAATCATCAAAAGCTACCATGGACTGAGAGGAAAGTGAAATTAGTTTAAGGAATTCCTGTGCGTGTGTCAGAGAGAGAGACTTGCATATATGTGTGCTTAGAAAGTTTATTAAATTCAATGTTGCAACAGGAGGAAGGAAATTTATTTTAACACAAGAGAGAGCCATAATACCCCAACCATCTGGTAGATCAGACTGCTTTGGCAGTAATGGAACAACAAGTTACTTTCATGAATAAAGTATGCATATGGAAAATGTCAACTGATTCTACATGTATAAACAGGTATTGTTTTCAAGACCACACAACACATATTTTACCAGTAAGACAGCCATGCTTCCTTGAATGACTGCCTTCTTGCTTCCCTCAGGAAACCTGCAAGAGATGGTCTTCTCCAGCCCCTTCCTTTTGTTTGGCTTGGACTTTTGTAAGGGCATCTGCGAAACAGACAGAGGTTCACTAAGAAGATTTTTCTTTCTTCGATTGTACATTTGATGATGTTTATGTTTCTTACAACCATTAATCCAAATGAAGCCCGATCTAATTCCAAAACATTAACATTTGAATCATTAATTAATTCTTATTTCAGTATTACAATTCCTCCTTTAAGGTTACTATTCTCTCCACCCAAAGTATCATCTCTATGTAGTAAGTATTGCTGGATCTTTCAATTTCTTTCCTGCATTCTGTACACTTCTAAGAGCACCTGTATGTACATACAGTGTTTTCAACTTCTTTCTGTCTACTTTAGACTTTCCAAGAAACACCTTGACCTGCCTACCAACAGAGAATTTAACTATGACCACTTTCATTTCCTAATATTGTATCCTTGCATCAAATGAATATTTCTTAATCAATATTATCAAGTCAATTCATTTCAAAACCATTGTGATTCTTCTATTTATTGGGTTTCATTTCATTCTTGATTCTTCTTCTAATGTCACCATCCTTTTCTCCTGACAAACTACCATAATGTCCTATGACATGCAAGCATTGATTAGAACATCTTAAAATTTATTTTAGAAGAAACTTCTTGAAACTTATGCAGTAGAATAATCTGAGAAGATATCAAGTAGCAGATGATTCCTTAATATATTTTCTCCAGGGAAAAAAACAAAAAAACAAAACTCTGTAACCCCTTAAGATTAACCTGAGACATTGACTAGGAGATGAGAATGTGCTAACAACATACTGTTTAACACAACATAGATGACCTAGAGGCAAATGAGATGAATCAACACTCAAAATCTTCATGAAACTTAACAAGACATATAGTCAATCCAAAATTAACATAGCACAAATAAGTGCATGAAGAGAATGTGTCAATGAAAATGTTAAGGAAACCTCCAGAGAGAAAAATCAGCGAGACCAGCCTCAGGTAAAACTTCATCCATCAGAACACGTCTGTCCAAATAACTCCTGCACTAACAAACAAAGGCATTCAATTGAATATTTTAGAAATAGCATCCAGAATGCAATACGAGAAGGAAATATTTAGGCGATTTATAAAATTTAAATTTCAAAAAGACAAGGCGTCATCAATAATGGAGTAAAATCACCCGATGGGATATATACTTAAGAAACTAAGAAGGTTGAGATTCTTTGCTTAATAAGGTAATGAGTTATTAAAGGCGTGATATTCGTATTAAGCCCAAATCCTATGACTTGAACTTAGGATAGTGGTTCATTTAACATTGTATCAGAGGTCCTGGGTTCGAGACCTCTTTCTGCAATTTATTCCCCATTTGTTGATTTGAAAGTCCATGGAGGGCTTTGTTTGGTTTGTTTGACTCTTCACGTGCGGGTATGTGGTTGCACATGAGAGAAGGTGTTAAAAGGCATGGTATTCATATTAAACCCAAAACCTACAAGCTTGAGTTTTGGGAGGGTTAATTAGTTCCAGCATGGGTCAAGTGTCATCATATTTCATGGATGGATTAAAAGAATATGTTCTCAGTTGAGAACCAAGTATTGTATATAGTCGCGGTAAGATCGAGGCCCACACACCAATGTGGTGGATGAATGCATGAACATGATCCAAAGAGAGCATTTTAACTTTTAGGCAGAAAAAGGATCAGGATGTGTCATGTAATGGTAGATGATGACTTCAACAGTAAACAGATGATAAATTTGTACAAGATATGTTCTATTTAGAGCACCAATATGACGAAGATTAAATCAACTGATCATGTAATAACAGACATGCAGTGCTTACGAAGGATTCCAAGTAGATCAGATGAACTAATCTGCTTCCTTATTTCTTGCTGAGTGGATTCAAAATGCCTAAAGAAACAAAAGCCAATTATCAGACAGTCGGGTAAAAGCAGAACAGAACAGATAAATTTACAAGTTGGGACCAAATACTTTAAGAGCTCATCCCGTACTTATTAACCAGGTCTTGTGCAAGTTGATTCTTAGTTCATCTTCTGAATCAGAAATAATGGTGATAGGCACGGACATCCTCCACAAACTCATTGGTAGAAACCTTAGTTTAAAAATTATATAATTTTTCATCAATTCATTGACATAAGAAAAAACAACTCTTAACTGCAAAAGATATTGGGAGATTTCCACAAAAGGAGCCATAAATCAATTTTCTTTAACTTGATAAGGAAACATGGGAGATGCTTCCACTTTTTTCATAACACTTCAGGGGCAATCACAGGGAAGTGCATCAAGAAGAACTTCCTTGTTTGGAAGGTTGGGTCAGGAATCTAGAGAAATTGGTGCTTATTGCTCTAGAGTTAAGCTGAAGAGCTACAATATAATTTTCCAATGTTTCTAGTAGTTTCGCCTTCAAGCTGTCCACCTGTCAAAATTGGCAAAACTGTCATTGTATTTACATCACTGTACAGATAAACAAATGAAAAATAAAGGACTTTGCTTATTTATTTGCATATAGAAGAACCTCTCTGGTCTTTTTTTTTTCTTTGCAGGGAATAGAAATTAAAAGGTGCCTAACAATGAGGCACAAACCTCCTCTAAAAGCAGACAAGGCGCAAGGGTGAACAAAGAAGAAGGCCGATAAAAACCACCCCATAGAAGATCAAGGAAATACTTTAAGTAAATAACTTTTACTGCAACTGAGAGCTCTGTGAACCTCCAAAAATTTTCTACTCCTCTCTTTTCATATTGTTCAAAACAAGCATGAGGGAGACATTTTCCAACCTACCTTCTACTTGGATACATGAAGTAACACAACCCATGAAGGAGAAATTTAACCTTCCATAGTAAAAGGACTTAAGACAACCCATCTAAGGAAAATGCTATATAGCCCAAAGATTATTCACAGTGAATTGGAAGATGATCAACCGACTTTTACTGTCATTTTAAAGGGAACATCAGTTCCGCAATCTAACCCTCTTATTTGAAGGTGATTTTCAGAGGTGGGAAAAAAAATTATCCCAAGATGCCTCAAGAAATAAAGTTAAACATAAGACTGCACCTTAGAGGGCCCAAGTCTCTAGCTGGAAAGGACATGTACTTTCTGGCGTAAGGACTTTTTTTATGAGATGCCGGCATAAGGACTTGTAGTAGAACTTAACTAAGAAAATGCATTTCCTGGAAGCTTGTAAACCATCTTATCATCAAGTTAACATAAATAGACCTTTGAAAGCCATGTCTCTATCTGGCATCAGGACTTGTAGTAGGACTTAACTAAGAAAATGAATTTCCTGGAGGCTTTGTAAACCAATTTATCATCAAGTTAACATTTATAGATGCTGAACACAAATGGCATAAAAGCTCTTCCACCATATCCATCTCCTAGTCAAAAGAATTCCTCCTAAACCAAGGACCCTATCAGGCAACCATCTCCATCCCTGAATTCCAATGATCCACCAACCAAGCCACTCTATGAACAACTTTCCACACCATGTATCTGCCCAAAATATTGCCTACTGACCATTGCTTATCGAAAAAATCACTCTTGAAAATCTCCCTATTCTCCGTCTGTGGCATAGTAGAGGCTCCATCCATAAGCTGTCCTGCCAATTCTAACAGCACCCCCACCCAACACACACACACAGTCTCTTCATGCTCCCCCAATGATTCTAATAAACTTCTACAACCATTTCCTAAGCAATACCCTTATAATAGCCAAACCTCCTCTTCTCATCTCAAAAAACAATGTTTCATCTGAACCTCTATTTAAATCCTTTTCAATGGTTTCTTCTCTCATGCAGTGAATCGTTTTCAACGGCTTACTCTCATAGAAGATCTAACTTGAATCCTTTTAATTCTACACTGCACTTTCCTTAGAATAATGGAAGATGCATAGAGTAAATTGGGAAGTTGGAATGTATACTTTCAACAAAGAAAAAGCTTTACCCTTTGGGTGGTACAACTTTTTCCAAGACGCCAATCTTTTCTCAAACATTCCTTTTGCAATATTCCGGACCACCAAGCACTTAAAAGAGACCACAACGGAAAATCTGTTATATTTGGTAAGTAGGTGGCCCATTCTACACCAAACTTCACAGCCAACTGCTCTACATCATCCACTGCTCACACTAAAACAAACTTATTCTTTTCCAAACTGATTTCTAAAGCATATAGACAATAAATCACCCATTACAGATAACCATAACTCATTCCTAGCCTCTAAAAAAAAGGAATCTTCACAAAGAAATATGAGATTTCAATCCGGAAATTTCTTTTCTTCCTACTTATAACTGTTAAGAACCACCCCTATCCTGCTTTCCATGATACAAAGAACAAATAAATAAAGCGAGATCAAACATCACTGCCTCAACCCTCTTAAGCTCTGAAAAAATAAAACAGGTGGAGTTCCCATTAAATGATACTAATAAATAAATGATTGAAATGCAAAAACTTATTTCAATTGATATGCAACGGCCTATTACTCATTATCAAAAGAAGGAAATTCCAATTCAGATAATCTTAAGCCCTCTTGAAGCCATTTTACAAGCCAACATTGCTTTCAAACTTTTTATTCTAGAGTCAATGGCCTCATAAGCTATCAGACTAGTTAAGTTTGAATGTAAAGGAAATTTTGAGTCAAAACACATCTCCTTGATAATTTTGTAGAGCATTTTAGTCAACACCTCTAAGCAAGTAACAAACAATCTCGTCTGGCATAACAGAATATCATGCAACACCAAACCTGAAAATTCAACTGCTTAAGAAGCACCACAGCCTCAGCTCTAACTTGCACAGGTTCAGAATCTAAGTAAACCTTTTCCTGAACAGACAAAAATTATCCATGAGAAAATTTTTATCCAAATTAGCAAAAACACCAGAAGTGGGGATAAGAAAACATTAATGTTTTAATCAACATACGGTTTATGAGCATGCAAGGAAGCAAAAAAAACAAATAAATATATTAATAAAGTTGATGACGACAAATCAGAGCAGAACAACCTTACTTGAAGATCTAGCTGAGACTCACAGGCCTAGGTGACAATTTTTAGCACCTAGAGCCCATAAAAACACTATACTTGAAATACATTCGCTTACAATCAATAAAGATTTGCGGAATGCACATCTAGCACATCCACGCCTATAGTATTCAGTAACACTGATGGCATACAAACAAGTGCCTAGTGAATCTTACCTTTTACCAGATAAACGTTAAACTTAAAAATAATGTAAATAATGTTACAAGCAAAAGCATGAGAACCTGCAAGTTTTTTATGATGATAGCTATTGCTTCTTCAGATGCTCTCTTACAATCCTGGAATGAAGAGTCCCCATATGCCTGATGAATAAAAAGACACATGTAACTAATGGGTAGAATTCTCAATATGAAGTTATATAACAATGATATCGTGTCAAGAAAACAAAATGAATATTCTGAGCAAAAAAAAAACCAAAAAAACAAAAAACAAAACAAAATGAATATGGATTGATTCAGCCACTGAAGGAACAGGTAAGAAGACAGTCACCTCAAAAATCGGCATTGCTCCAGTATAAAACCTGACTGCATCAGCATAAGCTTCAGACTTTATACATTTTCCAAGTCTTGTAGGTAGATCATATATGAACTGCTCTTTTCCACAGAAGATGAAATCTGTGTAAGTCATACATGGCCAAACGCTAAAACTTACAAAAGTATTGAACATCAAATAAGATCATCTCCAACTGATTGAAAATCTAACCATAAAAGAAAAAAAAAAGGTTTCTTTGTAGGCAGATCCCTCATTTATCTTTCTGAACTTATTAAAAGCCACTTTCATTAATGTATCATTATTTTAGGAAATTATCTTACTAACATATAGTTATTCTATTAACTGGCAAGTATCTTTTGATCAACAGGTCTACAGTTTGTCATGGAAGCTTACAGGGCATTACTTAAAGGAGAACTAACTAGGTCACTGCCAACTTTATATACATAGCAATGGTAAAGCAATATCACAAGATCTTTATTTCAATTATTTCCACATTGATCAATCCCTAGAAGTCAATGGTCTTACAAAGATGTAGTTTAGATATACAAGAAAAATAGCAACTAAACTTTGACTCATAAATTTTAATGCCTGAACTTTCCGAAGAAGATTTAAATTAATTGATTGCAATTTCTCTATATGTTCTCTTTTCTCTCAAACAGCGAAATTATTAACCCCATCACTTCTAGTTTGAACAGATATTATCTGCAATATGGGTGTAATAATTACCTCTTGTTACATTTGTTTTATTGAAAGAGACAGCACAAAGTGATTTAAACAAAATGATCCAAGCACCTTTTTTAGCAACTGTTCCATATTTGCTTCCATGCCTACAATGTTATTTTTCATCCTATTCAAAGACACAGATAAACAAGAGCATTTATGTAATATCTGTATGTATATTTATCTCATCAAAAGTTCTTAAATAACTATGCAGCAAACGGATCCGAAAAAATTTGCATAATCTGAGGTGTAGGCAAGATGCTCCTGTGAATGCATTATGTCTAAAAATGCAAAAAATAAATAAAATAATAATAATAATAATCAGATAGAGGACATATAACACTTTTTACCATAATGAAGATGTCAAACATGAAGATTGAATATCTGCAAGCCTGTAATGAGGTACTGAGGAGAATGCATGTTGCCATCAGCTAGGTTTATGGATCCACAAGAGTAGTCTTTACAAACTATTTATTTTGATTGCGCATGGCTTCTGCATGGTGTGCACGTGGGTAGTGCCTTTTTCTGTAAAGAACTTTACTTTTATTTTATTTTTGTTATTATTATTCTTATTGTTATAATCATTGTTATTATTAGTGTTATATAGTCATTTGATAATTCATTTAAGCTTGTTTTCCTAACAAAAAATAAAGAAAATAAAATTCAACTAACATTTACCGTTTAATTGTCTCGTAGCACTGACTCAAATTTGTTGTGATTTATACACTAACATCTGCTTAGTCGGTGTCAAGATTTTTTATCTCAGCTGCCATTTCAACATGTTTTTGAAGGAAGTCCTTAAATTTGATTTTTGTACCTGTACATAAAATGGAAATAAATATTATTGTAAAGAAGATCATGGAAAAATACGGGTAAGCAACAAAGATACCAAGCTTTCTGCAGGAAGCCTACCTTCAACATTAAACGATGCAGTGAGACTGGAAAACATTTCGATCCATCAAGCAATTTATTAATTTAGAAACAGTGAGAAATCATGGAACGGTGAAAGAATGTGTGATTAAGCTAAATCAAATGAACATTTTTTTCCGGATGTTGTCAGCCAGCATCAAGAATCTCCCAATTTCTCGAATTCCTTAAAAGCATTTTGATCCTATCCTCCTTAATTCAGATTCAAAAATTAAGACACTATGCAAGAATGTGAAACTAGATTTGTAATGCTCACATTGGAAGTTCCAGGTCTATCTGAGGATCTTTTTGAATTTTTCAGCTAAAAATCAGAATCTAAAGTATCCAAATTACTTTAATTAAAATCATTTTGATCTCATCGCTTGCAGAAATTCATGATCTGAATATCCGCAAGTAGTCACAAACTCAATATAATTTCGAATTCAGTTCCATGAGTAACACAATCCACAAACTAAATCAAATTTACAACATCATGCCCTAATTCCGACCAAAACCTCCGGCACAGATCTGAAAAACCAAAAATGAGATCAAGAGGATTGTTCGTACCAGGAGATTCATGTACTGATCGGCATCGAAGGAAGTGGTGTTGATGGTGTCTAGAGAAACGTACTTTAAAGAAGTATTCGAGGCCGCTGCAGGATCTGGAGCGTAAAAGCTCGATAGAAGATCTCTCATTCTCTTCGCTTTCTCGTCCAATGGAATCTCGTCGGCAGCCATTTCTTGAATCCTCTCGTCAGCGTTCTAAGGTTTGGACTTCGCTGTCCGGAAAGTTGAATTGCTGCAGTCTAGAAACAAATATGGAGCAAATGATGCAGTGGTTTTAACAGGGGTCAGCCTCTGGGTTCAGAAACGGCGTCGTTTGTGCTAAAACGATGACGTTTACTTATTTCGTATTATTTATTCATGAGCTCCGGGTCCTGTAAGCAGTCATCCGGGGAAATGGGAGATCCTCCATCGTGGCCTCTTGACGTGGCATTGCCCATCGTTTTCCTAAAGTTTATAGTTTGAGCCACGGCATCGGATTAATTATTGACAACGTCATTAGCGTTTATTATTAAATCCAAACGAATTTGTGATCTTGGGATTGCTGATCGCATATAAAATATAAGTATGGGCATATTCTGAGGTAAAGTGTTTAAAAATTATAATGACTAAATATATCGAACTTAATAAGGTTATGTAAGGCTATACAGTTACTCTTGTATTAAAGCATAATCAGAAGTGGAAAATGTATGAATAGGGATATTACATGAATTAATGACAGAAAAGTGTTGGTTCATTGAGAATGGATGAAATAACATGATGAGAATTGATAGATTTGAATAAATCTTCTGGTAGGAATGCTGAAATTACTAAAGTAAACATTGGACTTGACTGTGAAAACAATATTGTGCTTGAAATTTGATAAAAACTTGAATGAAGCTATGTAGAATCTTGGAATTCTTGTAAAAAAATATTTGATTTCACTTACCAAATTATTGATATAATACTATTAGAAATTTGACATAAACTTCAAGCAGGGAGATAAAGTGTTGAAATTCTTTGGCCTTAGGATTTATTGTAGATTGACATTAGTAGGTTATTAGTTAATTGATTGTTAGTTGATTGGTTGTCTTCCTTTAATCATTCTCTGCTCATTTTATAGATGTAAGAGACTTGCTGCCTAAGTATGAATTTCTCCACTCTCTCCACTATCTGAAATAACTGCCTATGTCTCACATTAAGGGAACTTGTTCATCAGCCTTCTTGTCCTAAGGTCGTGATCCTCAAAGAAATTTTCCATCTCCGTATAGACATGTTCCCCAAATATATTATCTACATCAGTATAACTACTCCACTTCTCTCTTTACCTTAGATAATCTTTGTTTGGCTTTCCAAATTTTTAAAAATTCAAAATATCTG
The DNA here is from genome assembly GCA_016808115.1 of Tetrastigma voinierianum. NCBI lineage: Eukaryota > Viridiplantae > Streptophyta > Magnoliopsida > Vitales > Vitaceae > Tetrastigma > Tetrastigma voinierianum. Next base: position 116,522 of record JAEQBH010004989.1, on the reverse strand, counting down.
GACTTTTTCTATGGGAAGCACTACTGCAGAAATGATTGGCCCTTTCTTTTAAACTTTTATTCATGGGCTTGGCCTTAACTGCCAGGTGTGGATCGGCTTAATTTTTAATTTGGGTGCAAATAATTGCCCCTGCATACATTGTGGCCTGTGTGCCATATTGTATGTATTAAGGCCCCAAAATTATTCATCTGGGCTTATTTCCAACCATGAAACCCAAAATCGACTTTAAGACCCGTGATGTAGGTTCAAACGGCAATGACCAAGTCGGATCGTATAAATAGAAATATTATTAATTCCCCCCCGAAAAGTTTCCCACCATTATGAAGTTTTAAACCTCAAACTTTTTTTGTTAATACCCTACACGAATAATTTTGTTCTTCCACATGAAAACTATCACTTCTCCTCAAAGCAACTTAGAATTTTCTTTTTTCCTTCCCAAAAAGAATTTATTTTATCTTTCTAAAACAAACCTCACTTGTTTGGAAAAAGGAAATCCTTTTAATTTACCATTTTCATTTTTTCTCCTCCTTCTTTCATGATCTTGCCTCCAGTGGGTCGGCATCGTCGTCGTCACCAGAGCGCTACCCTTTGTCGGTCGTCTCTCGGAGTTGAGCGATTCGAAGTTGTCTTCGGTGTGTGGATGTTGCGATATTAGATTAATAGTTAAAGATTATCTCTTGTAATTATTTCCTATTACTATTATTCTATGTTAGGCAAATAACTTAATTATAGGAAACTATTATATTCTTTCATAGTTTAGAGATATTTATTTGTCGACGAAATAGCAATTATATGAGATAGCTTGATTGTAGGATCTCTACTATCTCTATAAATATGTACATGTAAAGATACAAAATTATTATGAATAAAAAATATTATTCTCAATGCACAAGTTGGTATAAAAGAGCCACAAAACCTAAATCATTTTTCTTTGAATCTTAAACCATGAGCAAGTCGATTAAAACATTTGTCACCAAATCTACCCCATCATTACTTCAAACCTGAGGTTTATCATTCAATTAGAGGTGTATTGAATGATACGAACTATGATCTATGGTCTCAAATGTTAGAGATGCAAATTGTTGAGAAGGAGAAACTCTCCTTCATTCGTGGCACATCGCCGCCACCTAAGGAGAAAGATGAAGGCTATGAAAAGTGGTATTCAGACAATCAGAAGGTCAAAAGATTGTAAGGTATCAGTACTGTAAAATAGAATGAACAAAGCATAAGAGATGAACATAGCAGTATGTGTAATTGTTTGCATGAAAACCAGAATAAAACAATCAGTTGGAACCTGTGTGTAGATCAAGTCTTGTGTTGGACACAATCTCCTTAAGACAAATATTGCCCTCGTAGTGGTGCTTCGAGAAAAATGGCAATTCGTCTCCCAGGATGAAATGATCTCCCAACAGTAAGAAAACACTTTCTTTGTTGGCTGTCAAACCCAAACTGTGCAGAACTCAGTTTCTCTCTCAAACGTGAATATGAATGGATGAAAAGCATAGATACAAATATATGAATCTGAGAATGAAGAATGTGTAGCCTGTTATATACTGATCATGGTTATTCGTCTGATCCTTGAAGCTTAACTAAGTCGTGGCTTGTTCGAACCACGGTCGCGTGCGTAGAGAAAGAGGCGTCCATTCAGTCAATAGGTGCCATCAAAACGACGATGTTTTGGACTCCCAATGGTAACCCTCGCAAAACGACATCGTTTTGTTGTTTCAGGTTTAAAAAATTAAGGATATATTCACAAGCTTAAACCTTTAGTTACCATTTTCAAGGGGTGATGTTTGGAGGCAATTTCTAATTCACTCCTTAATGGTTTTGAGCAACTCAATGTATAATTTTCATCTCCTCATGGAGGAAAACACATTCCCATGTGGACCCACCGAAAAAGGTTTGTGGGACCCATTGTAATTTTAGCTCAAAGATAGCTAAATTATTGTGCTCAAACCCATTTTTCCAACAAAGATGGTTGTTGATGTCTATGTCCCCGGAGATTATGAAGCGATACATTTGCTTACCTACCGCACGAGATATTTGGAAAGCTCTGTCTAAAGACTTTTATGATGGACGGATGGTCTGAGGTTTTACCTTGAACGAGGAGGCTTTCTCTACCAAACAAAATGATAGACCACTCACATATATTATGGAGAAGCGGCTAAAATCTTGATGAGTTGGATCATCGATAAGGTGGTATGGTGGATGAAATTACAGCAAATTTCATCCTATCAAAAAATTGCTTCAGCAACAAAGGTGCTATCTTTTTCGTTGGATTAGAGGGTGATTTCGAGTAAGTGCGGCGAAATCTTGAGAAGGATCTATCACGAATTAGAAGAGTGTTATGCCTAGTTTCTGCGAAGATGTTCGGCCCGCGGGGTGATGAAACCGGACAAACTGGAAAGTGCGAAACTTGACCATGGTGACTCGAGTCGGTCTAATCAGCGGTCCCCTCAACACAGTAAGACCAAAAAGGCCCATCAATCCTAAAATTTACTAATGGTGGCGACAAATCATCATACAAATGCACTCACTGTGATCAAACTGGTCATACAAAAAGTCGATGTTATGAACTTGTGGGATATTCGGAATGGTGGGATCATAGTCGTGATTCCCGGAAGCAGAATTCCAAGAAGGCCTCTATCGCTGCAATTGTTGAAACAAAGACAGAGGATGATAGCGGTGAAAAGTCCTCGACATTAGCGTGATAGCGGTGTGGTGGTAAGGTTTAAATATTTCCATACCTGTTTCCTAGTGCATGGATAATTGAGTTCGATTGGTACGAATCATATGACATTTGATTCTAGACAAGTTTCTCTTAAATCTTCCTCACAAATTACATTTCCCTTGCCAATGAAATTACCTCGATTCGATTATTGGGAAGGATCCTTATCCTACTAACACCTTGAATTTAGATTACATTTTGGTTGTTCCCTCTTTGAATTATAATCTTTTGTCAATTTCTCAAATAACCACTGCCTTATTTTTGTGTTGTCATTTTTTTTTTTTTTTTTTTTTTTGCTTTGAATTTTGTGTGTTGGGACATCGGACAAGGGAGGCGGTGGTTGTGGTGTTAGGCGAGGGAAGCTGTATTACTTGGACTTGGTGTCTAAAAGTTCAGATGAGTTGCGTCAAGCTTTAAAGATTGGGGGTTCTGAAAAAAAAAAAAAAAAAAAAAAGAAATTTGAGATATGGTTATGGCATTAACGTCTAGGGCATGCTTCTTTTGGTTACATGAAGAAATTATTTCCTGGTTTATTTGCGAACTTTGATGTCTCTAGTTTCAAATGTGATGTTTGTGAACTTGCAAAAAGCCATCGTGCTTCGTTTCCATTAACCTTGACTAAAAGTCCAATTCCTTTTATGATCATACATTCTGATGTTTGGGGCCCATCTAAATTTGCTACGTTGGATGGATCGTTGGTTTTGTTACTTTTATTGATGATTGTACGGGATAGCAGGTATGTTTGATGAAGTCAAAAGTGAAGTGAAACTTGTTATTTCAATTTCATAAAATGGTTTGTAGTCGGTACAATGCACGGGTTCAGGTTCTCCATGATGACAATGGGGTGAATATTTGAGTTTTAATTTAGGCGGTATTTGGAAGCCCATGGAACCATTCATCAAACTAACGTTACGATACACCCCTGATAGAATGGGGTGGCGAGATGAGGAAAAATCGTCACTTGTTGAGGTTGTCAGGTGCTTCATTGATAAAGCACATATGCCTTTATCCTATTGGGGACACACTTACCTTTGCGGCATATTTGATCAGCGAGGTATCTTCGGTACTCTGATTTAGGACACCATCCGAGGGCTCTCATTGGAAGCAATTTTTTGCTCCGGTTGGTCCAGGCTTACCTCTTACGTGTCTTTGGTTGTGTAGCATTTGTACATCTTCATAAAGCATTAAGCGCGCAAGTTGACACCTCGAGCATTGCGCGATGTGTCTTTTTAGGGTATACTACTTATCAAAGGGAATGCGATGCTATCACCCTCGAAAAGCGGATGTTTGTTACAATGGATGTAGTTTCATGAAGACTCGATGTATTTTCCTCGAGCTTGAACTTTAAGGGAGCACTTGGAAAGTTCAGAAACTTGAACTATCGATTTTCACAGTCTCTATGAGGGGGAACTCTACGAACTGGTAACAATCTGAATGGGAATGAAAATGAACGCCCTGAACTTGGTAATGAGAATGTTGGTGAATTGGATTTGAGTGGTATAAATTTGGACCATAGTGGTGATGAATGTGATGAAGACCTAGACAATGAAGTTGTGGATCAACCTCCATCTGAATCTCTAGTACCACGAATTAGCGATACACCAAACCAATGCACATTGAGGATGGTCCTGGCATGGTGTCACGAACCACCAGACAATTTACCACCTTGTCAAACCAGAGGTATTCCCAAATCCACATATGAACCCGAACTTTCTAGTAAAGTTAAATATCCCATGATTCATTATGTTTCTAACCATCCCTTTATGCGAGATCAAATAAGTCATTTATATGAAATAAAATTATCTTGTATCTATTCCTAACCGATTAATGCGGGAAGCCTTAGTGACCCAAGGTAGTTGCTGAATGAGGAGATGAAATCCTTGTAGAAGAATGAAACTTGGGAGCACGGAGTTGGATGTCGGTGGGTTTTATCTTTGTGAAGCTAAAGCGGATGGAGTACGATTGAATGTTTTAAAGCAAGGCGGGTGACGAAAGTGCACGAACCTATGGAATTGATTATACAGATACATTTGCACATGTAGCTAAAATCAACACAGTTCGAGTCTTATTGTCTCTAGTTGCGAACCTGGATTGGCTATTGCAACAATTTGATTGAAAAATGCCTTTTTACATGGCGAGTTGTCCGAAGAAGTGTACATGGATTTACCACTAGGGTGCATGATACCAGAAGTGTATTGTCGGAAAGTGTGCAAATTAAAGAAATCTTTGTTTGGGCTAAAACAATCTCCGAGAGCATGGTTTGGAAGGTTCACGAAGTCCATCGAGGAGTCATTTGTTTATACATCGGAGTAATTCGGATCATCTTAATGTAGCGGCGCGTGGATCTTTGCCGTGGTATATTGATGACGCGTGGTTCTGAATGACCGATGGAAAGGAATACGAGGTCTTTGTCGGCGAATTGAAATGAAGACGCTGGTCGCTTGAAATATTTTCGCTTGGATCGAAGTGTCTCGATCGATAAAGGGATTTTCTTGTCCCGAAAATATACGCTTTATTTATTGCGAGCGATATGTCGACATGTCAACTAGGCGATACACTAGTAGAAAGAAGGATCCAGTTATGTGTTGAGACTGTCGGGTGCACATTAATAAAGAGAATGTGGCTCGTTGGAAGATTGATGTGCTTAGCCCTTTGCCATTTAGATGCTCACTGTGTTAGTATTGTTAGCTAGTTTATGCATAATCCTGGAGAACAACATATGAATGCAGTTATGCGCATTTTAATGTATCTGAAGTCCGCTCCTGGAAAGGACATTTTGTTCACTAAAAATGTAGATTGTCAAAGTGTGGATGCATATAGTGATGCTGACTGGGCTGGAGCAATAGATGACAAACGATCTACTTAGGGATATTTCACCTTTGTAGGTGGTAATCTCATTTCATGGAGAGCAAGAAACGGGAATGTTGTTGCACGTTCAAGCGCGGAAATTTGGGTGGGAGTATGACACTTGGAATATGTGAAGCATTGTGGCTAAGACTTCTATTAATGGATTTGGGCTATCTGCCTAGGCAACCGATTTGACTTTATTGTGATAATAAAGCAACATATGATATTGCTCATAATCTAATACAACATGATCGTACAAAGCATGTGGAGGTAGACAAATTATTTATTAAGAAAATTAGGATTGAAAAAGTTCTTCGAGTTGCCTAAGATTCGATCACGAGATCAATTAGGCGATATCCTTACCAAAGTTGTTTCAAATTAGAGTGTTCTCGAAGTTTTTTGGGCCAGTTGGGCGTCAGTGGCGACATCATGCACCCGACTTGAGGGAAGTGTTGCGATATTGGATTAATAGTCAAAGTTCTCTATTGTAATTCTTTCCTATTACTATTCTTCTATGTTAGGCAAATAACTTGATTATAGGAAACTATTATATTCTTTCCTAGTTTATAGATATTTCTCTGTTAGGCAAATAACTTAATTATAGGAATAACTTGATTGTAGGATCTTTACTATCTCTATAAATATGTACATGTAAAAGTATGATATATTACTGATTAAAATATTCTTCTCTATTTTACAAGTGGAGGCCATCAACATGGTATGTTGCAAGTTGTGCAGTGGGTCTGGCCGCTATTGTTGTCACTTTTGTCAATCGTTGTTCCTAAAACGTCCGTGATCCCACAGATCTTTGATTGTAGTGCGTCTTCTGTTCAACCGGCCATTGCTCGTCGTCGACCCCGTAGTTATTGTGCCGTTGGCGGAGAATGCCTTGGTAACGATGTTGTTGTTCGCGTTGCTTGGTCCTTTGAAGATTAGCTCGTAGTCGATAGTACCTCTCCAAGGCGTTGTCAATATGTATTGATGAAAAGATCGAGACTTGTATTCTCTTGACAAATATGATCTCTTGATTTGGGGTTTCTGAAACATATTTTAGATGTAAGTTTCGGGCTTTTTTGCTTTCTTTGATACCCAAAATTGGCTTGTTCACGTAGAGGATTGTTAGAAACTCTTCCTGAAAGTAGATTTTTCGAAGAATCATCTTGATTGCATTCTTGATACATGCAAATATTTTGTCCAATGAGTTTCAAAAACAAAAATATTTTGTTTTTGAAACAGATTACTCATTACAATACCAAATGCATTTGTGAGTCGGCGAGACTGAGACATGGGGCATGGCAGACATTCATGTAGAAATGTGTATATTTTTACTTGAATGAGTGTTAATGTGTGAATCATGACATTGCATATGCACTTAGGTGGAGAGTAGCCCTTATATGAGATTTTCTTTACTGGGCATTGCTCACCTCTTCGTGGGAAAACATTTTCAGGTACTGGAGGTACACCGGGGGATGAAAAACATCCATGATCTTAGTTGTGAAAAAGGGCTAGATTATGGCTTATTCATATATTTTGTAAAATTCTGGAAATTTATCTAGTTTATGTTAAATTTTGGGCAAAAAACCCAGTTTCTGTATATGTAATGAGAAAGAGTTGTAATAAAACTCATTTTTGTATGATTTATACAGTTTGGCAAAGTTTTCCCAGGTTTTTGGTAGTTTTGTAATGAAAATGCTACTGGAATTGGAACTTATGGTGTTTTGAAAAAGGGTTGGAAATGCAAAAAATGCCTAGAACAGGCTACTGCACGTTTGGGTTGCGACGGGGGTTTCCTTGGTAGCGCAGAGCTTTCTGGTTGTGTGTCGCGACAATGGGTTTCATGTCGCGATAGGATTTGGTCTTGGCAGGGTGTTCCTTGGTCGCGACTGTGTTTTCTCTCTGTCGTGACAATGTCGCGATAGAGGTTCCCTTGTCGCGATCGAGATGGTCACGACAAGAGGTCAGGGTTGCGATGGAGCTTGGTTAAGGCCAAGAGATTTCATGTCGCGACAGAAATTTGTAGTGTCGCGAAAGGATTTCACGGAGTTATGTCACGATAGAATGTTTCTATGTCGCGACAGAGTTGGCAATGGTGGAGAGATTTTATGTCGCGATAGAATATTTTAATGTCACGACAGAGTGTTGCTAAGGTTAAGAGATTTTATGTTGCGATAGGAAAATTATGTTGCGACATGGTTGGCCAGGCAAGGAAGATTTATGTCGCGATAAAATATTTTATGTCGCGACAGAATTGGCCAAACTAAGGAGAAATTATGTCACGACAGGGAATGAAGGTAGCAGAAGGTTTAGTGTTGCGACAAGACTTTCCTTATCGCGACAGAGGTTGTCTTGACGAGGGGATTTTTTAATTGCGACAGAGAATGGGCATGAAAGAAAATCCCATGTCGCTACAAAGCTTTTCTATGTCGTGACAGAGGGCAGAGGCAGCAAGGATCTTTATGTCGCAATAGGACTTTTTCATGTTGCGACAGAGAGATGTGTAGGTTGTGGAAACTAGGTCATGACACGAAAATTTTAGGTCGCGACAGAGTTCAGTCATGGTAAGAAGATCTCATGTCGTGACAGAGTTCATTTGTGTCGTGTCAGGAAATGGACCTTTGCTTGGCGGCTCAAGCTTGTCGCGATAAGTCATAAGCAGCGCGCGTCCAGGTGCTTTCTTTGCGCATGATAGAGAGGCTTTCACATGCGCCCTACCATGAGGCTGGGCACGCACAAGCAATTATCTGTAGTATGACTGGGATGCAGCGCCTGTGAAGGCAGGCGCGACGAGGAGGTGATGCAGTAGCGACAAGCTAATCGCGGACTTGGACAATGAAAAAAAAAAAAGATCTTCGAGTTTAAGAGTACGGGTTCAATGGCTTCCAACTCCATTCCATCTTCATTAGTGCTCATTTTTTCTTTACTTGTGTTTTTATACTCCATAGCTTATGATGACAAGTGATTGTCTTGAGACTATTATCTCCCTTTCCTACCTTTGCTAGGTGGCCGTTGGCCTACCATTTTTGCTTGGTGGAATGAGGAGAATTGGAATGTCTTCCTAAGATGTGCTTGATTTTTTGTTGGAGACTCATTGAGCACTACACCGCAGGCGCTTCTGACACGACATTTGCATTAGTGGATCAAGGTGGCATTAGGCCTACCTTTTGATGTGTGTTGATTACCTATCGAATGAATTACGGAAAAATCACTGACATCAGCACACGTACACTATAACCATGACATTGCATTAGTGGATCAAGGTGGCATCTATACCTTTTGATGTGTGTTGATGTCTGTGGAATAATGTTGTAACTCCATCGTTTATTAAAAGTGGTCCTTGGACCCACTTTCTTTGAGAATATATCTTTGCATATAGTAAGTCTGAAGTACAACATTGGGAGAAATTTGGGAAAACCTTCAGCTCTGAAACCTCTTGATATATTGAACAAGTACCTATATATTTGAGGAACAGTGGCTTAAAAGCCCTCTTGGATATATGTTTATTCAGAGCATAGAACAAGTACTATTCTATAGAACTTGAATGTTTGAGAAAAAGTAGCTAAAAACCTACTTCTTGACTTCCGAAACATAGATTGAATAGAGTACTATCTTTGGGAAAACTAATGATTGAGAAAATAATGGCTAAAAAGCTTACTTCTTGACTCAAGGAAATCGAATAGGTACTATGTTAGGAAAAATTGAAGGATTGAAAATAGTAGCTAAAAGCCCTTATTGACTCAAAACTATAAATAGAACAATTTTCCCTAACATTAAGAAGTAAAGTAGACCTAATTCTTTTGGGTGGTACTTGACATCTCCCGCTGGTGAAAAATCTTTTGCTTAAGATATTTCAATTGATGAACCTACGGGGTGGTAAACCCTTGTAGATTTGACATTGAATATGTTTTGTCATTCCATAGCGAGTTTTCAAGTATCACATTATGAGAAATTTGCTTCTGTAGAGGGGTTGATAGTGGCCCCTTTATACATCGGCCTTCATCGATTTAATGAGTTGTTTCTCTTTCACTTCTATAAGGCTTTTCTCTATCTCCTTTGACTTAAAAAAAGTTGGCAAAGTTAGAAAATTGGTAGAACAATTCAAAGAAATAGGAATTATACCTATGAGAATAATTATAGAATAAATATAACATGCAGATTGCAAATAGGCTTAGCATCCTCTATATCTCTTCTTCACAATTTGGTTTCGAGGACTAGACATTATTCTTCCTTCAATTTCTCGGGGTGCTTAGACTTCTTCTCTAATGCTTCTTTAGGTACTCTGGTAGTTGCCTTTTCTCATAGCTCTTTGTCTTTGCATTATTCTTTTGAGTTACGATGAGGCTTGAAATTTCTTATATTGCACCATATGCAATTCTTGTCGAGGGTGAAGAGATAGGAGGAGGGACAATGAGCAGGTATTTTCCTCCCTTCTGAGTGTTCATGTCCTTTCTCTATGAAAAAATGTCTTTCTTTTAAAGAAACATTATTTCCTTTAAAGGATTTCTCCTTCTTGATTTTCTGTTTTGAATGGTATGGATACCTTCTATTTTTTCCTTTTCTTTGGTTGCACACATTCTTCTTTTTGCTTCCAATTCATCTCTATGAACTAGATATTGTTTAGGAATCTATACATATCTTATCCTAGCATTACGAGAAAGTCTCCCATCATTCTTTGCATTCAACACTGCTTTCAAATCAGTAGCAACTATGTTAATTGAAGCCATTGGTGGAATAGGATCTTCATCAATCACCATGGCCTCATTTTTCTCAGGGAACTTAGTATTCCCTTATTGATCTAGTCCTGGATAATATTTTTGAAACTGCAAAAATCATTAGTACTATGATTCTAGGAGTTGTGATACTTACAGTAGACTTTTCCTCTAAGCTCCTCTTTGTTGGGAAGTTGGTGATCCTAAGGAAAAGTGATGGGCCTCCTTCATGGGAATTCCGGTCTTTACCACATTGGTCATATCTTGGAGGCTTATACATTAGGGCTGTGACTCCTTCCCTAGGTCGGGTAGTGGGTGACCCATAACAAGTTTAGAATTTGTTTGAAACCACTCTATTAACACTTACTCCAAAGGGTGGGTGCATGGTGCCCCCCGAGCCTTTAGTAGAAGGAAGTGATTCATTATTGACTCCAGGTTGTGTAGTTGGGTTGGTATGAGAAAATATATTTTGGGAGTCTGTTATTTGCTGATAGTGATAGGACGCTACTAGTTACCTTGTGACGCCCCGAAATCAGGGGTTCGATCATCGTCAGTCTAGGCACTGTGGATATCGTGTAACTTAATATCACACCATTGTGGCCCATTTACCGGGATCCATAATTTAAACAAAAATCAAACAGAGTCTCCATTGTATGGGGAGCTCTATCCAAAACCTAACTTATATAATAATACAATCATAAGGACTCCATCCGATCAATATAACACAATGACTCCTCTACGCTCCAATCAGAATGAGCAAAATTGATCGCACCGGATCCATTGATCCACATTCATATAAACATGCAATACCATATTAAAATAGTCCATATGAGTTCAATTACAAATCCTTTACATATTAGTACATGCCAAAATTCACTTAATTCCAAAAAATTTTACAAAATAATCATAAAGCCACAAGTCTACTTTCTTTACTCCTTACATCCCTATTTGAGTTTCATCCACCAACGCATGTCCCACACCCGAAATGTTTTTCCTCAGATAGTGAGCCACGCCCAAAGAGAGCAATTTCTACAGGCTACTCTCCACCTAAGTGCACAATGTTCATATTGACACCACATTCACATCAACAATTCCAAGTAGAATATGTAATCCTAGGTTGGAATCCTATATGCCATGTTCTGAGATGAGATGAGACTTACTCATGCACCATAACCCGAGTCTTTATCTCTACTCCCACCACATTACCGCCACCATAACATAATGGTAATGGCATCAGGTGATAAAATCTTTCATTGATGGATTACAATCAAATGATCATTTTCGAATAAAATCATGTTTATAAACCAAAATTTGCAGATGTTAAACCTCAAAATGATCATTTCATATACAAAACTCATGTCTTTTTTCTGGCAAATGGATTTTCAAAGTCTCAACAGGCTCCCACATGCCTTGCTGTACTTCTCGACTTTCACTCATTAGAGTGTATAGAACCAAAGAATTTGCCCTCACCCGAGAGTGTCTAGCCTTTCTTGCTATTACCCGACAAAAGTTTTTCCATGTCATGCAACCGTACAACTCTGTTGGACTTCGTCCAAATGTACTGAGCCCACTCGTAAATCACCAAATGTGGTGTTTGATCTCAACAATGCACTCACACCCATGAAATGCGATGTTCCCGTGCATATGCAATGTAATGCACAATTGCATGTCACATATGTAATGAATTCCATATGGACATTTTAATTCATGTAATTCATCATGCATCATGCACAATTATATCACATACATATAATCTCCAATTAAACACTCACTCCACTGTCAATACATTAAAACGCATATATTAACATTTTATCAAACAACAACAACCAAGTATGTTATCATAAAATTGAGCAATAACACACTTAACCTCATATAAAGTGTGGTACGTAAATGCCCACAAACAAATCCAACAAATTTCTTAATCTGCATAAACCGGCCAACAGACTTGCCGGCCAAATAAGCCCTTAAATAACTGGATTTTTCTTAATCCACAGCATCAAAAACAATTTTTCACATTCCAATAAACAATCGCAAACCGGGGCTCACAAAGTCAAGCTTACAAACAATCCATAAAATGGGCCATAAACTGCTTTTAAAACAACAAACTAAACCCCTTAACAAATCATAAACCAGATTTTTTATCCAAACAAATCATGTCACCTCCTGGGACATACTATAAATAACCATAAATCCATTCATAAAGTCGAACGGGTCCTAAAACGACCACACATCATCCAAAATAAAATGTAAACAATCCACATAGTTAATACAAACAACCTCCCTTAAAACAACCCAAAGGGTGGAAATAAACCAAAGTAAGAAGAATTTCTACTGCTTGAAGCGTAGTAGAAACGTAAGAGGTCTCAAGAACACTCAATTAAAAAACTTTGATTTCCAAACATCTCCCTTGATCTTCATGAAATCCTCATTTGCACATACACGCTTTAGCCTTCATCGAGGCGAGAAGTGAACTTTACTTCATTGACGACTTTGACCAATGAACCCAAAGTGATCGCGAAATAAGTCTTGAACTTCTCTTTCCTTCTCTCTCTATCATGTAAGTCCGGTAGGAGAAAAAAATGGGATATCTTGTCCTGCCTCCTATAATAATGTTTATGGTCAGTCTATCGCGCGCTTACATGTCCACGACATGTTCGTCCACTGGCCCCGAATGATTTAGACATTTCATCCCTGACGGAGTTCAAATTATTTTACATGAACTTTATTTAAATTATTTTCCACTTTCAAGATATTTCTTGAAAATCCCATTTTTGGGGTCCATCAGACACCCATCGCTCCAAAAATCGTGAAAAATTCGACTATCTTGGAATTCAACGAAATTCGTCCGGGTAACTAAATTTCTTGAAACAAATTTATTGGTGAGGTTCGTTTCATCATCTGATATCTAGAAAATTTTAGGTCTGTAGCTTGTACTGTAGCCACAATTTAACATGGCTATTTTTCTAAAAATTCAAATTTACTCAAGTTTACATTCTTCCTCTCTTAAAAGAATTTCGTTCCCGAAATTCACACACACAAACACATACAATCACATGCATATGCAACAATCATTTTAATATAAAATGACTAAAAAACATACCTTCATCCTCAAATAAGAAAGGATAATTGGTACGTATAGTGTCTTCGGGTTTCCATGTTGCCTCCTCTACTCCTGCTGCCACAACACCTTTACTAGCCTCACGGTCTCGCCCTTGAAAACCCGATCCCGACTATCCATGATACATATCAGTTCTCCTGACATGGTTCCATCTCGCATCAACAACAAGCTCACCCAATCCACCATATGAGTCGGATCTAGAGTGTATTTTCGAAACATGGAATACCTCATGAACACCAGATAAGTTTGGCGGTAATGCCAAACGATAAGCAACTGTACCTACCATCTCGAGTACCTCAAAGGGCCTGATATATCTCGATGATAGCTTTCCCTACTTGCCAAACCTGACCACTCCTCTCTTAGGCATCACCTTCAAGAAGACATGATCTCCCACCTCAAACTCTAGAGGTCGCCACCGTCGTTTGCTGCACTTCTATCGGCCTCGAGCCGTGAGAAGACGCCGTGATCAATTCCACCTTCTCCGATGTGTCCCCAACCAAATCCGAGTCAGGAGGTTCTTCTCCCACCGGGTCCAACTAACCCGAGATCGACAAGGCCCGGCAGGCTGCCTCATAGTGGTGCCATCTCTATGTTCAAGACGATAACTTCTTTGTTGGTGGCGAACTCCACTTCAAGGGTAAATGCTCTTCCTAGCTACCCTTGGGATCAAGGACGTATGCCCGTAGCATGTCCTCTAAAGTCTGGATGGTCATCTCCGACTAACCATCCATCTGGAGATGAAAATCAGTGCTCATCCTCAATTGTGTCCCCATGACTCGCTGGAAACTCTTCCAAAAATGAGTCGTAAACCTGGGATCCCGATCCGATATTATAGATACTGCATTCTACAATCTGACAATCGCCCGTATGTAACAAACCCGCGAAAATTCCCCTCAGGAAAAGGTCATCCCCATAGCCGTGAAAAGCGTGCTCGACTCGCAAGCTGGGCCCACTATCACTCCATATCAAGCCATGCTCCTAGCGATGTCCATGGTAAAGTGAGTCACAAAAATCCATCGTGATATGCTCCCACTTCCATTCAAATTACCTCAAAGGGCCTATAACTCGCTCCTGCTAAACCTTTACTTGTCGACATGAGACAATGACTTAAAACTCCCCAACGTGTTTCTTCATCCCACTCGCATTTGCGACTTAAGATCATGGTACATTCGTGCCACCCGGGAGGTGCACAACAAACGGGAGCACAACAACTTCCAAGGATCTCCTTTCTCAGATTTGCCGACTAAGGAACCACAACCCTTCTCCTATACCGAAGACTACCATCCGTGTGAATGGCCCAGCCTTTGTCACCTATAACCGACCATATCCGATCCCTGATGGACAATATCTTTGTGTCGTGTCCTTGGAACTCGATCATTCTGCTCAGTTGGGAACGCGTAACCACTAAACTCCCAAAAGTATAGCCTGAACTGTCCCATAACCTCGAGCATCTGCCACTCCCGGGAAGCCACACTAGCCACAGCACTCCCCGTTCTGACCGAGTGTATCACCCACTACATTCATTTCTTTTGGCCAGATGGTGATGAGTATATAAAATACTCATCAGAGCCCTATATTTTACTTAGTTTTTAGTAATGTTTTTATGTTAAACAAGTGCCCAATGTTTTAATGTTCATATTTACATTTAAACATTTGCGGAATTGTGCGAATTTGGAGCGAAGACAAAACGAAAAAGTGGAAAATCAGTAAACACTGCTACAGCATGCAGTAGTAGCTAATGTATTTTGAAATTTTCGGATATAAGATAAGCTCAAATGGAAGCAAGCTTTATATGGTCATATTCTAGACTCAAATAGCTTTTCAGAGAGTCTAAGAACGTGCGAATCAGAGTTTGAACAAGAAAGATATGGTTGTGCAAAGTTGGTGGCTTGTAGATGTGCATGAGCAGCAGGGGCCACGCAATGTCACCAACCCCACACTGTGACATACTTGAGATGCAAAAATTGGTAGCCCAACCACGCAATAGCGCGGCTCCCACGCTATAGTGTGCGGACTCCACGCAATTGCGCCAAGCCTGCACACAATAGTGTACCAGAGAGCATCATGGAGCAACTGTAGTCCAAGCAATTGCTCCAGACCTATACCATTACATGGACGCCAATATGAAGCCCTAATTTTGCCCATTTTGGGGCCTGATTAGTAGAGGAGGCACTTAAGGGTATAAAAGAAGCTAGTGGATTCGAATGAGAGGGGGCTTTTCTTGAAGGCAAAGAGAGGAGGAAACGCAATTGGAGTGCAAAACTTGAGAGGATTGGATTTGTGGCATCTCATCTCACTTTCTTCTACCTTTAAGGACTTGAACTCTAATCGTATTTCTTTATTTCATATGTTCTAAACATCTGCTGTGGGTTTATGATGTAACCTGACTACACGCTTATGGATTAAATTCTCTAATCTTTCATTTATCACTTAAATTTTAATTCTTGCAATTGTTGGTTACCTTATTTATGATTTGATTACATGTTGATACTGCCACTATTTCAGATGCATTAAAGTTAGGATTTGAGGCTCTAAAGACGAGGAACCCTAGGGAATTGAATAAGGTATCATACAATCAATCATAGGATAGAGATCACAGTTTCTCAGAGTGTGGTGAACTATGATACATGTTGTGAGCATCTGTGAGTTTAAGGGGTTAGAGGTAGAGATGCAATAAAACCCGCTCTTGAGATAGGTGCCCAATGCTCGAGAGAGGCTGGTGCATAGAGAAGATCACCTTACCATCAACATTTACATAAATTATAGCTAAATGCCTTTTACCAGTTTACCATGGTATGTAGTTAGGTAAAGCCATAAACCCTAGTGCTTCACCTTGAGAAACAAACCTCCATTGAGACATTTTACTTATTTTAATTTAGGATAGCAACACAATATCCATAGCCTAGATAATATTAGGGTGATCTAGTTTAGCATTTGGCACCCAAACTCCTCATGGGACAACCTTGACTCACCCTTATGCCGCTATTCCACGACGCGTGCACTTGCGCGAATGGGATTAATTCTAAGTTAACCTTATAGGCAATCTAGTTCCCGTCGAGTTTTTGGCGCCGTTGCCTGGGAGTTTCGACACAAGCGTCAATATTGACAATAGTTTACTTAAATATTACTTTAGGCCTTTTTTTTAATTATTTATTTATTCATTTTATTTATTTATTTTATTTATTTATTTTATTCATTTTATCTAATAAAGAATTCTACTGGTGGACTTTGTAGTGTTTTAGGGAGTTTTGGTCACTTGTATGCACATACAAGGCAAAGGGGAATTAATGTCCTTTAACCTTGAAATCGAGTGAACAATCAACAGACTTTGGAGAGAGAGAAGAGTGCTAGACGCATGTAACCGCTATCTTGTTAACATGGTAGAAAATTTACACCAGAATTCGAATATAAGGGAAGAGAATGAACTGATAGGCGGAAATAGAGGAAACAATAATGCCCGTCGGCCAGTGGTTCAACCTGATGACCCGGATATGCTATTGGAGGAATTCGCATTACCACCTACAGTCATACAGTCTGTAATACGTAGACCTCCGATTTAAGCGAATAATTTTGAACTAAAGGCTGTGACATTAGAACTACTCCAGAGTATCCAGTTTCATGGGTCACTAAGAGAAGATCCCAATATTCACTTGACAAGATTCTTAGAAGTATGCGACAACGTGAAATATAATGGGGTAATAGAGGAGGCCATATAGCTTAGATTATTCCTGTTATCCTTGAGCAACAGGGCTAAGCAGTGGCTAACTTCTGCCACCAGACTCCATCATAAGTCAAGTAGGTTTCCGGTCCAGTTTATAATTTTTAACAAACCGGCTAAGATTGCACAAATATGATGTAGATCAACAGCTACGTGCTAGATAGCTAAAGCTTAATTGAAACGCGGACGTATACAAGGAATTTACCGAGGAAGTGTCCCCATCATAAGTTGACCAGGTGGATGCAAATCTACAATTTTATAATTAAATTTGCTATGCCTATACAAGATGTATGATCGACACTTCACCAAGGTATTTTCTAAAACGACGACATAAATGTGCTCGACTTATCGGATGGATAGCCGACAAACAATTCTATCAATGGTCACAAGAAAGAATGGTAAAAGGGAACAGCAACAATGGAGTAAGTACCAATGTGTTTTCAAATTTAGCAGCACAAGTTTCATTGCTCACTAAGTAGTTACAAAATCAGCAAACCTTAGCCCATGCCATCCATAATAGCTTAGTGCTATGTGAAATTTGCAATGGACCGCACCAGACAATGGAATGCTTGTCATGACAGATGACACTGGAATAGGCCTAACACATAGCTAGGTACAATCAATAGCAGTAACATAATCCATATGCAGGCAACAATTTTTAGGGTCAGGGCTGGAGAAATAATCAGAACTTTCCTTGGAAGAATACTCAAAACTTAGGGCAACAAATGCAAAGTAATAACCATCCAAAGGAGAAGAAGGTAGATATGGAGGAAGCCTTAGCTCATATGATGACGTCTCATACTGAATTTATGAACGAAACGAAGTCCAATTTCCAAAACCAAGCTCAACAGCTACAAAACCAATCAACCCAATTATAGAATCAAGGAGCCCAACTCAAACCTTAGAAGCAATAAATGGGGGCATATGGCCACAATAAAAGAATCGAAGGCCCTAAGGTTCATTACCAAGCACTTCAGAGGTGAACCCTAGGAGAGAGGGAAAACAACATTGTAAAGCAATAACTTTGAGAAGTGGAAAGGAAGTAGCTACATCGGGACCCCCACTAGTGATTGTTAAAGAACCAAAACAATGCCGATCCAAGCAGATTGATACAACACAAAATTCCGGGATTTCACCCCATCATCCCACTTTAGAGATTGATAAGAGTAAGCTTGACAAGTAGTTCACAAAATTTATGGAAGTGTTTAAGAAACTACATATCAACATCCCCTTCGCGGATGGGCTGGAGCAAATGTAAAGTTATGTTAAGTTTATGAAGGACATTTTATCGAAGAAATGAAAGTTAGAGGATTATGAGACCATCGCCTCGCTACTACTTGGAGAATGAAGTGCCATGTACTACATAAGAAGAGTACATGGGGTGAAAGATCGGGAGCTGTGTCCAGCATTGCACCATAGGTAATCACGGTTTCGAGTATTATGTGATCTTGGGTAACATTAACTGATGCCTTTCCATATTTAGAAGATTAGGGCTTGGGGAAGCTAAACCAACAACAATCACCTTTCAACTAGCGGATTGATCACTGAAGCATCCAAGAGGAATTATCGAAGATGTAATAGTGAAGGTTGACAAGTTCATCTTCCTTACGGACTTCATTGTCTTGGATATGGAGGAAGATAAGGAGATACCTATCATCCTAGGTAGGCCGTTTTTAGCCACTGGAAGAGCTTTAATTTATGTGTAGTATGGAGAGTTAGGCCGAGTGCTGGATGAAGAAGTTAGATTCGGTGTCATATTGAGAGTGACTCTTGCTATCATATTGAGAACATTGAGGCTATAGTGTCTAACCATGAGGATACCGATGATCCCTTGGAGACAAGTGTCACGCCCTAGTTTTAGGACCGCGAAACTCAGGCTGGGACTCCTGCACGATTTTTTATTTTTTATTTTTTTGTTTAAGCAGGCTGGTACACAATGGGTATGGCCCACATCTTATAACGAGAATCAAAGAACTACCAGGTGTCCATCAAAATCTATACACATATAAGCTGAGTCCCGTTTATATACAAAGCTGAACATTTATGTTTACAAATGTCAGGCCTTGGAACCTACATGTAGTAAGCCCTTACAAGTGTGTTAGCCCGGTTGTATCTCTTGGATGTTCGCGATGTCTTCTCCTGTACCTACACGGATTAAAAACCCGTGCTAAGCTTTACGCTTAGTGGGAAGCATTTCTTATAACTTATTCTGATGCACATGCATTTACTGAATCATGATAAGCATATAGCAGAAACAGATATCAAAATCATCATGAATTCATATAATCCAATATATATAATAGGTCAGATCATATTCAGAGCAAACTTAGACATATACAATGGCAAGGCATCAATTTGTCTCTTTTACATGTATCCACAAACTTTCTCGAGGTTTTCAAGTCTCCCCAATGGCTTGTATATTCAAACTACGTCGGAGCGTACTTATCTCTCATAGGATACATATTTATGCTTCTTGATTCATATAAGCGATTGCTGAACTTCACATATGCTTAGGCAGTAATTTATCATGCTCTCACTCTATCTATCTCGTACTGGTTCAGATCTCCCGTAGGAGTTACATAACTTTTGCTTATACAGAACTTATACTTATCACAGACTTATGTTCATTCGGGACTCAGTAGGAATTCTGAACTTATTCTTATCCTCTGGGTTTACACTTGTTCGAGGGTTCTCGTAGGTATCCGCGGAGATCACGGGCATTATCTTTGGATTCTTGAACTTAATCTTATACGAAGTACTTGTAAATACGGAACTTATGCGATCTTACAGACGCTATCTTGGTCTTACAGAGACTTATCCTTGTGCGAAGGTATCCGTAGAGTACAATGAAGTAAGGAACTAATCATCATGCATTATCACATACAAGGTCGGATCGGACGTGTCACGGTCACATATCGGGTATGGACGGTAGTCCATGCTTGGTCTGAGATCATAACGGATCGTATACTTATTTTACGGATTACAAGGTACGAGTGGTCTTCTGGAGCTCTATCTTATTTCTGAGAACTTGTACTCTGGGCATATCCTTGTACTTCGGATCTTATACGGGCTTATTCTCGTATTTCGGATCACGGAAATACCAAGTAGAGTACTACATAACATTTCTTTAGTACAAAAGTACAGTGTCTTCACGGGACGATTCAACATACAAAGGTACGTAGGTACTCAGGGACTGTATACTTATCTTACGGATCTTATGCGATCTTTACGGATCACGAGTACTCGTAGGTATCTGAACTTGTACTTATTTCTTGATACAAGAGTACGTAGGTACCTCTGGGAACTTAATCAAATACAAGAGTACGTAGGTACTCACAGACTTAATCGAATCTGAGGTGAGAACTTACTCGAGATACGAGAGTACGCGTGGGTACTGCGAACTAAATCAAAGGCGGGACATATTCGAATCTGAGGGTTAATGAAGCGGAACTTATTCGAGATCTTTGGAGTACGTAGGTACTACATAACTTATCTGAGGCAGGGAGTTGTCGAAGCGGGGGTACCCGCTAGGTACTCTGAACTTCATCAGTCTGAAGTACCCGTAGGTACTCACGAACATATCTGAGACGGGACTTGTCGAATGCGGGAATTACCGTAGGTACTCTGGAAGCCGGATCGGATCTGAGACGGAACTTATTGAGATCTGAAGAGTGCAGAGTGGGCTCTGAGCGGTCCAGTCACGAGGATGGGAACTTAATCGAATGCGGGTGCAGTAGGTACTACGGAACGAATCGAGATCTGGGACTTATCATATGCGAAGTACGTAAGTCTTCTAAATGCAAAGGTGCCGTAGGTCTTCTTGAGACTTATGCTTGATCAGATCTGCGGGGCACGTAAGGTACTGCGAGGCTTATACGGATCTGAGTACCGAGTGGGTACTACAGGCCGGCGATTCTGAGGTACCCCTAGGTACTCTGAGAACTTATTAGATCTGAGACTGAGGAACTTGGTACATACAGGAGTACCCGTGGGTGCTACAGGCAAGGATCGGATCACGGGAACAGCTTATTCAAATCACGGGAGTACGTGGGATGCTACGAGACTTATTCGGATCTGAGGACTTGTCGGATCACGGGGTGCAGAGTGGAGTGCTACGGAACTTATTCGGGACGGGGTACCCGTGGGTACTGCAGGCCAGATCAGATCTGGAGCTTATCGGTCACGGGGTTATCAAATGCGGAGTACCATTAGGTACTCTGAGGCTTAATCGAGAAACGGCGTGCCGGTGGAGTGCGGCCAGGAACTAACCGGATCACGGGTAGTAGGTACTACGGAACTTATTCAGTTTATCATATAAGCTGATTTGACTTCCTAGACGATGTCACGGAATGAGTAAGACCGCAGCACAATAAGTACCCGAAGATACTATCTGATGCGAGGTGCGTGGCATTAGTGAGTCGGGTGTCTTGGCATAACGGGACGAAGTCTTGCGTAGCACTATTGAGCAGGTGCCGTAGCACTAATCGGAAGCGAGTGCCGTATGTGTCAATCTTAGAGTACTTGTCGAGTCTTGGAATTACTGTCAGGAGTCTTAGAGACACTAATCGGGAGTCTGAGAAGTGCTAATCGAAGTCTTAGGACACTAATCGGGAATATAGAAGTACTAATCGGGAGTCTGCAGAGTCTTGGGACACTAATCGAAGTCTTGAAGTACTAATCGAAGTCTTGAAGCACTAATGGGACAGGAGTGCTGTGTCATTTAATAAGCGAGTGTAGGTAGTTTTACAACTATATGAGTTCAGTATCTTACTATTTTAGAATATGGCATTCTTAGCCACATTTTGTGTGCAAGACAGATCGTATTCCAAATACTGGTAAGGTATGATGAGCATGTAATCCACACCTTAATCATGTATTCTTATTCTTCCTATGAATCTACGTTACCAGGAATTGGAATCAAACCATTCGGATCGTCCAAACTCAAGTTATGGCATTTCATGCCAACTGGTCGGTTCTGGGATTTTCTGAGGACAGTTTGAAATATTTATTTTCCAGTGCCTTGTCTTGATATTTGACACTGGATCTTTGTATAACTTTAAAGATAAGATGTTAGGGTTCTGTTCCAACTGGAATCACCCAATTCGAATCTGGAACTCAAGATACGTCAAGAGCAACTGGGACTACGCTATGATCAGGCGATGCGGGAAATGGGCTTGCACATAGCCTCACTTTAGTGGATTTTTCTACCACTTAGAGTCAGAGATTGGAATACCTTCTCTTAAAAGTTTGGTTCTCCTTTGAAGTCTATTACGTAGCCACTTGAATCACTCAAATCGGATGAAATGAGAGTTATGGCCAAAATCGGCGGGTCAAAGCTGGGAATAGAGTAGCGATCCTACCGGTAGGACTTTAAGGTTCTGGAGGACTTAGCCTAAATGACGGTAACGATATTCTACCAGTAGGACTTCAATCCTACCGGTGGGAACTCTCAGTGCCCAAATTGGGTGGTTTCTCATTTTTTCCTTCGCTTTAATCCATGGATCACTCCCTTCCTCGCACCTCAAAACCATTCGATTCACCTTGGAATCGCACTATTCAATTCATCTTTCATTTCTTATCTTCTTTCAAACCTATCCATGAATCTCTCCCAATATCATTCTAATATGGGTTACCACCATATACACCAGAAATATGTACCAGTTTGTAGGGTTGATCAAAGCCCTAGCACCGATTTCCTTTCATTTAACATGTATCTGACGAAAGGAGGATTCTATACTACCTTGTTCCATATGAAGTTTTTCAACCCCTAATTTCAAGAGATCAAGATTAGAATGAATTCTAACAAAACCTAGCTTTTGGAGACAAGCTATTAACTAAACCAAGCCTTAGAATTCCCATAATCCATACTTGAGTTAGTTTCCCTTTCAAGGTCAAGTCTCAATACTTAGGTTCGATTTCCATACATTAAATCAATTCCATACCTTAATTGAGCTTTGTTTGAAGTGATCTCCTCTCCTTCTTCTTCTTCCTCTTGCTCTTCTCTTCTTTTCTCCTTCTCCCATCCAGGTTCTCCCAAATTTGGACCCAATTGGTCTTTAAAATCATGTTTTCTAAGGCCTTGTTTGGCCCTCCCAGAAATAACCCCATTTTGGATCAAGTTTGCTTATTTGCTTTTAAGCCCATAACACCATTCTATTTGCAAAACCAATTTATGTCACTATTATACTTTGGCCTCAAATCTTGTCAATTTATGACTTTAAATTCCCTCTTTGGACAATTTACAATTTGTCCTTAAGTTTTGTAACTTTTCAGGTCTCTTGTTTCCAGGTTTTGCATTAACATGAAACCTTCAAGTAGGCTTACAAAATACCCTATACATGTCGAAAGCTTAGTAGGGTATATTTCGGGAATATTCTGGTAGCCTCTATAAATTGATTCGTTACAACTAGATGACGAAGCAAAAGCATATGTTTAGTGGATGAATTCCTTTGAAGAGAACCAGAGGAAATATTATGAGCCTCTTGAAGAAAGTGTGAACAAATCAGTACCATCTATCGAGAAGGCACCACAGCTTGAATAGAAACAGCTACTCGAGCATTTGTGGTATGAATATTTGGGGAACTCTTCTACGTTACCAGTCATCATTTCAGCATCACTAGCTGAAGTCCAAGAAGAAAAGCCATTGAGGGTATTAAGGGATCACAAAGTTGCGATTTGATGGTCACTAGCTGACTTGAAAGGAATTCGACCTTCTATGTGCATGCACCATATCTTGTTAGAAGACGGTTACAAGCCGTTAGTGGAAGCACAGAGAAGACTAAATCCTATGATGAAGGAAGTCGTCAGAAAAGAAGTTTTGAAGTGGTTAGATGCTGGGGTAATCTACCCTATTTCAAACAACCTATGGGTAAGCCTGGTACAGGTAGTGCCAAAGAAAGGTGGAATGACTGTTGTAAGAACTGAAAACAACGTTTTGCTTCCTTCAAGAACAGTGACTGGATGGAGGATCTGCATTGACTACAGAAAGCTAAATAAGGCCACCCATAAGGACCACTTCCCCCTTCCTTTTTAGATCAGATGTTGGACAAATAGGTGGACATGATTATTACTGCTTCCTAGATGGATACTCAGGCTAAAATCAGATAGCCATCGCACCCGAGGACCAAGATAAGACAACCTTTACATGTCTGTACGGAACATTTGCATTCCGTAGGATGCCTTTTAGGCTATGTAATGCCCCATGTACTTTTTAACGATGTATGATGACCATATTCTCGGATATGGTGGAGAGGACAATTGAGGTCTTTATGGATGATTTTTCTGTTATGGGAACATCATTTGATGATTGCCTTGAAAACTTGAGAGATGTGCTAATGAGATGTGAAGAGACTTGACCTAGTGCTCAAATGGGAGAAGTGTCACTTCATGGTGCGAGAAGGTATCGTTCTCGGTCACAAGATTTTAGCAAGGGGAATAGAAGTGGATATAGAAAAGGTAAAGACTATTGAGAAGTTGCCACCACCTACTTCTGTGAAGGGAATCCGAAGTTTACTAGGACATGCAGGATTCTATAGACAATTTATAAAAGACTTCTCTAAAATAGCTAAGCCACTATCTAATCTTCTTATGTAGGGAGTAGTGTTCAATTTTGATGAGCGATGCAATTAGGCCTTTCTGACTCTAAAGGAGAAATTGATTTCAGCACCAATAGTGGTCACACCAGATTGGGCATCTCCCTTTGAGCTAATGTGTGATGCGAGTGACTTCGCAGTAGGATTGTATTGGGTCATATGAGAGACAAGGTATTCTGAGCCATCTATTATGCTAGCAGAACTTTGAATGAGGCCTGATTGAGGAACTATGCCTGGCAGGAAAGAACTCTTGGCTATCATCTATACATTCGACAAATTCAGACCATACTTGATAGGTAATAGGATAATAGTGCATCCTGATCATTCAGTCATCAAATATCATGGCTAGGAAAGATGCCAAGCCAAGGCTAATCAGATGGGTGTTAATGCTCGAGTTTGACCTCGAGATTAAAGGCAAGAGACGAGAGAATACGGTTGCGGATCATCCTATCAGGACTTGAAAAGGGCCCATTAATGGAGAGTCTGAGAATAATGACCTTCGGATGATTAACTATTAGCTATGTCAGATGTAAGTCCCGTGCCTTGGTTTGCTGACTATGTCAACTATCTGGTAGCTAAGGTGATTCCCCCATAATTTACATACTAACAGAAGAAGAAATTCTTCTATGACTTGAGGCATTACTATTGGGAAGAACTTATCCTCTAAAGACACTGTGCAGACAAGGTAATAAGAAGATGTGTGCCAGAAGAAGAGATAGGTAGCATCCTAGCTCATTGTCATTCTTTGGAGTATGGAGAGCATGTAGACCCTCAATTTTTTCCCTCAACATTTGCATTTATCCTATGGGTGTCACACTCACCCATCATTCTCATATGGCACCGTTAAGGTTCTTTTAAGCTTAGTCAGTCTTCGAGCCTCGGGTGGGCTTGTATGTGGTACATTGAGTGCGTATGTAGTTATTGGCATCGTGTAATAGGAAGCAAGTGGGGCATCCCAAGGTTTTCACTCAATCAAAATTCATTGAAGCATGTTTGAATTTAGAGCACTTGGGCTTGTTATCTCCCTCATCCGAATTCAAAATCATGCACCGTTTCTTTTGTTGGATTCCTTACTCATTGAGGAATTCTCTAACAAAATTTGAGAATTTTGATCAATCAGATCGACTGGTTTGGAACCGGCTTAGCCGGTTAAACAAATTTCAATTAAAGTTCATTATTGGAGCAGGTTTGAATTCGGAGCACCCGAGCTTGTTTTGGTCATATCTCCCTCATCTGAACTTAGAATCACACTCTGTTTTTTTGTCAGATTCTTTATTCTTAAAGGAACATTCCATCAAATTTTCAAAATTTTTCTCAGCCGGCTTGACCAGTTGGCATCGGGTTCAACTGATTCATCGAGTCAGCTTGTATGGAGCATCGATTTTTGTGGTTTTAGAGTCCAAATCCTACTTGGTTCGGGCCCATAAGCTTCAAATAAGTCCTAGCCATGGTTTGGGTCCAGTTATAGGCCATTTTATGGGTTGCTTGCAACCCACCTTGAGTCCATTTTGGATTCTTGGTGGTTAAGAAAATGAGTTAATGTGGCCAGCTCTTAACCTCATGAATAGAAGAGTGTTTATGGAGCTGGGGAAGTTCGAGATTGATTAGGGGAGTTCCCGGGACTGAAGGTGTGTAAAATGGAGTGAGCTCAAATGTTTATGAAGGAGAAATACAAGAAAAAAATGTGAAGGAATGAGGGAGAAAGGAAGGAAAAGGAAGAGGAAAAAAGGGTGAAGAAGGAAAAGAAGAAGAAGGGAAAAATAAAAGGAGAAGAGATTCTCTAGATCCAGGTGGGAGTGGTCTCTCTCATTTTGAAGGGGATTTCCTAAAGTCTTGAAGGAGTGGATACCTGGTTTTGGAGGCAGAAAAGAAGGAAGACAAAGAAGGAATAGCCATGAATCCTACAGGTATGAACGTTGTATGCTTCTCCCATTTCTTTTGCACTTGTCTTTGCCTTCGATGTTTGCAGCCTCGTTTTAGGGCACTAGGCATTATTTTGGTCAATTCTCACTCATTGGGAGTCGGAATTGTACCCTGTTTATTTTTTTTGGATTCCTTACTCTATAAGGAATGTTTTAAAATTTTTTGAGAACTTTTCTCAACCGGCTCGACCGGTTGGGGAACCAGATCAATCAATTAATTAGGGTATATTTTTAGGAATAGCAGTTAGAGCACTAGGCATTGTTTGGGTCAGTTCTCACTTATTCGAAGTTGGAATTATACACCGTTTGTTTTTTTTTAATTCCTTACTCTATAAGAATTATTCTAAAAATTTTTGAGAACTATTCTCAATTGGATCGATCGGTTGGGGAACCGGATCACCCTGTTCTTTAGGTTATGTTTTTAGGAACAACAGTTAGGGCACTAGGCATTGTTTGGGTCAGTTCTCACTCATTCGGAGTCGAAATTGTGTATCGTTTTTTTTTTTTTGGATTCCTTAATATTTGAGGAATGTTCTAAAATTTTTTGAAAACTGTTCTCAATCGGCTCAACTGGTTGGGGAACCGGATCATCCGGTTCATTAGGTTCTATTTTCAAGAACAACAGTTAGGGTACTTTGCATTGTTTGGGTAAGTTCTGACTCATTCGAGCTTATAATCATACACCGTTTGTTTTTTTAGATTCCTTATTCATCAAAGAATATTTTGATGAAATTTGAGAATTTTTCTCAATCGGTTGAATTAGTTGGGAACCGGTTCAACAGGTTTTGTTGGGTAGCCCCAGTTTTAGTAACGCATTAGATTGTTTCAATTGGTTATCACTCGTTCGGGCTCAGAATTGAGCGTCGTTTTTTTTTTTATTCCTTACTCTTTGAGGAATTTTCTGATAGAGTTTCAAATTTGTTCTCAATCAACTGAAACGGTTGGGAACCAGTTCAACTGGTTGTGTAGGACAGCTTATGGGCAGCCCCCCTATTTTATCACTTTTCAAGCCAGAATCCCTTGAGGCTCAAGCCCGTTTGCACTATTGAATTTATGGGTCATATTTGGGGTTTAAAGCTGAGGCTAACTTGAATTAGAGGGGACCCGCTTTGGATTTAGGACACTTGGGGTTAGGTGAGTTTGATATCGAATTGGTGATTGTGGTTAGTGAAGTATCATCTGGGGAGTGTGGAAAGAAAGAAACATCTGAATCCCCTCATTTTCCTTTCACTTCCATTTTGAATGCAAACTTTAGTTACTTGATCATGGATGCATGTTGTGTTCTTATGCTTATTAACTAACCATATCTGAAGCGCATGGTTAGGGACCACAGGTACATGCTTGGGCTTTGGATTTGCATTTATATGCATACATGGTGTTTGGACTTTGATGTTTGTGGTGCATTTGAGCTTGTTGACTGACCTCTTATGCAACGCTTGGCTAAGGATCATAGCTCACCCGTTGTTTTTTTTGGTCGAGTGTTTATGCATGTTAGATACTGAGTAGGTTAGTGCGATTCGAGTCATCTATTTAGCCTGAGTGATTGATTGATCTTTGACCCATATGCTCCCGTGTACCCAATTCATTAGTAGAGACCAAGTGCTGGGCTTAGAGGGGTGCTACCTCACATGAGGTACCTTCCCGATAGGTAACCTGATCCCTGAACCTAAAAATCTAGTTTTCTTGGACCTCCTTTTCTTAACTGGAATTAATGAGGGGTTTTTGTTTTTACTTCATTTTTCCCATTTAAAAAAAAAAAAAAAAAGTAAGTGGCAATTCCAAACAAAACCGTTCCTCACTGGGGACATATTTTCCAAAGTTCGAAAATCAACTCACTTTTTCTATTAATAAAGAGTCGTGCCGGCACGTGGATCGGGTAGGGTCCACAAATTGGCGACTCCATTGAGGAATCGAACCCAGAATCTCTGGTTTCATAAGAGGGTCAAGCTGGAACTTAAGTTGGGTATATTAGAGCACATGGTTCATTGACTAGTAGACTCTTGGGCTACACAAATGACCGATGATCACTTGGTTGGTATTTGGCATACACTTGTGATTTGTTTATGCTTATGTGTTCACCTGTTGGATTCTAGCATGCTTGCTCATGGTTGATTGGTACCTAGATATATGTTTCTAATTGACATAGATGGTTAGTTTGTTTGTAGATTCTATGGTAGGCTTGCTCTTTGCGCATATTTGTTGCATGGCTTCTGCACTCTCTTGCATATTTGCTTCGTTTGTTTGTGGGTGCGCTTGTATCCCCTTGTTTTACGAGATCCAGTCTTGGTTGATTATTCCTCATTGATTGCTTGAGTTGCTTGGGAGTCATTCCTAATTGTTTACCTTCGACCAAGCTAGGAGTTTGGAGTAGGGTCTAGTGTAGGGGCTATATCAATGTTTGGGAGCACTATGGAGATGACAGATATCCGAGCAATGAAGACCTGTATAGCCATGAGCTAGATTTCATGGATACATGTGTGGCCAGTGTGTCATTTTGATTAATGGTTAGGATCTTAGGTTACGTATCTCATCTGGGTATAGTCATCTAGCTTTTAGGACTTACCTTTTCCCATTGTCAGCTTTTGAACCACATTACCCTTGAGGTATCACCATGTCAAATTCCCACTCCTGCCTGTGAAGCCATATATCAGTTTAAATGTTGACATCACATGTCAGTTCATTATCTCGAAGGATTTTAGTCATACACTACTGGTTTGATTTCAAGATTGATAGTCACGAGGACTGACATACCCCTTTCCGTTTGAAGAATTGTTGATTGAGACCGACTAAGGTTGCCGAGCTTGGATTCGGACCGGAGGTAGACTTGTTAGAGGATCAAATTCACATAGTTAGTTAGAGCAGATATCAGATCATATAGATATGGACCCTTAGTATGCTACTGTTGACCAGTTGGCTGAGATTACCGATACCATGGCATCTCTTCGGGATGCCATATTGGGATTAGGATAGAGGATTGATGGGCATCAGGCCCAGCCATTGCGGATTCAGGGGAGCACCCCGCATGACTCTACTGCACCTCCACTACCACCAACACCACCATCTGGACCCATTGTACAATAGGACTATACAATTCCACCTCCACTACCACCACCTGTTCAATCAGCCCCATAGGTTGGATCATTTGTACTGCATGGTCAGACTGAGACCATACCACACTGTGAAGTGGTCTCTGGCCGCATTATTGATGACACCCGTGCCCATATCGATAGTGGATTGCGCAGGATCATGTCTCTACATGTTTCGATGGTTGTAGGTTGGGACGAATATGATGACCTTCAGTGGCGCTTTGCTACTGAAATCTCGCATGTCGATATCTCAGAGTACACGATAGGGGGTGCTCCCCAGATTCACTTGTAGCTATACAAATAAGTTATGCGCGAGCATAGACTGGATGAAGTACATATGATTATGCTATTCCTTCGCCACCAGTGGTGTCGTCAACGTTATTTGCTCCTATTGGACCTTCGAGACGAGACAATGGGCCGATTCGGGATGTGAGTTGATCGTACAACATTCTTTAATACTCGCAAAGGAAGTATCTCGAGGGAGCCGAGGCCCTGCGTAGAGGCTAGATGAGCTACTACTTCATTTATCTCTTACTGAGGGAGAAGACAGCACATATTATAGATAGACCCTAGAGCACGATCGTATTAGCGCATTTATGCACATTCGCCTGATTTGCTAGAAGTATCTCAGGTTTTCCACAGATAGACTTTGGATCGTTGGTTCAGGCCCTCTATGGAATTGAGGAAGGCATAGCTAGAGGATTATGGGCAAACTTTTCCCTTTCAGATTCACAGGGGAAGAAGCCGGGGTCAGGCCCCAGATCATCAGATATTGGTGCTATTGGTACATCGAGCCACAGATTTTCACGTCGGCCACAAACTCAGACAGCAGGCAGATATTCCCTACTGGGACATGGTACAACAGAATCAGATAGACCGCCACTCCCTATAGGCCGACAGGGCCTACTTATCTACATCCCCCACCATAGCTAGTATATGCTACATAGGTACCTAGGATGCTACTGAGTCGAACATTTCAAAGATTGGTTGAAGGGGGTTTGATTGCTCCATTACCAACCGTACTACACTGGGACAAGACTCCAAATAGTGCTATTTCAGCCCTAGTTATCACAGTGCTTTACATTTCAGGTACTAATCAACTTAAATAACCCAATTGATACATTGAGGTCTCGGCTTTGCTATTGATCACATTTTGTAGCTATTTTTAGTAGTTTTGCAGGGCAAATACCTCATTATCTTCAATCCGATTCAAACACGATGAACACGAGCCGAATTCGAAGATGCATGATCTGACCAGAGGAAATTTGGAGCAAAAATGCTGAAGAGAAGGAAGGATCAGTGAAAGTTTTGCAGGGTTGCGAAAATTCGCACCTGTAAATCCTCGTTGTGCTGCGAAATTCTCGCAACACCGCCTCCCTCGTTGACGCTTGACCATCATTTTGTGGTTTTATACAAGCTCGCCTCTTTGATGTAATTTTGGTTTATTTGCACATTTTTGTAATTTCGTTAACAGCACCTATATGCTTCCGCCTTGCTTGTAAATCAATCAATCTTTTCAATCCATCAATCAATCCAATAAAGTTAAAACTAAACTCTCTCCCCGAGCTAATGGGTGATTTTCTTTTCTTCCTTTACTTTCTGTGTATTTTTCTCACCAGCCAAACACCCTCGGATGATGACAACCTGATGTTTCGCCAAAACCCTCATCCTTTGGAAGGAAGGCCACTGCGTTAGTTTTGAAGAAAGCTGCATGTTCTCATGCTTTTCAAGTATGTATTTATGGGTATTTGTGTTCCTGCTTATCATTTTAGGTTAAAATCTCTTAGGCATGTCCTATTTAACGTGTATTTGGTAAGCTTTTTGGGTTCAGTGGATGCTTATTACTAGATCCACTGATACCCAGTTAGTTGTCTCCTATTAGTTACCGCGGGGTAGGTTTAGGAGGTGTGTTCTCATTATCTAGGAGCATTCATGCTCATAAAATGCTAGCTGGGCTTCAAGAGTGAAACTTAAGCATGATTTTAAATAAACTAAGATCCTGGGCTTCGAGAAAATGACTATATGTTATCCTCCCCCAATGCAAAGGAAAAGACTCGAGATATACAGCTTACTTAGAACCCTAAGCCCAGTGGCCCGAGACTTCAAGGAGTTCTCTTTTAACTTTTATTTCAATTTGTTTCCAATTTTCAACCATTCACCCACACTGTTTTTCACAAACCCTAAAAGTCCAACGAGAAAACACCATTTTCAACACACTGCAACCCTTCTCTCATGAAGAAAACCCATCCCCGTGTTCGACCGTAGAGCCACTATACTGCAGTAGCTTTGCTACGTCAGTAGTAGGAACTTAGGATATAAATTTTGTTGATTCCAAACACCTACTTGGCCTAAACAAATCAACCACCACCATATCCTACCCCACCAAGATTCAGGATAGATCTTTACTGAGCCCACCATCAGAGAGCATGCCATGATATTGCATCAAGCAAAGAAGGTTGAGACATGCCATTTAGACTTGATTGATCAGTGGCTCGTTGATTAGGTGACTACAAACTCGCTCCCCACTCATGACGCTTTGTGGAGTCACCTCCAGCCACTAAAGGAAGACTGACGGAAGTTTTGGAGATGAGATATTCAAGGATGGGATGGGATGGAGAGGCTCCAGCCGATCAATCCCATACACAAACTCGCATTTTAGTGGATGCACCCTTCCGTCGCCATCCCTTAGGCCATCCATAGACTTATCCCAAATGAGGTTCTCAGACAAACTTTAGTTTCACCCATAGACTTACAACATGTTCCGCCCATGACACCCTTCATTCTGTTCCCTGAGGAGTATAAGCTTATTCACAGGGATGTTCAAATTGTTACACAAAGTGGGAGGGTAGCTCAGCCTCCACCCATTGATAGGCCATTTGCTAGCACAACAGCTAGAGAGGATGTTCAAAGAGAGAATGATGAGATTCTACGCCAGTTGCGCACTACACAGGCTCGTATATCCATATGGAGCCTATTGGCCTCATCCATTACTCATAGAGATGCATTGATCAGAGCACTTAGTCAGATTAGAGTTGACACTACCACTACCCTTGAGGGGCTTATTCACTTTCTGATAGCCGACAGAGCTACATGCAT
Organism: Tetrastigma voinierianum; assembly: GCA_016808115.1. Taxonomy (NCBI): domain Eukaryota; kingdom Viridiplantae; phylum Streptophyta; class Magnoliopsida; order Vitales; family Vitaceae; genus Tetrastigma; species Tetrastigma voinierianum. The sequence continues at coordinate 83,709 of JAEQBH010004989.1, read as the reverse complement.
TATGTTTTTGATGATGATTTACCACCCGAGGGGTCAGATCATATTCGACCCTTATTCATTGATGTTGCTTGTCTGCCGTCGGCGTCAATGCCCCCATCGGACAATGCTCCAGCCTTGAACGTCTGTCCATTAGTTACTGCCATTGTACTAGGATTTTCGACGATTGATTTTGGTCATTCTTCACGATCAAGCCGTGAGCTTATGATGGGACTTAGAGGACACTTATGGGCACACTCAATACACATGTCATGATTGGGCTAGTCAGATACTCCATACTATTTCAAGTTTTGAGGATTCAATCATCCTTTAACCTATTTCTTGGCCGCCCTTGGATTCATGAGGCGGGTGTTATACCATCTTCCCATCATCAGAAGGTGAAGTTCATACAAGAGGGGCACATTATCACTATACAGCCTGACAGAGATGTTGTTACTTCTTATGAGCCCATGTTACATATCAGTCACAGTGAGGATGACTTACATTTGATCGGGTTTAATTTCGATGTGTTTTAGGTTGTCAGTTTAGAGGATGACAGCAGAGACCTAGTGCATATGTCTTTCGATCAGCACAACAACACTTTGGTACTTAGTATGATGAGAGGCATGTCCTATATGCATGGCTTGGGGTCGGGTCGCAGGGCCTAGTTTACTTCTTTACAATTGATCATGACATACCCTATGGGTTAGGTTACACTCCTACCAAGGACGATGCACGTCACATGGCGCGCACAAGACGGACAGGTGAGGGCTCGCTATTCGGGGGGGTTCCATTCCATTATCCTCCTCACCGCATACCTTCTCTTCCAATTAGCTGATTACTTTATTATAGGATCAAAGCATGCACCCCGCAAAGGGGGTACTGATCATGCTTTAGAGGCAAATGGGATCTAAGGCATCCAGGCCGAGCTATTGTGTTCTCTATGTGTTTCCCCAAGGACCTTGACGATGACCTACCCATGGATTTGGGAGATGATACTGATGGAGTGACTCTTCTTGATACTTACATAGACGAGATGGACATGATCGGCATAGGTCGTATCCTCGATGCCTCACGCAGTTTCCCATTCTTCTTTGGACATGTTTGAGTTTCGCTATTGATTTTGGAGGATGTGACACTTATGTTGCCTCGCGCCGATGCGATAATATGATCGGGCATTGGCCACATTCTGGATTTAACCACCCTGCCCCCATTCTATTTCCTTGATATGTCTGGGATTTCTAATGCCAGAGATGTGATGATGACGATGGACTTGTTGCTATTGGATATTATCTATAATAATCGCTTTTTTGTTAAGGAGCATTCGACTGTAGACCTAACTCTTTCTTTGACACAATGTCTCTGGTTTGTCACCCGCTTTGACGATATTTCATGGTAATAATGACATGAGTATTCGCTCTATGTCACAACATTTTCCTTTCGACACACTAATTAACACCCACAACACATATATATGATGTTGATGATGTGGGAGACACGAATGACCTACTAGGTGGCCAGTCAGAGTGTGATTCTGATACAGAGGACAAGAAAGTTACACCCATTACTGGCATCACAGAGTTGATAGATTTTGGGACACTGGGACACCCTAGTGGGAGATTAGATTGACCTCTTCCTATCTCATGAGAGGAGTAGATTGATTGCCTTGCTCAGTCATACTGGATGTATTTTCATGGTCATGGTGAGGACATGCCGGCCTTGACTCTATAGTGCAAGATCACCGCCCATTCTACCACATGCCAGGGCCAATTAAGGTAAATTGAGGAGACTACACCTCGGCGAAGTTTGCGCTAAAGAAGCAAATTTAGGAAGCAACTTAGTGTCAGCTCTATCAAAGGGTCGAAAGTATCCTTATGGGTCACACGTTGTCCTTGTTTCCAAAAAGGATGGTAAGGTTAGAGTTTGTGTAGACTTTTGTAATCTGAACAAAGCCAGCCCTAAGGATGATTTTCCCTCCCACACATTGATATGTTGGTTGACAGCACTGCAGGACATTCGATGTTGTCCTTCATGGATGGATTTTCTAGGTATAATCAGATTATGATGGCTCTAGAGGATATGGAGAAGACTTCTTTCATTACAGAGTGGGGTACTTACTGCCACCGATGCCATTTGGGTTGAAGAATGCAAGAGCCACTTATCAGAGAGCTGCTACTACTTTGTTCCATGACATGATGCACAGAGATGTCAAGGTATATGTGGACATGATAGTGAAGTCCCGAGACAGGGCATATCACTTAGCAGCCTTATAGAGGTTCTTTGAGAGGATCAGACGGTTCAGGCTGAGGTTGAACCTCAAGAAGTGCACCTTTGGGGTAACTTTTGGAAATTGTCAAGACACATCATAGTGAGCTAGGTATAGAGGTTGATCCTGAAAATATTAGGGTCATACTTGACATGCCTACCTCGAGGACCAAGAAAGAGATCAGAGGCTTTCTAGGCAGACTATAGTATATCAGTCGTTTCATAGCTAGACTGACAGACGTATGTGAGCCTATCTTCCATCTTCTGAGAAAAAAACAACTTACCGTTTGCAATGATGATTGCCAATGCACCTTCGAGAAGGTTAGGGAGTATCTCCTTTCTCCTCCAGTTTTAGTGCCTTCTATTATTTGAGTAAGAGGATGTTGGAGTATGAGTGCAGATACATTATGATTGAGCGCCTCTGTTGGCATTGGTTTGGGCCATTAGGAGATTGAGACATTATGTGACAGAGTATTCCATACTTTTGGTCTCACGATTAGATCATTTGAGATATCTGTTTGACAGGCCTGTCTTAACTGGTAGGCTCATGAGATGGTTAGTACTACTGACAAAGTTTGATATTCAGTATGTTACTCGAAAGTACGATGAGGGAAGCATTATTTGCAAATAATTTGGCTTCTTTGACAATATTCGATAACGTACCTATTGACGATGATTTCCCTAATGTGCAGATTGTTTCAGTGACTAGTATTGTAGGATGGTGGTTGTACTTTGATGGTGCTGCCAATAAGTCGGGGTTTAACATTGGTATCCTATTGATGAGTGCCCAAAACACTCATCATATACCCACGTTTGTTCACGTTTTTGGTTTATTTTATCTAGTAATAAGTACATTTATCATCGATATATACGAAACTGGCTTTTTGTACATTTCGGGTGAAAGCGGTGGCATTTGGAAGTTATTGGATATTTGAAGAAGAAGATTTGAGGAGAGCTCAACCAAAACGTCGCGACGTCCCAACATCGCGATGTTGAGGTCGTATGATGTGCAGCTTATCAGCCCGGCGGTGCGGGCATTCCGATGGCAGCGTTTCTGGGGCTCGCGTGAAAATTTTAGATATAACAACAAAGAGCGAAAAGAGTACGGAGGAGGGCAGATGCAGAAGGAGAAGACGACACAGGAAGATTCGAGAGATCATGTAATCCTTGTACTTGTATTTTCTTTCTCGAACTCTTATTGATTAAAACCAAATGATTGTAATGATCAAAATGATGTTTTAACTATATTTCTAGGGTTTTGCTGTACTCTTGTTATATTCATATGGATTAGTTTTTAATTTAGTTTATTTAGTATATTTATAGATCTGATATCGACTTGCTTACATTTCACATTTAATTACCTACATGGTGGTGTTTGGCCAACCTGACTTTCTTTTGCCCGGGGAATCGATCGAGAGATAAAGGTTCAGGGATCGGTAGAGTGGCCTTTCGTTAGATCAATCGAGTAGAGATCTCCGGTTACGAGATGGCGGAGATTAGGGTTTAGCCATTTAAAGCGTCTCGGTCGAGGGTTGGAAGCGGAGATGCTATCAGCCACTAGCGGCTCAAGCGAATATACCTCGAGAGAGGCTGCTCTCGTAGACGAGATCAACCCACCCGGTACATCCCAGTTAATATCTTGAGATAACGATTTTACATAGATAATCCATTGAATATGAGGAAGGCAAAACCTAGTCGTTAATTGAACTAACAACTCGTTTGGGCTCAAAGTAATCATTATATTGCGATAATTCACTCAGTTTGAGATCTAGATAATACTCACAGAGTCGATTCGATGCTGACACACTTCTCTTCATTAGGAGCGATAATTGACTATTATTATATATTAAAAATACGACTAAACACGTGTCACTTCGCGCGTATGGGCCTACATTTTATACTACTTTACACACCTGTACCGAGCCCGTCAAGTTTTTGGCGTTGTTGCCGGGGAGAAGTTTCATGTTGATATTGACAATAGCGCAGTTATATATTATTCTAGTAATATTTTTTTATATTTTATTTTGGTGATATAAGTGCTTGTAATTTGGTCTCTGTGTTTGTGCATTTGATTGCAGTGAAGGTTACTGTGTGTGTATGTGAAGACGGGGTCAAGTTGAACTACTTTCGTTCGATCTTGAACCAGAAAGAACCTTACATCGATTATGCGAGAGAGCAAAGAAGCACGCAAATGGTCCAGCGATCATGTAGAGCGATGAAGAGGCTGAATCGGGGCGAGAAACAAAGCGGTACACTGAGGGGTCGAATAGGGAATAATTAGGAATTATGCCCCCGGGCCGGATATCTGACCCGGATGATCAGTTTATGTTGCGAGGAGGAGTTTGCTTTACCTTCTGATTTATTCGGTCTGCTATCAGAAGACCACACATTCAAGCGAACAAATTTAAGGCGAGAAACGATGGCTCTTGCAAATGCTTCAAAACATTTAGTTCCACGATCTACCGAGTGAAAACCCGAACATGCATTTGACAAACTTCATTGAAGTATGCGACACCGTAAAATACAATGGAGTGACGGAAGAGGCACTAAGATTGAGATTGTTCCTGCTTTCATTGGGTGATAGAGCTAAACACTGGTTGACAAGCCAACCACCAGATTCCATTATCTCATGGAATGATTTGGTGCATAAATTCTGACGAGTTTTTACGCCTCAAGATTACACGGTGGTCTGAGATTAACACGCGTTTAGACAATTGGAGGAGGAACTTGCATTTGAGGCCTAGGAGATTCCATGAATTGCTACGGAGGTGCCCGTATCATAGAGTGACTAGATGGATGCGAGTCCTTTTTTTTGCTTTTTTACAATGATACAGTGACTCTCTTAGAGCAGTAATAGATGCCTGTGAGCGTCTTGATGAAAAAGACTATAGACCAAGCGTATGGAATCCTAGAGGATATGGCTACTAATAGTAACCAGTGGCCCAAAGACAAGATGATATCGAGGAAGGCAGCGGGAGGTGCAGACATGGAGGTCTTGAGCAATTAGGTAAATCATGTCGCACAACTCACCAAATAGTTACAAAGGCAGTAAGATACTGTAAATGCAATTCAGGCTAACCCTTGGGAGATATGTGAATCATGTGGGGGATAGCACAGTACTACATAATGCCAGTTAGGCCAGATGATAGTAAAACATGAACAGTATGTGTCAAGATTTAATCGGAGATAAACTAACGGTCGGTATGGGGTAACACCTATCGAGAATCGAACGAGAACCCGGGACGAGATGAGCGGAGACAATCGAGTGATAAGAACTTTGGATGGAGGAACAATCGAATAGTATGCGACTTCTCACAAGTGAGCAAGATCGCTGTAGAGAAAAATGGATTTGGAAGAAGCACTACCTCGAATGCTTACTTCTCATACCTTGTAAAGATGAAGCAGGAAGCTATGGAGAAATTAGTCAACTTGATTGAATAATCAGTGACACCAAATTGAGAAGCTTGGAGGTGAGTAAGGACGAATGACCCGATCTGTGATTGAGAGGCAATAAGGTTCTTTGCCCGAGCTATTAGTCGCGGGGTGAAGGTAAGGAACATGTTAAAGGTATCACGTTAAGAAGTGGTAGAGAGCTAGCTACGGGGCGACCACCCGATAGTGAAGAGGGGAAGGCGAGATAGTGGACTAGTTCGGCCCAGAAAGATCGGATGCGAGGGGGCAGCCACCAGAGGAGAGGTGCGAGGAGTCGGATGAGAGAAAAGAGGCGAGAAAGCAGGTAGTTTATAGCTGAACCCTCTGCGCACCGGTCCATATCCCCAAGCGTTTGAGAATAAAGCTGGATAAGCGGTTTACCAGAGATTCATGGAAGTGTTTAAGCGCAAATCGACATTCCATTTTGCGAAGCATTCGACGAATCTTGACTATGTCAAATTTATGAAAGATATCTTGTCGAGAAAAGTTATCGAACTTTGAGATAGTGAATCTAGCGGAGTGCGGTCTTATACTTGAGGAAATTTCCACAGTTGAAGGATCCAAGTAGCTTCACAATCCCATGTAAGATAGGGAACTCGATCTTCGAAGGCCACAGCATGTGAATTGAGCCAGTATTAACCTCATGCCTTTATCCATTTTAGAATGGATGGGAGTTGGGTTAAAACTAGGGCCTACTACGGTCACCCTGCGAAACTAACGAGATAGATCATTGAAACATCCTTGGGGAGTGATAGAAAATGTGCTAGTAAAGGTCGGCAAGTTTATCTTCCCAGCTGATTTCATAGTGTTAGACATGGAGGAAGATAAGAATACCATCATTAGGCGGGACCATTTCTAGCATTTGGAAGAGCTATGTTGATGTGCGGGAGAAGCGGAAACTAAGAGTGCAGGCGATCATTTAGTGCATTCAATGCGGTGAGGCATCAGTGGAGAAGCGATGCATGTTTTATAGTGAGAGGCAGTAGAGTATGTGCTGGCCAAAGTGGTTTAGGCGACCCTTTTGAGGGGCTAGCCTTGTGCGAATGCTAGGAGGGAACTAAAGTGAAGAGGCCGAAGAGTATGTGAAATTAGGATGGACTCCTTCGGTAAACGAGAAGGAGTATTATGAGCCGTTGGGAAGAGAACACTTAGAGGTTGGCTTGGTTACCATAGTTGGACCCGAAAGCCACTCCTAGTCTGCTTGGTATGCTTATCTAGGGAATCTTGACCACTGCCCGGTTATCATATTAGCGTCTGGCCGACCCCGAGTGGAAGAAGAGAAGCTTTTGAGAGTGCTTCAAGATCATAAGGATGCTATCGGGTGGTCTTTAGCGCATTTGAAAGGGATCTGCCCCTCCATGTGTATGCACCGGATCTTGTTAGAGGATGGGCTGGAAGCCTTCGTGGAGGGTTCAGAGGAGATGACTTGACGATAAAGGAAGTGGTAAGAAAAGAGTGACCAAGAGTGGTTAGGTCTTAGAGGTGATCTGCCACATCTCGAGACCAGTTCGGTGGGTAAGCCAATCTGAGTTGTCCCAAAAAAGGGAGGAACTGTAGTGATAAGGACTGAGAATAACGCACTACGCAGCTACTCCGACGATTCTGAGGGTGGGATGGTATGAACCAGCACGGAAATTAAATAAGGTAGCCCAGAAAGATCATTTCCCACTTGGTTCCTTGATTAGATGCTAGGCGGCTGGCGAGGCATAGAGTATATTTGTTTTCTTTGGGCCGAATTGTTGGGTTTATAATCAGATCACTATATCATCGAGAGGACGAGAAATACATTTACGTCTTTCCATTATGGTGCGTTTGCTTTTAGCGAACCCTTTGAGTTATGTAGCATGCGGGCACGTTTCGTTGCATGGTGGTCGTATTCTCATACATGGTTGAGAGACTGGTAAGAGGTATTCATGGATGATTTCTACGTGCTAGGGAAATCCTTTGATAGTGTTTGGAGAACTTTGAGGCAGATCAGCGATAAGATGTTGGGAAACTAACCATATTTATTGGGAAAAGTCTTAAGCACATGGTGAAGGAAGGCATTGTATTGGAGACATAGGATCTCGAAGAAAGTGGGGTGGTAGATAAGCCAAGATTAGAAACAATAGAGAAGCTACTGCTCCCATCTATCACGAGTTGAAAGAATAAGGGAGCTTTCTAGGTCACGTGGGGATTCTCTACAGGGAGATTCATAAGGATTTCTCAAGAAAATAAGTTAGCCATAATAGAATACGCTTATTCGAATTAAACTTTGAGTTGATGGTGGAGTGTGCGAAGCGTTCTTGTTTTAGAAGAGAGAATTGAATTATCGGCACCTATTGTAGTAACCTTATAGGCCGGAATCTTCCTTTTGAACTAATGTGTGATGCGGCGACTACGTAATAAGGGAGTAATCTTGAAGCGGGAAAAGAAGAGCTGTTTCAAGTTATCTATTATGTGGCAGGACATTAGAATGATACAAAACTAAGCCTTATATAGCTGAAAAAAGAATTTTGGCTATTGTGTTTGCGTTTGACAAGTTCTGGCCGTACTTGATTGGTAATAGGGTAATAGTGCACATCGACCATTCAGCCATAAAGTACCTGATGACAAAGGACGCGAAACCGAGACTAATAAGGTAGGTGTTACTACTACAGGAGTTTGACCTATAAATTAAAGATAACGAGGGACTGAAAATCTAGTGGTCGGCAAATGCTTTCATGATTGGAAGAGTAGGTAAAGAAAATTCAAATCAATGATGAGTTTCACGTGGCGCTCTTGGCGGTGAAGACAAAGCCGGTACCTTGGTTCTGAATTTTGTGAACTACTTAGTGGAGAGTGCTCCCGCGGTTAGTTATCAATAGAAGAAGAGATTTTTCACATAATTGAAGCACTACTATTGGGAGGAACCCATCTTGTATAAGCATTGTGCCGATCAGGTGATAAGAAGATGTGTCCCAGATGAGGAAATGGAAAGTATCCTAAATCATTGCCACACTACAGCTTTGTTGGGGGGCACTTTGGGGAAATAGAACATTCTGAAAGTACTTGATTGAGTTCTATTGGCCCACCTTATTCAAAGATGCACACCAATTTGTGTCTACCTGTAACAAATGCCAAAGAATGGGGAGCACATCAAAACGAGATGAGCCGCCTTTGCAACCCATTTTAGAGGTAGAGCTATTTGATATCTAGGGGATGGATTTTATGGGTCCTTTTCCTTCATCTTTTCAACCCGACATATACAGTGACTATCACTGGTAGTAAAGATTAGTTTCTAAAATGGAGAATATACTACATAGACTAACAATTTTGGTGATGAAAGCTTCTGTGATATCTTATTCACGGTTAGAACTCTGAGGCATGATCACATGAAGGAAGAACACATTTCTATCAAAAACTTGCATGACTGCAGCGTGTTGAAAAATATGATGTCCAAAATGTGGTTCTTGCACATACACGAACTAATGATGGCGGGAAGAATAATCAGCAGAGAAATCGGAAATATCTTGAGAAAGATTGAAACAATAGCTGAAGAAGATTTGGCGAAAGATCTGAATGTTGGCAGATATCAAAGGTGTGTGAGCATAGTGAGATATGCCATTGGAGGCTTCAGCATTTGGAAAATGTGCCACTGCATGTGAAGATTGGAATATCTGAAACATCTTGGGCAACTAGGCGGAGTTGAATATTGATAGTAAGATGGCGGCGAAACACATCTTTGCATCTGAGGTGAATTAGAAAGAGTTTATGATGGGGCGTGCGAACGCGAAGATTTATAAAGAAAAGATGAAAGCACGACATGATAAGACATATTGTAGGAAAAGAGTTTGGCGGGTCCAGAGTCCTCCTATTTAACTCCGACTCAAGCTTTTATAGGGAAATTAAGTCGAGTGGTCGATTTCCATTCTTTGTGACCCGGGGTTTTACACGTATGGAGGAGCGGAATTATGCACCCAGAGAAAGGGACCTTTAAAGTTAACGCACAACGATTGAAGCCATACTTTGGGGGTGAGTTTCATGTAAGCAAGCGGCGAAAATGCGAACACAGAAATAGTGTCGTGAGGGTTAAATGCGAGTCCGTAGTATGAGACATTGAGATTCGGGGGAAGTCGAGCTGACGACAATAAAGCGGAGCAATGCCCGAGGCAACCCGAGCATTTTCAGTCCACCATGCATTGGTGTAGTTGTTCATATGTTGTTTATTTTAGATATGAAAATTTTCTGTCGGAAAGCGATGGCTTATGCGTCTTAGTTACGTTCTCGGGCTCAGAGATTGAGAGCGAGGTTGGGCGAGCAAAACTAAAAGGGAGTGCTCTTAAGCTCAGAAATTTGTTTTTAAAAAAGTTGAGTTTTCTTCTCTGTAACGTTGCGACGTTGAGAAAAAATGAAATCTCAGCTCTCACGTAGCGATACGCCGGCGTTGGAAGCTCAAATTTGGTAACTCTCGGAGCGCGCCCGTGACGTTGGCGACGTTGCGGCGTTATACTGTTTTTATGAACATGAACGTTCATATTCTCCTCGTACGCAACACGAACCCTCACTTATTTGCCCACCGGTACGGGTCAACCATTGTTATCAGTCATTGACCCCATTAAAGAAACCATCCCGGTAGATCTTGAAAACCCACAGAAGCCACTAAGCACGTTCTAGATCGAAAATACTAGTGTCCACCTTCATTTGAGATCTTCTTCTGCAGTCTGGGTTTCGAACAAGTGTGGAATCTAGGTCGGTTTTTATTGGGTTTTGGGTTGTTTGTGTTAGAGAAGGAACCATACGTGTGGTTGGTGGTTATAGAACCCTTTGCTTTGAATCGAGAACACCATCTCACTTAGTGCACATTAGGTGTTTGTTAACTGCTTAGAAGTGAGTTTTTGGTGACTACATTAGGTAATTCGGTAAGTGGCATCGTAGGTGTTAAAAAAAAAAAAAAAAAAAAAAAAGAAAAAAAAGAGAGGAGGCGGCTAGAGAGTGATTGAAGCCTAGATGATCATCGACCCTACCACTATCGAGTGCCGTGTTGAAGCGAAAAGTAGCGAGGCTCGAAAGAAGTCGAGCCAGTGAAGAACGACTCATGATTACGATCATGAGAAATTTGTCAATGAGCATGGGTAGAAATTGAAGCCTCATCACCGAAGAATAGGTCCTTCATCAAGGGATAAGGGGTTTCACCACCTAGATGATTTCTTTCCACATGAACATTTAGAACCGGGATGGAGGCGCTGCGACCTCGAGACCCCGGTACGCCCTGAGTGTGTCTGCGAGTTCTACGCCCGATCTCGCCTCCACATACTAAAAGGGTTCGGGTCTGCGCGAGGTGTTGGTAGACTTCGGTCTTGAAGTCTATCGATTGATCATAACCTAGAGCAGATTAACCTGAGGCACATGGGCTCATTGAAGCGTCAAGCTATCGAAGTCCTTAGGATGTTGACCCGGCAGGCGGGGTGAGTGAAGCGAGCGACGAGTGAAGAGACACGCAGTACCTTAGGTGGCACTACTTGACACATTCCTATGGTATGGCATCACTTGATCACATCGCGTCTCATCCCGACGACTAATGTGTGTGAAGTGATGGCCAAGAGGACCCTGCTCAACTATGCCTTCATCCAGGACATTCTATTTGATGTCAGGTAGGTTATAGAGGATGAAATCCTCTATAAAAAAGATGCGAAGATGAACCTGGAGCTTTACTTCCTTATCTCACGACCTTTTTATCTGAAGCAAGCGGGGTGCCCTTAGAGGATAATGAGGCTTGGATGACCCGATTAAGGTGATCATGGTTAAGAAAGAGACAAGCGGGGTGTACCCAGGGGCGGAGGAGGTGTGCGATTAGGAGCAATGGGCCTCAGTGGGATGACCTTAGAGCATGCTAGTCTGGGTTTGGGATCCTGATAGGTGCCCGGGAGAGGTAGGTGATAGCATCCACTTTCTGACCCCCGCCGCCATAGCCCGTCTTAGGAGGGAGGGACCCAGGTTATTCCTTCCGCTCATTTAGAGGGACCCGGTACATGACCTCACAGGTTGATGTGTCTTGGGATAAGATTGAAACTGGGTCACCATCAGCTGGACATGGATGCTCGGAGCTGGAGTGTGCACGAGTCATGCTAATTGGCCGATCATCTCGGCGACCCGGTACGTGTCCATCGAGGGTAACCCGACTCTCGCCTTTCACATGCCACCTTCACCACCACCACAGTGATTCGACGTCACCAGGGGAGTTCACTCCACCCTCACTTGTTATTCTATTGACATTAAGGACATTGTCCGTTTTGTTTGAAGTGTGGTGTCGGGTCTTTCATTTATTCACGGTTTCTGTTTTGGTTGTCTCAGTGTTTAGGGTGTTTTAGGTATTTTTGTGTTCAAGGTGCAGGTGTTTCTGTTCTTATATTTGGCTTTTACTTGTTCACGTGTTTTAGGTTGTTTTCACAACATTTGCATGTTTTAGGTATTGTGTGTGAGTGGATGTCATGCTCGCGAATGGGAAGTTAATTTGAAAAAAAAAAATTCAAAAAGATCGAGCAGAGAATGAAAAGGGACCCTTAAGTTGTTACATAACTGAATAGTGTACTAGAAAGGTCAGGGATGACTTAGTTTAGTCAATTTCAAGGGTTTCAAGAACCCATTTCCCAAGTGTCTTTTCGTGACGCATCACACATGTGATCTCTAGTGGTATACCAGTTTCCTGACCTTTGCCTCACAAGAATTCCACGAACCTTGAGGGTTTCCAAACACCTAAGTGATGGGACACCTTTGAAAAGAGGATTTCCATCGAGCCCTAAATAAAAAAAAAAAAAAGACGTGTGTGAATAGAATAAATGGGATCCTCCAATCGGAATCCCAGGCACAGTCCAAGGAGCCTTTCAAAGCCTAATGCCCTGAGCTAACTGGCAGGGAGCCATTGACTTCACTGCCCGCTACATGGGACAGAGGATGGACTATTCCCACAGTCTAAGGCCTTTAGGTTTGGTTGAGTGTTCGAGGTGAAGTTCGAGGGGAACTAAATGCCCAATTCCCTTAACCAACTAGTGGGGAGTCACTAATGAATCCTCGCTACAGGGACACTCAGCAAAAACTTACAGGTACTAGAGTTCTTGTCACGCCTCTTTTACCATCTAACTTGTGACACCCCCAACACGGGGTGCTCTGATACCACTTAACTTGTAGCGCCCCCCATGTCGAGGTGCTCTGATACCACTTACTTGTCACTATCTTCTACTTTTTTTTTACCATACCATTAACTTGTTCATTCATTTATGTTAAACAATTAACTTGAAATATATTTTAGCAAATGAATTGCAAAATATATTCAAACTCCATAAATGGGAGTGTTCAAATACATAAATTTTTACATTGCTTACAAAAAGCAAAACATATACAAAAATAGACCAAAAGGTCTTTGAGCTGGGCACCTAGTGCAGTGTGTCAGTCTTGGTTGTTGATGGGATTGTCCTGCTTCTAGCCTCGCTCCCGTACCTACATGGATGAAACACCCGTGCTGCTTCTTATATTTAGCGGGAAATACATGTGAACGACTTCAATAAGGGTCTTCACACTTGTACAACCGGTGACATAACTTTAACATCCATTTACATATATACACATTATTCATGTTTTGAACATATCATTTATATATGCTTTTCATATATCATACTTATTCGCCTTATCACGTTTCATTCCATATCATTTTCATTACATTTTTTGCTTTGTATTTATCAACAGATAATGCATCATCACTAGCAATGCCATGTTTCTCATCATTTCATGTCATTTGCATATTCTGTCGCCATCGGCGTTTCATGCCTCGCAAATACCTTAGAAGTGGATATGAAAACTATAAGGACCTGGGGGCAGCCATAATCATCAGACGAGACAATGAACTATAAGGCCCCGGGCGGTGCTGCGATTACCGTACAGACAAGACCATCTATGGCATTCAAGGCGCCGTTATCATTATACGAGAATTTAACCATCTATAACGGCCCACAGCGCAGCATTTCATTGCAGCCGTACAATGACCATCTATATGGGCCCAGCGCGAGCAATACCAGAGCAGGCACACCATCTATAGTGTCCCCGGGCGCGCTCAGAATGACCTAAACAAAGGCCAACCGATTAGTAATGTCGCAGCCCTTTTCTCCTAATAGCATGTCACACACTTCTATTAGTTCAAGTATATTAATCCATTTATTTACATCTATACATATATCCTGTCATCCTGAATAACTATTGTTATTCGTAATCATATGATATTTTCCTTACTACTTCCATGCATTTATATTTACCCATGAATCATTTAGACATTTGTATATGTTTACTTTATGCATTATTTGACATTTAAGTCAATCATATGTATGGGTGTACGATCATTTAATAAGTCATCCTTTAACCAAGAATAACACTACATTTAAACATTAGCAAATGAGGCAAGAAATAATGTTTGCCCTCGTCGCAGAGGCGGCAGCTGGCCAAAACATTTTCACGTAATTTTTATACTTGTACGAACCCTTTCATTCACTCATTAGGATCCTCATTAGTCCAATGGAAGATTGTTAGAATTAACGGAAGATAGGAACCAAAACAGGACTAGCAGGTACGCTTAGGCTGAGAGGTTCACTCCTAAAGGAAGATTGGCCACACCCAAAGCAACTAAAATCTCAAAACTTTAGACTCGGGTTTGCCTAGGCGTAGGGACCTCCGCCTAGGCAGAGCTCCATGTCTATGTGTGCACTCCTACGCCTAGGCGTAGGGGTGTCGGGCTGAATGCAAAAATGGCCAGATGGCCATTTTCACTGGAAATTTCCTTCCAAACCAAACCCAACTCAACCAAAATTCAAAATAAACCATAAAACTCATCTTTTACCAACTAACAACACTTATAAATATCAATTCCATACCATTCCATACCATTCCATGCACTTTTTTCATACTAGTATTCCGTACCTTGGCTTTTCTTAAACTTACCTTCAAGCCAAAAATAAAGTTTTCTTAAGGCTTGTTTGGTCTTATCCCTTTTTGCCTAATTTTTAGCTTTTGCAATTTGGTCCCTCAACTCTCTATTATTTGCAATCCAACTTATCTAATTTCCACTTTATTATATAATCTTCATAAATTATGACCCTTAGGTCCTGATTACAAATACTTGACTTACCTTAACTTTTGTGGTTCCAAATTTTTTGCTTGTTTTATTTTTAGCATTTATTTTATTTCGAAAAAATATATATTTACTTTTATTATACCCAAACATGTTATAAACTTTTAGGTATAATTGGGTAGCTACGCCTCTTTCACGCTTAGGTAGTATGTGTGTGTAACAAAAGGGTGCGTTTCTATCCTTCTAAGGTTAGATTCTTTCAAATGTGCGAGTGGACTTCAAGTTCGAGGGCATTGTAAATCGAGGCATATGTTGAGATCATGAAACAATTACACATAGACTTTGGGAAAAGGCACACAGAACGTGGAGGGCTGATGTCTGTTAACCCGACCTTGCTTACTATGTTCCTAGAAAGCTGTAAACCCATGATCCCTTGGATTTTAGACGAGCAAAGGTTCCTCGGTTTGTAGATTTGGCCCATTTTGACTCTCCGTGTTGGTGTTGTGTATATCACACTCCTATGTCTTAGGCGCTTTGCGCTCAAATTTTCTATGCGCATAGTAAGAGTGAGTTTGTTTTCGTTTGGGGACAAGAAGAAGCTTTAAGCTCGGGGGTGTGATGAGTGCCTAAAACACTTATCATATACCCGTGTTTAATCGCGTTTTCGGTTCATTTCATCTAGTAATAAGTGCGCGATCGTCAGATATTTGATAACGCTTTGTACATTTCGTGTGAAACGGTGGTATTTGGTGCCGGTGGGAGATTTGAAGAAGGAGATTCGAGCGCAGCTCAACCTCACGTCGCTGACGCCCCAAGGTCATGACGCGCTGGTGTCGATGACGTGGTTTCACATCACCCAATGTCACATGTTCCAATGGCAATGTTTCTAGGACTTACCCCACGGGAATTTTTTAGATATAACAAAAAGAACGAAAAGAAGGGGCATGAGAACTGTGGTGAGGACGGAGAAGACGACACGTGAAGATCCGAGAGATCGTGTAACCTCAGATTTTGTATTTCTTTCTTTCTCGAACTCCGCTGATTAAAACCAAATGATTGTAATGATCAAAATGATGTTCTCACTTTATTTCTGTGTGGTTTTGTTTGTACTCAAGTATATTCATATGGATTAGTTTTTAATTCAATTTATTCAGTATATCTATAGATTTGATATCGACTTGCTCTATTTCCTGTTAATTACCTACATGGTGGTGTTTGGCCAACACCAACTTGCTTTTGCTGGGAATCTAAGATCAAGAGATAAAGGTTCCCCGATCTCGGGTAGGACACGGTCAATCGTAGAAAGAGAGATCTCCTGCCCGAATGTGCTGACAGTGGTTTAACCATTTAAGCGTCTCGAAGTCGAGGGTTGAAGCAAAAAAAGATCAACCTTACTAGTGAGATAGGCGAATATACCTGGAGAGAGGATATCTCGAGGGCACGTATCAACTCGCTTAGCGTACATCCGTTAATAATATACTAAATAATGATTTTACATAGATGATAATCCATTGAATGTGGCAAGGGAAGGCAAAACCCTAGTCTTATTTAATTGAACTAACAACTCTTTTAGGATCAAAGTGTCATTATATTAGCAGTAATTCACTAAAGTTTGAGATCCAAATAATACTCTAGAGCCGATTCCAATACTCAACACACTTCTCTTAGTGGGAATGACACTTGACTAGACACTATATTACGTAAACTCGACGCCGTGAGATACTACGCAAGGCACGAGCTCACGCTTTGTATACCAACTTACACATCTATATCGGTCATCATCTATTGATATCACCTCGTGTGGTGATTATAGTTCCCGCATCAGTCTAGTTGACATTCTCTAATCATCATCGGTTGACGAATAATATAGTTGAGTATGAGGCTTGCATTACAAGCCTAGAGATTGCACTTGATCTTGGAGTTAGACAATTGGAGATCCACAGGATTCCAACTTGGTTATTCAACAAAATCAGGGTATTTAGAGGACTCAAGATGAGAAGCTGAAGCCCTACCATGCTTACTTGGATTTTTTGGTTGATAGGTTTGATGACAGATATATATACATCCTGCCTTGCAGCGTAGAATCGCTTGTTAATGCGTTAGCCACCTTGGTTCCTGTAATTGAGATTTTTATGGGAGTGACTGTGCGACCATTGTTGATCGAGACTAGGTCTACACCAACTTACTATTGCTTCGATTGAGATATTGAGGATCGAAGATGAGCTACCTTTTGGTACTTAATGATATTTACCGCTCATTCATACGATGCTTACCTAAGAGTTAGCCTTCCTCGCTAAGGATAGAAGACACAGAGAGGTTGGCCGCCAGATTTGTTGTTTGTGGGGATGCACTGTATAGGAGATCACCCGATGGCATGTTGTTATATCTAGGACTGCGGCTTCTACGTATCGAGCGACGAGAGGTTCATGTAGAGCTCGTGGGCCCACAAGTGGGAGGTCATATACTAACGCGTAAGATCATGAGGACTGGTTACTTTTGGTTGACCATGGAGACAAATTGTTACCAGTTTGTACAGAGATGTCAAGATTGTAAGATACACGAAGACTTAATACACGTGCCACCTTTTGAGTTGCATGCACTCATCCCTCGCCATTTTCGTGATAGTGGTATTGATATTATTGGGGAAGATCTTGCCCAAGTTCCTCTAAATGGGCATGAGTACATTTTAGTTGCCATTAACTATTTCACCAAGTGGGTGGTAGAAGTTGTTTCATGCTAGATTGACAACGCCGTGGTGGCAAAATTTATCGCACGCATTACTATCCGTCGATTACGGTCCTCACGAGCTTACTTCTGATAGAGGGGTGCATTTCAGGGGCGAGGTGGACACGTTGATTCAAGAGTATGGCATTCAACATCACAGATCGTCCACAAACAGGCCGCAGACTAATGGGGCAGTTGAGGTCACGAATAAGAATATCAGAGACTGAGAAAGACGCTGATACTTCCAGACTGAAAAAGCAGAGTTCCTCTCACGTTGCATCATCATACATCTTTTCATACCTCTACTGGAGCTACCTCGTATTCTTTGGTGTATGGTATGGAGGCAGTGCTTGTGATGAGTGCCTAAAACACTCATATTATACCCGCATCCACTTTATGTTTTTAGTTGATTTTGCATTTAAATAAGCGCATGGTAGCCCAAGATCTGATTTCTGGAGTTTTTTGTGAATTGTAGGTGAAAAGGGTGGTTTTTGGCAATTTGGAGCTGAAAAGAAGAAGTAGGAGAAACCGCACCAACGCCGACAGCCAACGTCAGCGACGCGTTTCCAACGCCGCGACGTCAGAACGCCACATCAAGTGACCCAACATCGCGACATCGTACTTCTGCCTTAGAATCATAAAAACAATGAACTCTTAATTTCGGGTATCAAGAACTTGCATCGAGGCGAAAAGTGCAGTAGTAGTGACCGTGATCATTGTAAAAGACATTGTTTTTGTATTTCTTCATTTCTAATAAACTACTGATGATTTATAAATTAATGTATATATTCCGATCCAACATGCTCTCCTGATTTATCTAGCGTTTTTATTGAACCCCTACGCCAATTGAATGGATTAAGGTTTAAACATATATTATTCGCTTTATTATAATTCGCATCACCTATATCTCGTGATTTAAATACATGGTAAATGTCTAGCCAACATCGCATGATCCCGCCGCATCCGAGATCAGAGATAAGGACCTCAGTGATCTTAATAGAGCCAATTCCTCGATTGAACTGGCAAAAGAGATATCCCGATTCCGGAAAGTGTGTGGCAATTAGGGCTTGAACATTTAAAGAGATTTCAAGTATTGGTCAAAGAGATGCACCTAACTCCTACCGGCGTAGATAAAGTGATATACTTTTTATAGAGAGTATTCGGGAGGCACACCAACCCACACATCGATAAGTCATTAACAGAGTGAGTAGTAATTCCTATAGGTAATAATTCATCAAAAGTGGTAGGGGGAGACAAATCCCTAGTCTTTACACGCAGAATAATTCTACAAGTTAATTTAGCTTTATTTTTAATCACACACGTTAGTTAGATAGAAATTCAGAGTTTAAGTCCAAATAATATTATAAGAACAATTTCAATAGTCAACACACTTCTCCCCGTGGATCAATATCCGTACACATCATGCTTTCGGCCTATCAAGTTTTTGGCACCGTTGCCGGGGAATAAGTTTTAGTGTTGATATTGAAAAAAGTGCAATTATATATTACTCTGGAATTTTTCCTTTTTATTTTATTTTGCTTTTACAAAGTTGTCGTAATTGCCCCACGCTTTTGTGTGTGATTGCAGATTAAGGTTACTGTGTAGTGTATGCGAAGCCGAGGTCAAGTTGAACTACATCCGTTTGATCCTGAAACGGAAATAACCTTACACCGTTTACGCAGAGAACAAAGAGAAGCACAAAATATCAATCTAGCAATCATGCAAAACAATGTAGAGCAAGATCATGGTCAAGAGTAAAACGAACCACAAGGGGGTCACAATGGGAATAATGGTAGGAATCAGGTGCCTAGGCTGTTTATACAGCCAGATGATCCATTCATGTTGCTAAAAGAATTTGACCTCCCACCTACAGTTGTTCAGACGGCTATCCGAAGACCACCTATTCAAGCAAACAACTTCGAGCTGAAGTCAGTGACTTTACAGATGCTTCAAAACATCCTATTCCATGGATTGCCAAATGAGAATCTGAATATGCACTTGACCAACTTCATCGAAGTATGTGACACAGTCAAGTATAATGGTGTAATTGAAGAGGCACTCAGACTGAGATTGTTCCCGCCTCAAATTAGGTGATATTTCAAGACGGCCGACAAGTCACCACCAGATTCTATTACTTTACGAACTTAATTTATGTAAAGCATTTGACAAAGTTCTTCCGCTCGGGAAAATCGCACAATTGGCAAGAGATCAATACATTCGACAACTAGAGGGAGAGCTCGCAGTAGGCATGGGATAGATTTCATAAATTGTCAAGGAAGTGCCCACACCATAGGCTGACCAGATGGATGCAAGTCCATACTTTTTATAATGGTCTGAGGAATGCGACTCATGTCGCGCAGCTTACTAAACAGCTTACTAGGCAGCAAGGTACCGCGAATGTCATTCACTGAAATTCTTACGGAGTTATGTGAATTATGTGGAGGACAACACAATAGTACAGAATGTCAGTCGGGACAACAAACAGTAGAGCATGCCCAGTATGTGTCGAGGTTTAATCAGAATCAGCCACAACAGCAGGGTCAATATAACAACAACTATCAGAACCAAAATTAAGGCCAAGGGTATGTGAGTAACCGTGGCAATCGTGAAATTATGGACGAGGAATGTTCGTAACAACATGCCACCACCCCGAGTAAGCAAACCACCTCTCGAGAAAAAAATGGATTTGGAACAAGCCCTTGCGCAAATGCTCACCTTGCATACCGCTTATATGAATGAGACAAAGGCGAATTTGCAAAGCCAGGCCACCCAGTTGAACAATCAAGCAGCAGAGTTGAGAAACTTAGAGGTGCAAATGGGCCAAATGGCCAGTCTGTTGATGGAAAGGCATTGTGGTTCTTTTCCAAGCATTTCAGAGGCAAGCCCAAGAGAAGAGGGGAAAGAGTACGCAAGGCTATCACCCTAAGGAGTGGGAGAGCTTGAACACGGCAAATAAATACGCGGAAGGCCAGCTTAAAAGTATCAGCTGAAGATCGGGTCCGCTCCAAACACTGATGCAAGGAGCGCCCCGGCAGATGAGAGCAAATAATGACAATAAAGTACTGAAGAGAACGAAATAGGCAAGCATGTATGAACCCGCCATACCAATTCCAGATCCTCAACTGAAGAAGGGTGTTAGAGAAGCAGTTCGCAAAGTTTCTTGATATATTCAAGAAACTACATATTAATATACCCTTTATGGATGCACTAGAGAATATGCCAAGCTACGTGAAGTTCATGAAAAAGATATTGGCAAGTAAGAAGAAATTGGAGGAATATGGGACCATCACCTTAACTGAAGAATGCAACGCAATCCTGCAAAAGAAGCTTCCCCCAAAACTTCAAGATCCGGGTAGCTTTGCTATACCATTCTCTATAGGAACCCGAGTATCGGTGCTCCTTGTGATTGGGAGCAAGTAACACTCTGATGCCACTTCGATGTTTAAAAGGTCAAGTTGGGGAACCAAAATTGACCACACCCCAGCAGAATCATCGACAGTCCTACCAACACCCCTCGGGTATGATTTCGAAAATGTCCTAGTAGCTGGCAAATTCATCCTTCCAACAGACCATTATCTTCGACATGAGGAAGATGATACAGCTCGATCATACTTGCAAACCCTTCTGGCCACTGAAAGGCGCAAACTGTCGTGCAAGAAGGTGAGCTTAAATTGAGAGTCCAAGGAGATGAGGATGATGTTCATAGCTTATGCTGATGAAGATTCCGGGATGATGATCAATGATGATCTGGGATCTCATCCATGGAAGATCTGATGCTGATTTCCCAGAACTTGCTGGGATAAGCCTATTGCTACAATGTAAAGACACCAAGAGAGTTAAAGGCATGGAAGATTAACATTTCATCCGCCTTGAGCAAATGTCAGAGAGCACCATGGAGCGGAGATGTGCTCGCTCCCACTTTGAAATACATTCTGAGACAGTGGAAGTCGAAGCTAACGACATTGGGGAACAAAGCGCTACTTGGGAGGCAAACCCAGTTTTTGAAATCTTTTCTTTCCTCAGAGCCTAATGATGAGCTTAAAGTCATCTATTTTAAATTCATTCGCTTGATTTTCATCTGTAAATGAATAAATAATATGCGTAAAATATGAATAAACTCACCAACTGCTATTAGCAGTAAAATGGAAGAAAGAAGAAAATGCAAAGAGAAAAATACAAAGAATAAGTGGAGGAAAGTGCAACAATGGCAAGAGCGTAAACGAAACAATTGGTCGATTCATTGATGCGCTTTTGCTCAGACAATAAATTCCGAGGTCGCAACACCAAGAGAATCAAAGGAATTGGCGAAGGTCGCGACGCAGTTAATTTATAAGCAACCGGGCGGTAATCGTGGAGCTAAGAGTAACGACACAAAGGGACAAGATTCTCGAGGTCGCGACAAGAGTTGATGTCGTGACTAGGATAAGAGGTCGACAACAGAAACACCTTTAAGCTATGAGAGGTTTGACCGATGAAGCCGCCGAACTCAGTTTCGATGTCGCGACGTGAGATCGGGCCGCGACACAAGACCTCGCTTCGCCTGAAGGTCGAAGCTCCTTAAGGTGAGGTCGCGACAAGACACTGATTTCACGACATCAGGAACGACCAGTTGAAACTTGTGGAGGCATGAAGTGATGTCGCGACAAGAGATTGATGTCGCTAGCAAGAGCAATCAAAGGAAAGATACAAGTGGCGCATAAGATTGAAACATGCAAGAATCGCCAATGTCACGACAACATATTGATGTCGCGATATCCGCGACAAGCAAGACCGCAAAGATTTCCAGTTTCGATGTCGCGACGCGGAATCGAGGTCGCACATCGAGCAAACCGCCAGCTGAGCCCCAGAACCAAGTTGGCGTCGCGATGGCATCGGCGTCGACATCGTGGAACCAGCGCAGGTGCCGGGCGGGAAATGAACCGATGTCACGACAAGAGGCCGTCACGAAGACATTAAAACCATCAAGAGAAGATTGCAAATCATGTCGGCGTCGCCGGCTACGGGATCGCAGGTCAGACACGTAACCTCGCCGTTGAAGGTAGCAGAGCCATAAAGAGATGTCGCGACAAGATATCATTGCCGACAACATGAGCGACGCTGAAGACTCCGCATGACTCGAAACAGGTCGCGACGTAGGAGGATGTCGCGATACCGATGATGTCAGCCACAAGGAAATCAAGTCGCGACTGAATGTAGCTGAATTGGGCCAAACCATTTGAAAACCCAATGTTAGTTGTATACTGGGATTAGGCCCAATTGAGTGAACCCTATAAAATACGCAAATTATCCAAATTCTCATTACAAAAGAGTTTGGCGCCACAAAAGATTTAGAGGTCCGATAATCAAAGTCAATTTTTCTTTATTTCTTTTTTCTTTTCTTTTTTCTTATTTTTTTATTCACGCTTAGATACAAACATGCTCTTGTATTTTTATTTTCACAGATTTTCCAACTGATGTTATCGTTGAAATAATGAATGCATTTCCACCTTCTTTTCTAAATTACTACCCGAATGTTTGAAGTTCACAAATTTCCGAATTCGAGTGTTTCAGCCTTCTTCAAATTCTATGCGGTTCTATGATCGAGAACTCAGACGTGTAATTCAAAGAACAGGAATCCAACTTCCATTAAGTGAACGTTATAGTCACTTGTCTTTCCCGTAGTCGCTTTCCCCAGCAGCCTTGTTAATTTCAAGACTGAATTTATTTCCCGTTTTAGTCTATTGTTTGGGACTCGAATACGCTTCTTATACCCGTTAAGATTCAAGGCCATCGCTTCCGATTTCAAGGAGGTCCTCGAGTGACACAGTGGAAGACATTCCTAGAGTAATGTGCATTTCTTTGAAGGTATACTAACCTCGCGTATTAGGGACTTTCGGTTTTGCAAGTTCACTTAGATAAATCCTCTTCTCACTTGAAATCAAGAACGGTCAAGAGTTATCTATTAAATGAAGCAAAGAGTTCAATTTCTAACTGATGCAGTGAGGCCAATCCCGTGTTACGGATCAATCATGGAAGGTTGACTATTCTGACTTCAGGAGGAGTAATCCGAAGTTGTATATCCGTTTGACCGATAACTCGGGAGCTAAGGTTTACATTCATAAAAATGGGTATGAAGTATTGCAAAAGAAAATACCCAGTATTGAAACCTTTTTAAAGAAGTTATCTAATTCCCCCCAGATTCGAGAGAATCAGTCATAAATTAGATGATGAAATGTGGAGTGTGGAGAGATCCAACCGGCACTACAACGCCCGACAAGATTTTGAAACTTGAGATAATCTAAGAAATTTTACTGACTGAATTCATGTGAATCGATAGTTCACTATAACCTGCTTTCTATTAATGTGTCTTCGGCGATAAACGATTCAAGATTCACTTTACAGAATCAACTATTTTTATTCCTTATTTTCCAAAGATGTTTGATGGTTCAGTTTATTTTCTTTGTTCGCTTAATTTTCCAAGACCTTAATGCTAGATCCTACTCTCATTTCAGAGTCCAAATAGTAGTGGAAACTGAGTATCGTGGTAGTTGATTTAGAATTCTTGAGATCTCTGCGGATCGATATCCGGACTTTAAATCCATTTTACTTGCTCGACCTCGCGGCACCTCTTGCAGACATCGCATCAAAACCAACTAAAATGATTTACTTTAAGAGATTGGTGGTTTATATAGTATATAGACTACTGAGTTTTTTCGCGCCTAAGTACGGATTAGACAATAGTTCTCTGGTAATAGTGTCATAAATTTGTACGAGTTCTTTGGTCCGGTTAACAGGTTTTTGGTGCCGTTGCCAGGGACTAGACAATAGTCCTTTGGTAATAGTGTCATAAATTTGTATGTGTGTTTTGGTTCGATGAACACCTAACTTTGCGTGTTTTTAGTTTTTAGCATATTTTTAGGTCTCTTTCACGTGTCGGACATTTATTTTGATTGTTGTTTCGGGACCAGGAAGCCAGTGACGGAATGGCTAGGAAGATCATTTCGATGGGAGGGATTGAGTACCAATGGAGGTTTCTGACAAATTTTTTGAAAATTTGTGATTTGACCTTCTCTGCAGTGCATCGACATTAGATCTACGACATCGGCGTTGATTGAATCCAAAAAAATCAAGCCTCTGTCACGTCGCAACGTTGGATCTCAACGTCGTGACGTTGGTTATCCCTATTTTGGCCACCCCCTGGAACGTCGCGACGTTGGCCCCAACGTTGCGACGTCAGTTGACACCACTCTATGGAACGTCGCAACGTTGGATTTGAACGTCACGACGTTGGATTTATAGACTCCCTAGCATGTCACGACATTAGATCCTAACGTCGCGACGTTGCGATTTCACCCTTCTGGAACGTCGCGATGTTGGTCTCAACGTCGCGACGTTGGCTCATAAACCCTTTGGAACATGCGGCGTTGGGCGCAGGCGTCGTGACGTTGCCTACGTTTTATGTCAGAACCGCCGGTCTTCTTACACGAAAACCCTATGTTTGAGCTCCGATCCTTTACTCCTGCCATTCCTATGCGCCCCTCTCCATTTGTCCCAATGGCCCTAGGAACCTCCCATGCTTGCTCCTATACGGTTTGGTGCTGATCGAGATCACCACGAGTCCCGAAGCTCGAGATTCCTTAGTCGGGCCGTTCTTTCTTGCTCTTTGCGTTTGGGTAGAGTTAAGAAGGGACCTTAGGACTGTTTAGAGCTAGTGGAAGTCCTCTGGTAGCATCCTGCAACCCTCGGTCCCATTGTGCACTAGGTGTTTGCTCAATTTCCCCAGTGAGCTGCTTGGGTGGCTTAATTTGAGCCATTCGGTCCCACTGCTTACCCTGGTGATTAGAGGGTCTAGAGACGCACAATGTCGAGTAAGCGGCAAAAGATGACCGCAAAGCGAGGGCGGGCTAGTGAAGAGCCCGCGCGTACCTATGACCATGACAAGTTCGTCAATGAGAGTGTGACCGAGAAGTTCGGCCTCATTTTGAAAACCGGTCGTTCATTAAGGAAAAGGGGTTTCACCACCCCAAGGACTTCTTCTGCAAAACAATTGCGGATAAAGGATGGCGAGCACTATGTCAACCTCCTTACCCCGCTGCCATGAGTGTGGTACGAGAATTTTACGCCAATCTCGCCTCCCATGTTTTGAAAAAGGTTTGGGTACGCGAGGTGTTGGTAGACTTCAGCGCGAAGTCTATCAACCAATATTACAACCTTGACCCAGTTCCCTCTGAGCCCTTTGATAGGCTCCCGTAGTGTAAATCAGATTACTGCAAGTCATTAAAGGTATTGACCAGAGGAGCCGGTCAATGGAAAGCAATAGTGAAGGGCATCGCGGTGCACTTCTGGGCGAGCTGTTGGCTACACATCCCGGTGGCATCACTTCATCACATCGCGTCTCATTTCGACGGCGAATGTGTGAAATTAATGACCAAGCTTTGCCTGTTGATATGCCATCCTCCGGACACTTCGCTTTTGATGGGGCCCGGGTTATAAGGATGCCATCCTCCATAACCAAGATGCGAAGCAAGCCGGGGTGCCCTTAGAAGACAATGAGGCGTGGATACACCCGATTAAGGCCATTATGGTCAAGCGCGACAAGTCGGGTGTACCACGCCCCGAAGCGATGTATGACTCGAGCAATGAACCCTCGGATAAGGATGAGCTTCGAGATTATCAGGCCCCGTTTGGCCTCCCGGTCGACCCTTAGGGTGACGCTGGATAGGCCTCTTCCCATCCCCCTACGCCACAGACCTCTTCCCATCCACCACCGCCTGGCCGTCCCGGGAGGGAGGATCGATCGATCCTTCCACCTCCTCGAGGACTCGGTCAGCGGCCTCTCCTTTGCTCGTTTCGGGGCCCTCTTGGGATGAGACCCGGGAGCATCGAGTCCTAATCGGCCCGAGGATATGGAGCCCTGGTGACATGCGCACGGTCCCCAGCTGACGAGCTGACCATCCTCCACGATCAGCGGTCCTTTCTGGGACCCCGACTCACCCTAGATTCTCACCTTCTCAGGCCACCAGTCGCCACCAGCAATGATCGGCGATCTGGGGGAAGTTCCTACACCCTCTCTTGTTCTTTCATAGACATTGGGGACAATGTCCACACTTGTTTGGGGGGGTGTGGGTGATCGGGTTTGGTGATGTTGGGTTGTTTTAGTGTTGGTTTGGTTAGTTTTTTGGTTATATTTGTGTTTTGTTTTTGTGTTGCTACTTTAGTATGTTGAGTCGTGTGCTTGATTACATGTGTCTTGTTTAGGGTTTGTGTGATGATTATCGTAGTGTCAGTTGTTATATGTATATTAAGTGAGTTTTTTACGTTTGATTGGTGCAGGGTTCGGTTTTGGTTTGTTTCGGTTGTAGGATTGTTTTGGTAGTTATGCGCGTGATGCTATTCAAGGATCCCTATGGACCACTTCAAAATCTTTTTAGAAAAACATAGTATAAATCCAGAGAGATCCGTAGGTCGTTAGATGCTCGAGAATTTCATGTTGGATAGGTAGGGAGATAGAGTGAATCACCTCTAGGATATTCAAGAAACCAATTCTCATCTAGCCTATTGCATCCACACACAAATGATCGCTGGGGCATGCCCTGGGCTCCGGGCACAGCTTACTAAGATCGACAAGCCAGTAGGGGCTTCTAAACACTTAAGTGATGAGACACCATAGAAAAAGTATTTCCTTCGAGAGCTAGCTATACTAAAACTTAAAAAAAAAAAAAAAAAAAAATTAGGATCTTCTATTCGGAATCCCGGGCTGAGTCAAGGGCCTTTCAAAGCCCTAATGCCAGAGCCAAGCTAGGCTGGGAGTCATTAACCCCTCATTGCCCATTACATGGGAGACGAGAGGATGGGATTTCCACGGCAGGAACCCATAGGTTTGGTTGAGTGTTCGAATTGAAGTTCGGGAACTAACAGGTGCCCTTAACCAGGCGGTGGGGAGCTACCAGCAAATCCCAGCTATAGGACCACTCGAAGCATAAGCACTGGACACTAGTTTTTCTTTCAGGAGTAGGTATGTTAAGTGAATACAAATGGTGCGTTCTTATCCTTCTGTAGTTAGACTATTCCAAATAGGTGGGTTGAATTCAAGTTTGGGGGTATCGGAACCGAGTTGTACACTAGGGATCATGTATCAAATGCACATAGGCTCCTTGGGAATGGCTATTGAAGATTTAGGATGTTGAGTCACTTGTCAACTGAATCATGTTCAACTGAGTTCCTTCGAAAGTCGAACATCCTTATGGATCCTCTGAAATTCGAGTGAAAAGGCAAGATTTGTAAGTCGGTCCATTTTGATCCTTCTTCTAGCAGCATGGGCATCATAATCATGGCGTCGAGTTTAGTGTGTTAGGTTCTTGTGTATTAAGTTTGGAGTCGGTTTCTTGCTTAGGGACAAGCAAGAGGCTAAGTTTAGGGGTGTGATGAGTCCTAAAACACTCATATTATACTGCGTCATTTATGTTTTGGATTGATTTTACATTTAAATAAGCGCATAGTAGCGAGATCTGATTTTGGAGTTTTTGTAGTGCGGTGAAGATTGGTTTTGGCAATTTGGAGCTGAAAAGAAGAAGCAGGAGAAAAACTGGCAGCAACGTCGTGACATGCCAACTTTACGACTTTCCAATGTCGTGATGCCATACTTTGATGGCGATCACAATGCTGGTCGACATAGAAAAGTCAACAAAGATGGCGTCGCGATGTTGCAGCGTCCTTGTTTATCATTGCGATTCACGCCTCAGAATCATAAAAGCAATGGAAACCCTAATTTCGAGAGCATCGAAGAGCGTCTTGCGGTGGGCTCGAAACGAAGCCGATAGCGACTCGAGATCGTGGAAAGACAACATTTTTGTATTTCTTCTTTTCTGATAAACTATTGATGATTTATAAATTTATATATATATTCCGATCCAACATAATCTAGATTTCTATTTAGGGTTTTATTTGAACCACTGTCCTGGTAAATGGATTAAGGTTTTAAACATATATTATTCGAGTTTATTTATGATTCGCGTGATCTACTCTATATACGTGATTTAAATACATGATGATATGCGGCGACATTGCATGATCTGGGTATCCAGTCAGATAAGGACTCTCAGGGATCTAAATAGAGCGACCATCGGTTAAATCGGTAAATGGAGATATCTCGATTTCGAGAGTGGCGATTAGGGTTTTAATTTTTATTTAAAGTTTCGGAGTATTGGGTGAGAACACGGATGCACTGACCTACTAGCGAGATAGGCGGATATACCTCGAGATAGGGTATCATAAGTAGGCACGATCACCCGATCATCGAAGTCATTAATAGAGTGAGTAGTAATTCCTATGGAAGTAATAATTCATCAAAGTGGCGGAGGCGAATCCCTAGTCTTCTGTGAGTAATTCTACAAATTAATTTAGCTTTATTTTTAATCACACACGTTAGTTAGATAGAAATTCAAAGTTTAAGTCCAAATAATATTATAAGAACAATTTCAGTAGTCAACGCACTTCTCCCCGTGGATCGATATCCGTACTTAGTTACACTATATTACTTGATACGACACGTGCACTTGTGCACATAGGCGTACACATTTTACACATCACGCTTTTGGCCTATTAGCTACCTGTTGAGATTGAGATGGGATCTTTGAGAGTAGCCTTTAGAGTAGCGAGATGTCAGTAAGTGGGCTTAGTCTCATTATGATTAGCATAGCCTTTTGGATGAGAGGAGATTGAGGCGGAAATCATGTTCGAACTATCGAGAGGAAGATGACCCTGCATTCGGAAAAGTAATTAAACCTAGGAAGTTTCAAAAGCGACCTAGTCTTAAAAGTCCTTAAAGGGTTGATCGGCGACCACAAAGGCAGTTTAGACCAACTTGGGTGGGTAGAGTATTTTTATTAGAGATTTGACTGAGAGGAGCCGAGTTAACATGGATCGGCTAAAAGAGAGATTTTATCGCGTGAGATCATGAGTCGGAGTATAAATTGGCCATCACTTTGAGTAGCCATATTCCTATTTCACACCCGGCCTCATTGATATATCCATTGCTATCCTTTAGGCCTCATGGTTTATTATATGGCCTTTTTTTTCATTCAGCCTTGCATACCTTTTCTGACCTAGGTTGGGGGCCTGCCCTTGTGCGCTTTGTATTTATTAATTGGATCTGTGAGCATTGTGTCATTCTTTGTTTGTTCTTTCTTGCATTATTACTTGTTTCTTTTCTTCTCCATTTTGCATCTTCACTTTGCTTGCCTTTGAGTTTTGTTTCTATCATCTTGTTTCTTTTCACTTTTATTTTTTCCTTTGTGTAGTGTTAACTGCGCTTATGTCCGGAGCTATAGATTAGATTTGGTCACACCGCCGTTCCACCCTTAAGGTTTAATCCAGGAGTCTTAGTTTGAGGGGACCATTTGGGTTTGGGATTTGAGGTTAATTGTTTAGATTGTACTAGTGTGGCATTCATCTTATTTTGTTGGTTGTTTGGTGCCAAAAAAAAAAAAAAAGTTACGCTCATTCGATATTCACTTCATTGGTATTTGGGATTAGCATGGTTTGTCGGCGGTGTGTAAACGATCATCGGTGGTCGTTTTGATTGAGGGACTTATTTTTTCTTCGAAGGCGGGTGGAGGCATTGTATGATCCTTTTCTTCTCACATGGATCAAGGGAGACACATTGGGAGTGAGGTTTGGGTTTCCTTTACTAGGTCCAGCAGGTAAAAAAAAAAGATTTATCCACATCACCAGTCCCATCTTATGGTGACTTGCCTCGATTTGGCATACTCGAGATGAGTGGTTTGTCATCATCACTCATTGCTACAATTGTATCCCACCTTATTTCCCTACTTTCTTCTACATCCCTTTTCATTTTCTTCTATCCTCATCGATCGTGGTCTCGCTTCATGAACGACATGTCTTTTGGTGTACATCACCCGTTGCTTGGCATTGTTCACTTATGTGTTGATCGAGTCGCTTTGCTCACATGATTCTCTGACATTTGGCATTGCGGACACAGGGGTTTGGCTTTATTTATTGGGTATTTTGGTCTTTCCCATCATTTCATTCACCTTTCGCCCCTGGCCTACATTACGGTCTGAGACATAAGACCACCCTAAGGCCATGAGATCTCGTGTTTGCTTTGACGCATTTTATATGGACAGGTTCCATGTAACACCCCGAAATATACCCTAGCAGTTTTCGGACATGTTTAGGGTATAATAAAAGTAAAAGTATATGTTATCAGGAGTAAAATAAGCAACTTGGATTTAATACAACAATTAAGAGGTAAATTACTAAATTACCAATTCATGACCCAAGGGCATAATATAAGTTCGTATGTCAAAGTAGAAGTTTTGATAAATTGAATAGAGAATAAAGCGAGGAGGACCAAAGAGAGTAATAAAAAAAAGATATTAGAATAAAATAAGGAAGAAAAATTGTGGGAGAAGACAAGTGGGCAGAAAGGAAAAGAGGAGGAAGTTTCTGCCAAGTAAAATAAAAGGGGATAAGATCAAATAAGGAGAAGACCCGAAAAGAATATCTCATTTTGGTCTTAAGGAGGAGAGAGTAAAAAGAACGGAAGAAGAAGAAGAAGAAAAGAAAGAAAGAAAGAAAGGAAAAAGGAAAGAAGATCACAGGTATGGAGCGTGAATATTTGTAGATACACATGTCTTGGGGTGCTTATGGAACTACTAAATTTGAATATGGATACATGTCTTGGGTTTGAAACTCCCAATCTCATTTCTTGTTAGGATTAAGTTGAGGAAAGGCTACAAGGATCCTAGATATGTGCTTTAGAAAGGAAGGGTGCAGTTGCGGGTTAGACAGAAATTCCTATTTTTTGATCCTTATGCGTAGCGGACCTTAGAACAGAGTTTTTAGGTCAGAATAAAAGAGAATCTGGAAGTAAGTCCTTCTAATAGAATTGGCCACGTCAATTAACTTGATGTTAGGCTTTGAATTTCTCGATTTGAACCTCACAGTAGACTAAGTTATAGTCCTTTTCTTGAAAGTCGGCCAATTCATCTGGTCGGGTCGAGTTACGCAATACGAGGTCAACCTAGCCGGACCTTATAATGGGTTTTTGGGTCGGAAATAAAGAGAATTTGGCAGTAATTCCTTCTGTGAAATTGTAGCCACATCAATGAACTTGATGTTAGGCTTTTGAATTTCTTAATTCGGACTCCGGTAGACCAAGTTATGGTCTTTTTACTCTGAACAGTCAAATGGGTCTGGCGAGTCAGCCATGGGAGTCGTCTGTAAATTAAACCGAGTGATCTTGTAAGTCGTCGAGGTCCTGTAGAGTCGTCGAGTCTGTAGGGGTCGTCGAGATCTGTAAGAGGTGTGGGTTCTTTGAAGGCTCGGCTGTCGGGGTTAATGACGCTGTGACCTCCAAACCGAGATGTATATCTCAGCCGTTTGAACTCCGTTGGGTGTTCTTGGACTCTATGGAAGCCCATTGGAGTCAGAATCCATCATATGCCTGAGGATTATTAGATGTCAGACCGAGGTGTTAGACTGGAGCTCATCACTTCGATTACGCTCGTCCGGTCAGGTCGGCTCGTCAAGGCATTGCGCATGACCTCCAACGGAAGGTCATATCTCTTCGTTTGAACTCCGATTTGGGTGTTCTTGGACTCTATGGAAAGCCCATTGGGTCAAGTCAACCATATGCCTGAGGAGATTATTAGATGTCAGACCGAGGTGTTGGTAAGGCTCATCACTTCAGTGCAGCTCGTCGATCGGTCGAACAAGTAAAGGTATTACGCATGACCTCGACCGAAGGTCATATCTCTTTCGTTTGAACTCCGATTTGGGTGTTCTTGGACTTTATGGAAAGCCCATTGAGTCAAGAATCCATCAATATTCCTGAGGAGGATATTAGATGTCAGACCGAGGTGTTAGACTGAGCTCGTCACTTCAGTGCAGCTCGTTAGTCCAGGTCAGCTCGTGAGGCGATTCTTTTGACCTCGACTTTGGAAGGTCCTTATCTCCTTCGTTTGAACTCCGATTTAGGTGTTCTGGGACTCTATGGAAAGCCCCATTGGTGCAAGGAATCCATCCATATGCCTGAGGAGATTATTAGATGTCGGGCAGGTGTTAGACTGAGCTCGTCACTTCCGAGTGTCGGCTCGTCGATCCAATTCGACTCGTCAAGGCCGACTGCGTATGGCCTCGACTTGAAGGTCGTATAAGACCCCGTTCGAACTCCGATTTGGGTGTTCTGGGACTCTATCGAGCCCATTGGAGTCAAGGGAATCAACCATATTCTGAGGAGATTGTTAGATGTCAGACCGAGGTGTTAGACTGAGCTCGTCACTTCAGTGCAGCTCGTCGATCCGAATCGGCTCGTCGAGGGCCGACTCACACGCATGACCTCAACGGAAGGGTCATATCTCTTCGTTTGAACTCCGATTTGGGTGTTCTTGGACTTTATAAGCCCATTAATTAAAGGAATCCATCTATATGCTGAGGGGATATTAGATGTCAGACAAGGTGTTGGAAGTAGGCTCGTCACTTCGGTGCATTTCGTTAGTCGAATCGGCTCTGTCGGGGCGGCTGCGTGACCTCGACCGGAAGGTCATATCTCATACGTTTGAACTCCGATTTGGTGTTCACCAGGACTATATGGAAGCCCATTGAGTCAAGAGAATACAGCCATACATAATATGATAAAAAAATTAGATTCATATTAGGTCAAAAATATAAGGAAAAACCGTAAGTAGATATGAAGCAGAACTAATAACATAAGTAGATTTGATATGTAAGGAATATAGAAAGAATAAATAGTAAGTTCGGAGAAAGCGTATAATTGTGTAGCGACTGCCTAAGACGGATATTGAATGAAAGCAAGACATATATGATCGATTATACGCACTCCTGCTAGTGTTTCTACACTTCTGTGCGTGGCGAGGCACGTCTACATTCTGTGCGTCTTGTACCTTAGGGTATATATTGTACGAGTCGTTCCATTCCTTACCTCAGTTCGAGCA
The DNA here is from genome assembly GCA_016808115.1 of Tetrastigma voinierianum. Lineage (NCBI taxonomy): Eukaryota > Viridiplantae > Streptophyta > Magnoliopsida > Vitales > Vitaceae > Tetrastigma > Tetrastigma voinierianum. The sequence continues at coordinate 50,283 of JAEQBH010004989.1, read as the reverse complement.
AGCGAATATTTATACGTGTGTATCTGAATAAGAAAGGATAAAAGAAAAGGTAACTAGTTTGGACATGAAGATTTTCCTAAAATTATTTAAGAGAAGAAGTCTAGGTTACTGCGCTCCTATGGGAGATAAACAGTTTGATAAAACACAAGTAAAGCATACAAGTATAGAAATGTATAGAGTATGTCATAAGATATGATGAGTATAATAAAGTACATGAAGATATAAGTTAATAAAGATATAGATCATTACTTAAGATGAGCCTTAGGTACACGAATGATAAGCATATATGAATATAAGAATGAGTAGAAATGCATGCATGATAAAACTATAGAATATATGTATTATAGAAATATGATAGCCGTAATATGAAGCTACGAGATATAGGAAACGAAAAATAGATTTAAAGAAATGATGGCATAAATTGCATAATGTGATTTAAGCAGAAACTAAGGAATGGGTTTGTTACTTACTCATATTCCTCGTTTCAAGTTTTGCATGTTTGTTAAAGCATATTAAGATTGATTTATTTATTTGAGAAAAGTGATTGTAAATGTTTGCATGTAAAGAATTGCATGATTGTGAAAATAAGCATTTATACAAGTGTGTACATATTGTACTATATTTTTGCTATAAAGGATTTGAGCATCATAATAGAATGTTAACCGTTTATTTACGTAAGGATGATTAATTTATACCAAGATTCGAATAAGCGATCACTGCGAACTATTGATGTCACTCCGATCGCGGCCAGCGGGCCATTATCGGTAGTGTTCCTTGTTGATTGTTTATAACTGGTGACCCAGAGGGCCGTGCTGTGTTATAAAACCATTTGATCTTAGGCGCAGCGGCCCGGAGGGCCGTCTTGGGTGACTCGATATCTGTATATGAAGACATAGTTAAATTAGTTAAGAGGCATAGTGGATTGATTTGCATCGCGAATTGGTTGCACAATTAGTTAGTTGCATAGCGAGCTGAATTTGTGAGAGGCATAATTTAATTGATTTGAGATTGCGAAAATATTGATTATGAAAATGAAAGTGTATTTTTGGGATGATCAGTAAGACCATGACTAATTGTATATAAAACAAGTATTTGTATCGTATTTATATTGATCATCCATAATGATTTGGGGTTTTGAATTAATTAGTGCATAATGTGATAACGAGTATGTGATAACGATTATGTGAAAGCAGTACATGAAAATAAAGCATAACAAATGGTATATGAACTATAACCATGAAAGTAATATATGTATAAGAATATAATATACATATAATAGGATATGTAATATGAGCAATTAGAAAGATAATAGACGAATGATAAGTATTGAAATAAGAAATATATGATATGAATATATGATAGACATACCTAAATGAATAGGAGACATGCTATGACACATAATAGAAATGCATATGTGCTAAGAACGATAGAGATAAGTAAAAGATGACAGAAACCACTAATACGGTAAAAGTATAGATAGGAGATAGATTCGAGACAGAGAACATGTGACATGTGATAGTAATGTAAAGATGATAAGTAGCGCAAGTTATATGCATATGTATAAGCTTGTGACTATACCATAGGTGGTTGTCCATGTATGTTTCCCACTAAAGCGTAAACAGCACGGGTGTTGTCAAGTGTGATCTTTGAAACGAGAAGACAAGGATCGAAGACGGGGACATCCACATCGACGAGCTATTTAGTTCGGAAGATGGGTGCTCATGCATGCTGTACTTGATCTCTGATGTTTTGTAGAAAAATAAGACAAATAAATAAAATGTACATGTATAAGTAAGTGGGACTCGGATATATGTATATAGATGTTGAGGACACCACTCAGATATTAGTTCTTTTATATATGAAAATGATTTTTGTTATTCTGAATTGTTTGTATAATCAGTCACAGTTCGGCTACGAGAAAGAAACCGAGGTCAATGGAGTCGTTATACTAGTGCAGCGGGACTCGAGTTCGGATCATATTCAGTTGGGATCGGGGCAGAGGCGATGACATTCATCTGCGATTGCGATGGAATGTGACATGTCATGTATTCTTAGGGAATATCGAGGTCACATATTGCCTTTCCATTTAGTTACTTCCTCCATGTGATTAGATACAAATGATATAAGAGAGTTACAGGGCGGGTTGATAGCCTTAGCTTGATGCTTTGACACGTTCATACTAAGGCATACCCCCATCCTTACATGATGGATTTGGCTCTTACACATGTACACAGTCAGTTTGTTTCGCTTAAAGTTGTTTTGGGCATTAGAGTTTGAGTAAGCCCTGTATTCAACTTGGTTTCTTCGTATAATAGAGCGCTTTTGAGAGCTGATCGGGGATCATATTCACGATATTCATTAACCCAGTAGGGATGTGCATACTGAGGCATTCCCCCATTCATTGTCTTATTCGCTCGCATAGACGATTGGGTTTTCAATGATGTATTTCAGGGTTTTTATCGAGATATTTGAGTTTCAGATGTACATACAAGGGCATACCCCTATCAGTTGTTAGTAGATATTGGATGTTATGGATTAGTGAGGAGGGATTTTCCTCAGGAATGAATGTTTGTAATATTTCCAGCTTTGTGACTTTGACTTTATGTGCAGTGGTGGGTCTCTGACATGGTATTGATGCCTTAGACTGAGGCATATCCCATTCTTTGAGCCTTTAGACACATTCGATCCCTTCTTTTGTTTCGGGTTCTCCGACATCGTGCTCGGATTTAATCCCTTCTTTTGTTTCGGGTTCTCTAGCATCGTGCCGGAATTCGATCCCTTCTTTTGTTGGGTTCTCGGCCATAGGTACCCAAATTAGTCTTCTTTTTATTTTACAGGTTCTCGACCCATTATTTTTCAGTTTGATCCATACTTTATTTTGGTTCATCGTAACAGTTAGATACTTCATTTTGTTTCAGGTTCTTTGGCATCGCACCCGAATTTGATCCCTTCGTTTTGTTTCGGGTTCTCAGGCGTTGCGCCAGGATTCGATCCCTTCGTTTTGTTTCAGTTCTCGTCGTGCCCGATTCGATCCGCTTCATTTGTTTGGGTTCTCGGCATCGTCGCAGGGATTCGATCCGCCGTTTTATTTCGGGTTCTCCGACATTGTGCTCGGATAATCCCTTCGTTTTGTTTCGAGTTCTCTGGCATCATGCTCGGATTCGATCCCTTCATTTTGTTTCGGGTTCTCCGGCATCATGCCTGGATTGGATTCCTCCGTTTTGTTTCGAGTTCTCCGGCATCGTGCCCAGATTGGATCCCTTCATTTTGTTTCGGGTTCTCTTGCATCGCGCCCGGATTCGATCCATTCGTTTTGTTTCAGGTTCTCTGGCATCATGCCCGGATTTCATTATCTTTTTCGGCATCTTGTCCATATTTCCCTATCTTCACCGACATCATGTCGGATTACTCATGCTTCCAGAGGCGTCCATGCCTGGGTTTCTCTTGAATCCTTGGTCGTGGCGACTGGTCCAGTTAGCCTTTGGTACTAGGTAAGGGGACAAAATTGTTGGTCAGCTGGAGGTTCTTCACTAGAGTTCATTTCACTCTTGCATTGTTTGCACTTCGCACCCACGATTCACTTGTTCATTCACTTTACTAAAGAGGGGCATATTTGTAGACCCTCAATTTTTTCCCTCAACACTTGCATTTATCCTATGAGTGTCACACGCACCCATCATTCTCATATGGCACAATTAGGGTCCTTTTAGGCTTAGTCGGTCTCCGAGCCTCCAGTGGGCTTGTATGTGGTACATTGAGTGCTTATGTAATTATTAGCATCATGCCATAGGAAGTAATTGGGGCCTCCCGAGGTTTTAACTCAATCAGAATTCATTGAAACATGTTTGAATTTGGAGCACTTAGGCTTGTTTCGATCATATCTCCCTCATCTGAACTCGAAATCATGCACCGTTTCTTTTGTTGGATTCCTTACTCATTGAGGAATTCTGTGACAAAATTTGAGAATTTTTATCAACTGGATTGACAGGTTTAGAACCGGCTCAACCGGTTTAATGGATTTCAATTAAATTTCATTATTGGAGCAAGTTCAATTGCAGACACCGAGCTTGTTTTGGTGCTATCTTTCCTCATACGAACTCGGAATCCTTTTCTGTTTTTTACATTGGATTATTTATTCTTAAAGGAACATTCTATCAAATTTTCAAAATTTTTCTTAGCCAGATCGACCAGTTGGCATCCGATTCATCGAGTTAACTTGTATGGAGCACTTATTTTGGTGGTTTGGAGCCCAAATCCTACTTTGTTCGGGCCCATAAGCTCTAGATCAATCATAGGCATGGTTTAGGTCCAGTTATGGGCCATTTATTGGGTTAACGCAGCCCACCTTGATTTGGATTCTTGGTTATTGAAAATGAGTTAATGTGGCGCTCTAGCCTAGGTGAGATAGAAGAGTGTTTGCAGGCCCAGGGAAGTCAGAGGCTGATTGGGGGGGGTTCAGGGACTAAAGGTGTGCAAAATGGGTGAGCTCAAATGTTTATGAAGGAGGAATACAAGCAAAAAAACATAAAGAAGGAAGGGGGGGGGGAAAGGAAGGAAAATGAAGGGGAAAAGGAAAGAAAGGAAAAAATGGTAAAAGAAAGGAGAAAGAAGAAGAAAGAGGAAAAAAGAAAAGAGAGGGAGGAGGCGATTCACAGGAATCTGGGTGGGAGTGGTCTCTCTCATTTTGAAGGGGGTTTCCTAAAGTCTTGAGGGAGTTTCTTACTACCCAAATAGTGTTGTTTCATGCTCTTAACACTCCAGGTTTTGAGCACTTTTGCGTAATGTCGGCCCGAATTGACTGGTTAGCGCGTTAAGGACCTAGCAATGCTTTTGATCAATTTTATAGTAGTTTTTGTAGTTTTCACAGACAGAACCAGAAGACATGCAGAAAACACAGACAGTTTTATCCTTATAATAGTTTACTGCTTTTGTCATTTTGGTAATTTGCATTGTTTTGGGTGGTATATAAGGCCCAAACAACACTTTGTAAAGATAGTTTTGGTTTTATTATTGAATTTTTGGGAAGCTTGTCGAACAAGCTCCCGTATTCTTTCCTTTTTCTCTCATTTTCTCTTATTTTCTCACTAGCCAAACACCCTCTAAGGATGACAACTCAGAGGATGAGTGGCTAAACCCCTCTTGTAAAGTAAAGGGCGAGGCGAAGGAACTTTGGCCTTGAATGAAAGGTTTTCTCATGTTTTCAATGCAGGTATTCACTGACATATATGTGTTTTCCTTAAAATCTATGTTTAGATCCCTTCGAGTCACCTTGAATGGTCAGTGCTTGGTAAGCTTTCAGGGCTCATTGGATGCTTATTGCTAGATCCAGTGATGTTTGTTAGTTATCATTTATGAGCTATTAGAAGGTGAGTCAAGGAGACATGTTTTTATTGTCTGAGACCATTAATGCTCAGTGAATACCATTTTCAAGCATAGTTATTGGGGGTTAAGTTTTATAGGTAAACCAAGATTCAATTCGGGAAGTAACTATATGTTACTATCCCCAATGCGAGGAAAAGACCCCGAGAAACCATCATTTGCCACAGGAACTGGCTTGATGACCTAACACTTTAAGGATTTCTATTTACATTTTAACTCATTTTACTTTTAGTTCACCACAAAAATCCACTCTTTTTATAACAACCCAAAAAATCCAAAATGAATTCACCAGTTTAAACTTCACTGTCAGTCATTTACATGAAGAAAACACATCACGGTGGACGGTCCTAGAACTACTGTACTATAGTAGCTATGCTACATCAATACGAGGTGTTAGGTTATAAATTTTGTTTGATTTAAGAACACCCGTTGGGTTTGAACGCAAATCAAGAATGAATACCTGGTTTTAGAGGTAGAAAAGAAGGATAGCCGTGAATCCTACAGGTATGAAAGTTGTAAGCTTCTCCCGTTTCTTTTGCGCTTGTCTTAGCCTTTGATGTTTGCAGCCTCGTTTTAGGGTACTAGGCATTGTTTGGGTCAGTTGTCACTCATTTGGAGTCGGAATTATACACTGTTTGTTTTGTTGGATTCCTTACTCTGTAAGGAATCTTTTGAAAAATTTTGAGAACTGTTCTCAACCAGCTCAACTGGTTGGGAAACCGGATCAGCCAGTTTATTAGGGTCTGTTTTCAGGAACAACAATTAAGGCACTAGGCATTGTTTGGGTAAGCTCTCACTCATTCAGAGTCGGAATTGTACACTGTTTGTTTTGTTGGATTCCTTACTCTTTGAGGAATGTTTTGAAAATTTTTGAAAGCTATTCTCAACCGGATCGACTAGTTAGGGAACTGGATCACCCGGTTCATTAGGTTCTATTTTCAGGAACATCAGTTAGGGTACTTTGCATTTTTTAGGTCATTTCTCACTCATCCGGACTCATAATCATGCACTGTTTATTTTTTTAGATTCCTTATTCATTAAAGAATATTCTAGTGAAATTTTAGAATTTTTCTCAATCGGTTGAATCGGTTAGGAACCGGTTCAACAAGTTCTATTGGGCAGCCCCGGTTATAGAAACACATTGGATTGTTTCAATTGGTTCTCACTTGTCCGGGCTCAGAATTGAGCGTCATTTTTTTTTTGTTGGATTCCTTACTCTTTGAGGAATTTTTTGACAAAGTTTGAGTTTTCTCGATCAAAAATTTGAAATGGTTTGGGAACCGGTTCAAGCCCCGGTTGTGCAAGATAACATGGCTGACCCCCTATTTAGCACTTTTGAGCTTAGAATCCCTTGAGGATCAAGCGGGTTTGCACTATTTCATTTGTGGGCATGTTGGGGTTTAAAGAGTGAGCCCTAGCAGATTAGAGGGGACCGGCTCTTGAGTTAGGACACTTAGGGTTAGGTAGTTTGATTGTGGATTGGCGTTATTAGTTTAAATTGTCATTTGGGGAGTGTGGAAAGAAAGAAACATCTGAATCACCTCATTTTCCATTCACTTCCATTTTGATCGCAAACTTTGGTTATTTGATCATGGATGCATGTTGTGTGCTTATACTTATTAACTAACCATATCTGTAGCACATGGCTAGGGACAACAGGTACATGCTTAGGCTTTGGTATTTGCATTTATATGCATACATGGTGTTTGGACTTTGATGTTTGTGGTGCATTTGAGCTTGTTGATTAACCTCTTATGCAGCGCTTGGATTGGGACCATAGGTAAGCACCCATTGTTTTGTTTGGTCGAGTGTTTATGCATGTTAGATATTGAGTAGGTTGGTGTGATTTGAGTCATCTGTTTAGCCTGAGTGATCGATTGATCTTTGACCCATATGCTCCCATGTACCCAATTCATTTGTAGAGACCAAGTTCCGGGCCTAGAGGGGTGCTACCTTACATGAAATTACTTCCAGATAGAGTAACTTGATCCTTTGAACCCGAGAAATCTGATTTTTCATGGACCGCTTTTTCCTAAATTGAGTCAATGAGGGGTTTTTGTTCTTACTTCATTTTCCCCATTTAAAAAATAAAAAGTAAGTGGCGACTCCAAACAAAACCATTCCTCACTGAGGACGGATTCTCCAAAGTTCGAAAATCAACTCACTTTTTCTATTAATAGCGAGTCACATAGACACGTGGATCAGGTAGGGTCCACAGGGCACTTTGGGATAAATAAGACAAGCTATGAAGGTTCTCCCAAATGAGCTTTTTGTTGGCCCACCCTATTTAGAGATACTTATGCTTATGTATTAGCACAGCTGATAGGTGTCGAAAGAATGGGTCTTATATCTAGGAGATATGAAGCACCTTTGAAGGTATTCTTGAAGTTAGTATTTGATGTATGGGGGATTGACTTCATGGGACCATTCCCATCTTCCTACAACAACAAGTACATTTTACTAGTAGTGGATTATGTATCCAAGTGGGTGGAAGCAATTGCTACTCAAACAAATGATGCTAAGGTGGTGCTTAAGTTCCTCAGAAAGAATATCTTCACCAGATTCGGAACGCCCCGGGCTTTAATAAGTGATGAGGGTAGCAATTTTTGTAATAAGTGGGTTGAAAAACTGTTGTTGAAGTATGGAGTCCGGCTCTGAATTGCCCTAGCCTACCATCCTCAAACCAATGAGATGGAGGAGATATCTAATAGAGAGATCAAGGTAATCATAAAGAAAATAGTGAATGTCTCTCGAAAAGATTGGGCAAACAAAGATTGATAATGCTTTATGGGCATACCAAACAACTTTTAAGACCCTAATAAGCATGTCCCCTTATAGGCTAGTTTTTGGCAAAGCTTGCCACCATCTAGTGGAGCTTGAGCATAAGGCTTATTGGGCAACACGACACTTAACATGGATATGAAAGCGGGTGGAGAAAAGAGGTTACTCCAATTAAGTGAACTAGATGAATTCCAAAATGAGGCTTATGAGAATGCGAGAATGTATAAGGCAAAAACTAAGGCATGGCATGATAAGCACAAAGTAAGGAAGCACTTTACACCTGGCCAACAGGTTCTGTTATTTAATTCAAGGCTCGGGTTATTCCCGAGAAAGCTAAAGTCTCGATGGTCCGGCCCATTCATTATAACTCAAGTGTTCCCGTATGGTACCATTGAAATCACACGCCCAGATAAGGGAACATTTAAGGTAAACGAGCAAAGGCTGAAACCGTACTTTGGCAATGAATTCAAGAGCGACAAAGTCTCTATCTTATTAAACAAAGCGCTACTTGGGAGGCAACCCAAGCAGAGGGAGTTTCTTCCTTATCATTTGCTTAGTTTCTTTCATTAACTTCATTTTCATTGTTTTTAGTTTATATTATGTTTAATTTATAGATTTGATTTCTAATCTTACGTAGTCATGTATTGATGAAGATTTCAAGCCAACTAATTCACCTCATGTGTTTGGATATTCAGGTGCATAATGGAGCAAGAAGAGAATGGATTTTAGCAGCCTTAGGTACGCCATTACTCCACGCCATCTTCATAAACGTAGGCAGGTGCAAAGTGCACCTGGGCATGCTGTGGTGTGCTCCCTTGTGATTGCGTAATTTGTAGTGGATGTTTAAAGCCGAGAAAACATCCCATTTTCCTCTCTGCTCTGCCCACCCCTACATCCACCCTAATCCACCCATACCCCGAATCCGAAAATTCATAATCAAAACTTCATGGCTCTCTCACCATAATACACCATCGATCATCAAATTTTCCTCTAAAACCCCACAAGTGCAAATCCTCCATTCTAAACACATCCCCACCAAGCTTGAGGTGCCACCACATGCCATTGTTTCCAAACTTCTAAGGAAGAAAAAAGGGACGAAATTTTCAAGCAATTTAGGTAAGAGGTCCAAGCCATTTAGTATTGTGGTTAAATATAGACATTTGGGAATTTATTGGTTGTATTTTAGGCACAAATCACTCACCTTAGTGGATAGTTACAAAAGGCTCAACACTAAGTGCCCACCAAGTGTTTGATGAAATGCCTCAATGAGTTGAGGTTCAATTAGAAGCCTTGTTTGACTAAGAATTGAAGTACTCCTACTTGAAGCTTAATTAAGAAGTGATCTTTTTATGTGATTATGGCGGCACGAAAGAAAAAGCAAAAAGCTCCACATAATCATTGTGACCATTCTACTTCTACCTAACTTGAAGAAGATGAAAGAAAAGTTTGTTACACTTGATTGTCTTAGAATTTCATCTTGCCGTGAAAACATAACAACTTTCATCATGGAGGAGGATTTCCAAGAGACCTCAGCCAGGTTGGCCTGGTGATTCAAGTAGGGTGGGAACTGTCCAAATGATACAAACCCCGGTCATTGTCGCTAGTAAAGGGGAATTCTATACGGGCAACTAGAACACAGGGATAGAAGAGTGTTTGTGAGAGACCACGTCTCAGTCTCATTTCGAAAGGAAACCATTAACACTTTCTATAGATGTACAAAGAGGTAGATGATTCAGCCTTTGATGTTCTCCATCGATGTCCAGATTATGATTCCATCATATGCTTCCTCACTGATGGTCAGGGGACTTAGAAGACCAATGCCTCCAATCAAGTAGTGAATTTCCAAACTTCTATGCTGACATGGAAGGCAAAACTATGGAATATTTTTATAACAACTAATCTCCACCCCTCTGGTAATGTTTAAATTATGAGCTAAAGCCATTCGCTTGTACGCCATAGTAAAGAACATTTATTTTGATGTAGGAAGAATGATAGAAGAATACATTTTGAGTAACATTAGTGCACGATGCACAAAAACCTTTGAGCACCCAGCTTTGATTACTGCATTGTGTCTACAAAATAAGGTAAGGGTGGGATCAAATGAAGAGAGATACAGCCAGCAGTCCTTTAAGCGAAGACATTAAAGCGGAAAAGGCAAAAGAAACTATAGTTGATGATTACTTATTTCGGGACCAGGTAGGAGTTCGGGCGGAGGCGAATTTGAACCCTCATACCCAAGACCATGTGAGACAGGGGGCCCTTCTAGTACGACTCTTGGTGATGTGCATGAGCAGCTCCACAGCATTCTCGAGCGGGGGGCTTGAATAGCTTGGCTATTCTTGACGCCTCTTGAATTCTGATGTCTCTTCGAGTAGGCGGGCATTACTCAGCCATAGGTAAGATGTTATTAGTAAGAACATAGAGGGCCTCACCGCCTCATCGGCGATGTCACACCAGTGTGATACTGAGCTACGCCACTTATGTGGGTGTCATTGTTCATTTACAATACCTTTATAACTTTTGTTCATTCATACCTTAATAAGCATGTATCTTAAGATATATTCTATAGCGGCATAATTTCAAAATATATTCACGATCCACAAATGGAAATTATTGACTTATACAAAAACTTTACATTTGTTTAACAACAAAAGAATATTGCATATACAAAATAGACGAAAAGTCTTAGGTGGGCATCTAACTATGTGTGACCTTGGGGCCCGATGAGGATTATCCGTCATGCTACCTGCCTTAGTACCTACACGGATGAAGCCAGTGCTAAGCTGCGCTTAGTGGGAATAAACTCGTGGACGACCACTAACCGCAGAGATCATCACGCCCATGCACATGCATATATATCTAACATATCATATCATTTAAACATGCTTATACGTATCCCATATTTACTTATCATATCATATTTACATTTCTTATCAGCCATATACATTTATTATGTCATATTCAAGTCATTTTGTTTATGTTTCATGCACGCATAAACCTTAGAAGTGGATAAAAGAAAACTATAAAAAATTTTGAAGCGTAACCAGTAAACGAGTTGTCTATAAGGAGAAACCTTTATTATCATTATGCAGACAATGACCATCATAAAGGAGCTCGAGCGTAATGACCCACAGCGGGCAATACAGTCGATATCTTTGCGGACTTTTTTTTTTTTCCTAATAGGCATGCCCATCTATCCCTCTACCAAGTTCTAAGCAGACAATCCATGTGTATTTTATGTTTAGTACATATCTTATATTCTCGAATAATCATTGTCATCTGGTAATCATATGCGATATTTACAATCATTTATTCGTATCTTTGCATTTTTCATATCTCATTATATGTATGAATAACTATGGTTACCATGTATGCTTATGAGCTATTTACTATCATTCCAATTTTATCAAGCTATATATGGATGGTTTCTAGACTCAAGGGCTTTCATGAGTCGAACATCGGAAAGCAGAGACCCGAGACGAAGAAATTATGGCTGGAATTACGAAGTTAGAGGCTTCCTTTGAACATTGACTACGAGCAAAACCAACAGGGCCTACTATTTTTCGTGATTTCTAGACCTAATATGAGTTCCAATTTCATCAAGATATATATGGATGGGATCTTAGACCTCAAAGGGCTCTTCCATAGAGTCCAAGAACACCGAAACCTAAGTTCTGATCGAAGAAATTATGACCGTCCGTTGAAGGCTTCCTATTAACAAGGATTACGAGTAAAACCAGCAGATTCATCGTTTTTTCATGATTTCTTGACCTAATATGAGTTCCAATTTCATCAAGCTATATGGATGGGATTCTATGACTCAAAGTGGGATTTCCATAGAGTCCAATAACATCCGTAACGGAGTTCGGATGAAGAAATTATGACCAAGACAAATACATGAGTTTTGGAGAAATTTTGATAGCATCTCCCCTAAAACCTCAATATTTCCTTAATACAAATATTCCTCAATTGAGGATTACAATCAACCAACCCAAGTCCAAAACACAACCAAACAATTCCCAAAACACATATAGGGGAAGACTTATGGTTTGCTAACCCCATCCTACACAATTAATGGGTTAGGAGAGTGTCCTGAGTCTAAAAAATTTAGGGAATCCATACTTAGTTTCCATACAACCCCAAATCAACATGAAAAAACAAACCAAAAACAACTCCAAATCTAGTCACCCCAGAAAAATCGCCAATCACCACCAATATACCAAATAGGTTCTTTAGACCTAAATTCAGAAAAAAAGAAAGTTTACGGTTTGATTTTTCCATACAAAAATCCATACTTTTCCCATAATTTTCGCTTTCATCCTTCTCTCTTCTCTTCTTCTTCTTCTTCTTCTTCTCCTTCTCTTCTCTTCTTATTCGGTTTGCTCTCCCCTTCCTAGACCAAAATGAGAGACAAATTTTGGTCTTATCCATTTGATTTTTAAATCTTTCTTTTATTACTTTCGGGGTCTCACTCTATTTTTATTCAATTCAACTTATCCAAAACTTACTGAGCCTCCACAATCTTCTATTCTATGTAAATTTGGGTCCCACTTCATTTTAACAATTTAACCTTAGTTTCTTGTATAAATTCGGTTTTTGCTTTATTTCTGGCTTTTAGCCTTATTTGTTCCTCAAAATATACTTTACTTTCTATTATATCCTAAACATGTTGTAGCAACTCACATGGTATACCTGGGTGTTAACTGTGTCATGTCACCACCCCAGCTGCTTCTCAAGAGGGGGTGTACTAGCCTCAAGACCTGCCCCCATGGAAGGACCCCCCTCATCACTCACCACCATGATTACCAGGGGTGTTCCCACACCCTATACATTACTTTAACATTTTCCACACATCATCATAATAACTGACATGTCCTAAGTTCAAGTTTATTTTAGCATGTGCGTTTTCCTAGTTAGTGTTTATCATGCATGTTCTCCTATTTAGTTGTTCTTACTTAAAAAAAAAAAAAAATCAACTTTTGTATCTCCTTACCTGTTTTAGTTCTTTCTTTTTAGTTGTTTGGTTGTAATTTGCATGTGCTTTTCTTTTTCTTTTGTTTGTTTCATGTCTCATATGAGTGAGTTTGATGCCTTACTAGCTAGTAGAGGTTCATTTTGAACACAACTGTTCAAAAAATCCAAGTGTAAAGTGAATTTGACCCTTAGGTTTTCAAATGATCTGGAATTATGTGCTTGCTTGGTATGGGTGACTTAGCTTAGTCACCTCCCTTGGGCTTCAAGAAACTATTTCTCAAGGAATCTATCACACACACACTTTTGGTCTCCCTTGTATACCTCGGTCCCGGTCCCTTTGCCTTGAATTCAACTAATCTTGGGGGATTCTAGCCACTTAAGTGATGAGACACCTAACGAGGACGGCCACCCAGCCCAACTAAAAGAGAAAATACAAAAACAAAAGAAAAGTGAAAAATAAAAATAAAAGCAAGAAAAAGAAAATATATTTAAAAAGAGGTTCTTCAGAATTAGAATAAGCGGGACCATCCATTCGAATCCTGCATACATAGTCTGGGTGCCTCTTTCAAAGCCTAATGTCGTAGTTTTTCTCAATCAAAGTGGAGTCATCGACTTCACTACCCGCTACATGAGACAAGATGGATCCTTCCATAACCTGGGTGGCCTTGAGTTCGTTGAGTGTTCAAAGTGAAGTTTGAAGGGAATTACAATGAATGGTGCCCTAAACCAACCGTGGTGGGGAGTCACTAATAACTTCATGATAGGAATCACTTACCTAAAAACTTTAGTAATTCATTCTCTTTATTTTTAGGTATTTAAGGAATTTTTAGATATTTTGGTATGAATAAAAAGGGTGTGTTCCTATCATTTCTTAGTTAGCTTCTTCCAAATAGGTGAGTTGAACTTAAGTTTGGGGGTGCTAGGACCTGGCTATACACTCGAGATCATGCTGTTACCTACACTTAGATTCCTTAAGAAAAGTCATTGAGGACTTAGGGGGTTGATCTTCTTTGTTCACCATGCTTTGCTTTGCCATGTTCTTTAGAGAGTTTAAAAGTTTAAGGATCCTAAATTTTGGTTGAAATGCTAATATCAAGCAAATTATGTTCATAGTGACATCTTCCATTCTGAAGTGACATTATGTTATCATACTTATATAATTGTTTGTTAATTCATGTAATTTTCAATTTTTGTTTTGTTTTAAGTCAGTCTCTTGCTTGGGGACAAACAAGAAATTAAGTTTGGGGGTGTGATGAGTATATAAAATACTCATTGTAGCCCTATGTTTTACTTAGTTTTTAGTAATGTTTTTATGTTAAATAAGAGCCTCTAATTCTCTAAATGTTAATATTTATGATTAGGTCATCTATTTGGTGGAATTATGCTAATTTGAGCTGTAAGACAAACGAAAAAGTGGAAATCAACAAACATTGCTACAACATGCAGCAACAACTACTGTATTTTGACATTTTAGGATACAAGATGAGCTCAAATGGCAGCAATCTTTATATGGTCAGATTCTAGACTCAAAGATCTTTTCATAGAGTTCAAGAACATGCGAATCGGAGTCCGAACGAGAAAGATATGACTGCACAAAGTTGGAGACTTGAAGATGTGCTTGAGCAGTAGGGGCCATGCAATGGCGCTAACCCCAAGCTATGGCGTACCCGAGATGCAAAAATTGGTAGCCTAACATGCAATAGCATTTCTCCCACGCTATAGCGTGGGGGCTCCACGCAATTGCGCCAAGCCTGCACACAATAACGTACCAGAGAGCATCATGGAGCAACTACAGTCTAAGCAATTACACCAGACCTACGCCATTGTGTGAACGCCAATACGAAGCCCCAATTGTTCCCATTCTGGGGAGAGGTGATGAAGGGTATAAAAGGAACTTCGGGATTCAAACGAGAGAGGGGGGCTTTTTGGAAGGCAAAGAGAGGAGGAAACGCTATTGGAGTGCAAAACTTGAGAGGATTGGATTTGTGGCATCTCATCTCACTCTTCTTCTTCTTCTACCTTTATGATTGTGAACTCTAATCTGTATTTCCTTTATTTCATAATGTTCTAAACATCTAAGCTAGGGTTTATGATGTAACCTTAACTACACACCATGGATGAATTCTAATCTTTCATTTATTTAGCTTAATTCTTACAATTGTTGGTTACCTTATTTCCGATTTGATTACATGTTGATACCAGCCACTTATTTCACATGTGATTAAAGTTAGTATTTCGAGGCTCTAAAGACGAGGAACCCTAGGGAATTGAATAAGGTATCATACTACAATCAATCAAGTGATATGATATCATGGTTTCAGAAGTGGTGAATGAGGATCAGAAAGTTGAGCATCTCAGAAGATGTGGGTTAGAGGCGCGAGATGCAATAAAACCTGCTCTTTGTGATAGGCGCCCAATGCCCGAGAGGTCAGTGCATAACGGCACCTTCTACCATCAACATTCGCATAAATTATAGCTAACACCTTTACCGCCTTACCATGGAACGTAGTCAGGTAAAACCATAAACCCTAGTGCTTCACCTTTGAGAAATGCACTTCCATCGAGACATTTTACTAGCTGATTTAAAGACAATAATATCCATAGCTCAGATAATATTAAAGGATCTAGTTCAATATTTGGCACCCAAACTCCTCGTGGGACTACCTTGACTCACCCTTATACTGCCATTCCACGACGCGTGCACTTGCGTGAACAAGATTAATTCTAAGCTAACCTTATAGGCAGTTTAGCGCTCGTCAAGTTTTTGGCGTCGTTGTCGGGGAGTTTTGACAC
The DNA here is from genome assembly GCA_016808115.1 of Tetrastigma voinierianum. Lineage (NCBI taxonomy): Eukaryota > Viridiplantae > Streptophyta > Magnoliopsida > Vitales > Vitaceae > Tetrastigma > Tetrastigma voinierianum. Next base: position 34,356 of record JAEQBH010004989.1, on the reverse strand, counting down.
AAGTGTCAATATTGACAATGTGAGCCCCAAATCCCGGGGTGTCCCGTTGACCACCGTCAACCTACGGAATACCTGTGTCTCATATCATGAGACCCATACATGAGTAAAAATGGCCATATCGGCCTACACATCATACTCACCAAAGTACATCAACCATATTACCATAGTTTTCAAGAGTTATACATCACTCTTAATACAACATGTTTCAAAATTAAGAATTCTAATACATGTTTTTTGAAATATATCTATCAAAGCCACATGTCGGTTTTCTTTTCAAAAGCGGCCTCTAGAGAGCATCGTCTTCTCGAACACTCCCGTACCTAAAATAATTTTCCCTCGACAGGGTGAGCAATGCCCAATAGTGATAATCTCCTACATGGGTTACTCCCACCTGGGCGCACATGTAATGGAGAACTAAACACATTCAAGCAAATGGCCGATCCTACTTGAATGTCTATATGAAATGGATGAGAATGTGACTCACCCCTTCCCACTTCTCGAGCCCCCACCGACCCTCACGATGCTTAAGCCAAGAGTGAGAAAACATTGTTTTTAAAACAAAAGATTTTTGTTCTCGAAAACATACTACCGAAGCCTCGTAAATATATCGACAACTCTCTCGAGGCGAATTTGTCGATAACTCTCCTAAACAATCTACGGGCCCTTCCGGCGAATGGCTGGCAATCTCCAACCCAATTTCCAGTCTTTCCTGTTCCTTTCACAACCATTTTCATTTTTTCTTTCATGTCATGCAATTAAGCACCTATCGATCTAGGTTGCCCCGTGCATAGCGAAATGCATTATGCCATTATACATTACATGCCAATATCATCATGCATATATCGACAAAATTCACATACATACCATGTTATTTATTCATGGTAATAATATCAAAATTAGCTCACGGGCTAATTAACAATTCATACCTAATGGCTCATACACAATTATATTTCATATAATTCAAACATCATGTTGCCCTTTAATTCCATGCATTAACATATTATTTTCCACACAATTACCATTCATTTTAAGCAAATTTTATGCAAATAACACATGGACGCTTAGTCCAACTGGGCAACCGGGACTGCTTTTACCGGGGCCCCAAAAACAAGGTGTGGATCGGTCCGTGGATAGCCCCTCCTCAACTCCTGCCTCTACTTTTCGAAACCAAATCCATGGCTATTCGCCCACTAACACCAAAACCACAATTTACACACAAACACCGATATGGACTAATAATGGTCCGTAGTCTTTGTCCCGGACTCAGCTTCAAAATGGGCCCCAAATTTCCAAAGATATTTCGTCTCAAGTTTTGGGATCACCAAACGGTCACCACGTCGCCACACCACCCAAACCATTAACAAGGCTCTTAAACCGAAAAATAAACCGAGTAGGAGAAGACCCCTACCTCTCGGAGTTGTCAAAACTCCACAAAACCGATACCCACGCGTAGCCCTTGCCGTGGGGAGCAACTTTTGTTTACCTCTGAAAAAAACCAATCTGGCCCGATCGTCGAAATTTAGAGATAAGTCAGGAGCCTCTCTCTAAAATCTCTTACTTTCTCTCTCTTTCCTTTCGTCTCTCCAATTTTCCCCTCCCTTTTTCCCATCCAATCCGGTTTGGAGAGTTTGGGTCAAGAGGACTTGTCCTCTCATGCCACATGTCACCCTTCATTTTGCCGAGAGGATTACACCTTATCCTCTATCCACCTACTTTGATTTCCTACTTAAGCAGACATGCCACAGTGTGTCCACCCATGGCCACTGAGCTCATGTTTGACTAAATTCTACACATGACATGCGGCACCTCGAGCCACTCAAAAATGTGTCAAGTGTCCCTGTCTACCCCTTGCCTCAAAAACGTGAAAATTCGGAACCGGAGTTTTCTAATTCGACGAAATTGCACGTGATAGCTAGATTTCCCTGGAGACGATTCCAACTAAGTCCCGCTTTCATCATCCGAGATATAGAAAAATTCGGATTTTGACCGAAATTACCATTTTGCCATTTTTCAGAAAATTAGATTTTCTCGTGGTTTCACAGACAATAGTTTACTTAAATATTACTTTAGTTGATTTTTTTATTTATTTTATTTATTTTATTCATTTCCATCTAATAAAGAATTCACTGTGGACTTTGTAGTGTTTCGTGGAGTATCGTCATCTTGTATGCACATAAAAGGCAGAGAATAGCGCCTTTAATCTTTGAAATCGAGTGAACAATCAATAGACTTCGGAGAGAGAGAAGAGTGTTAGTCACGCATAACTGTTATCTTGCTAACATGGCAGAGAATCTACACCGTAATCCGACACAGGGAAGATAATGAACTAATAAAGTGAAAATAGAGAAATAATAATGCCCGGTCGCCGTTGGTTTAACATGATGACCTGTGATATGCTATCGAGGAATTCGCATTACCACTCTACGGGCCATACAAATTCAGACACAAACCTCCATCTGCTTTAATAATTTGAATTAAAGGTCATGACACTACAACTACCTGTGGTATCCGGGGCCATGTCAACAAGAAGATCCTATCACTACTCTGACAAGCTTCTTGTGAAGTATGCGACAACGCGGAAATATAATGGGGTAATAGAGGAGTATTGGCACGGCTTGAATCTAGAGATAAAGATCAACAATCGGCTCAAAAGGATAGCGAAAACTTAACTGAAACTTGAGACAGATACTAGGAATTATTGAGGAATTGTCCCCATCATGGCTGACCGTGGACGCAGATTCATACTTACACGCCTAAATGCCCATACAAGATAGATGACGATACCTGGCTGATATTTTTCTTCCAAACGATCACACTAATGCTTTCGACTTATCATGGGATAGCGATAACAAGCATCAATGGTCACAAGAAAGAATGGTAAAAGGAACTAGAAACTATGGAGGCACTTCACGCCTTTCTGAATTCTCGCCAAAAATGCAAATGCAAGGTAAGAAAGATGTCAGAATACCCCAAATTATACCTGAATAGTTTTAATAAGGTGACGCTTAAATTAAAACGAAATCAATTGTATTTTTTCTTAATGTTGGTGTGAAAATGGCATAATTGGAATTATTAAAGAAAAAATAATAATATAAGAATTGGCCAAGTGAGGACCTGATGGGATTCTTTTAGAAGGAGTGATATATGTTGAGGTAGTAAGTGATTTGTTTGAGGTCCATGACCAAATAATAAAATAAAAGTGAATGAAATAAGAGAGAGACACATGTCTCTCACTTTAAAAAGAGAACATGGTTAACATTTTAGAGCCAAACATGGGCCTTGTAAAGAAAAGAGGGATAATACCAAATTTGCCTATTGATCATGCGGGAGTTCTTCATTTTGGCTTTGGAGAAAACGCTTTCAAAGGAAGAGGAAGCTAATCCGTGATTTTGCTCCATTTCTTGGCTATCTTCAGACAAAGTAAGAAGAAAGGAAGATTTTTCTCATTTTTACAAATGAGAGCTGAGAGCCATGTGGAGAGAAACTATAGACTGTGGGTCATTCTTCCTTTACTCGCCTACTGGCAAAGAGGAGAAAGATAGGGAAGAGAAGAACAAGGACAGCACCAGGTATGCTTGTGGAAACTACCCTAATTCTTCCCTTATTTTGTTTGTTTTGCCGGCTCGTTGCCTAAAGGGTTTTAATTGTTATTTGGTTGGTAATCCCTGGTTCTGATAATTTTAGTATAAAGGAAATGTTGGGGTTTTAGGGGAATAAGCCATGCACTTCAAACCTGCGAATTATTTGGCCATAACTATGTCAGATGTGCTCTAGTTTGAGAAAATTATGCTTGAGAGGAAACTCAAGACCTGCGATCATTTTTTCCAAGCAAGAGCCAAAGTATTAAGATGACTTAAGACTCTACCGGGCCCAGCTAACCCATATTGTTATGTTTTTAAAGAAAATAGAGCAAATTCCGGTTATTTAGATTATTTGAAAGCCTGTACTCCAAATTTGACATTCTAATTGAAGAAACCTCACATCGTGAAATTTCAAATAAGTGTATGAACCAATGTCACCATGGAGTTAAGATCTCTTAAAATTTATTCCATGGTTTGGTACCGCAAACCGGCAAACATACTGCTTGGCATTAAAATGTGCCATAACTTTGAGTTTGGCTGATTCAAATGGAGTGATTCCAATTTTTGAATAAAATAGATTCATATAGAGGAACAAAGTGTATGAAGGAAACATGTTGAGATTTCTCGAACTCATTGTACTAAAATTAAGGGAACGTCCTCGTTTTGGGAAAGGATTTTCATCTCCTCTCCTTATAGGATTTCAAGACATCTAAATGCCTCTGATACACCCCCAACATGATATCTGAGATTGATCTCAAGAAAATAAGGCCCAAGACAACTGAATAAGAGGACAAAAGAATTGACTAAAATGATACACTTTAACGTTAATAGTATTAAAAACAAACAGAGTATGAGTTAATTAAAGATATAACTTTAAATGAAGAAAAGAGAATACATTACATAAAGAGGGCATATGAAAGTATGATAGCAAATAACATTCATGATGATAAGAGATATGCGGAGTATGGTTCTCATAAAAGGAGGAATAATGATAGTGAAGATTCTGATGATGATTACACTGATAAAACAACATTATTCAGTCATGAGAGCACTAATCTAAAACTAATAAAACTCATCATTCCGCTACGACTCAGGTGGCATTTTGATGATTTGGCATACTACGGTGACAACACAAATTGTTGTAACATAACGATAGAGTTACTTCGTTAGTCATTACCACAACCTCGTTTCGGGTTATACAACACAAGATGTATAGAGACTACTTTCTCCTGTAATGATCCACCCCTTTTGAAAATGCAGACATGACACATAAAAAGATGAAGAGATATGACAAAATGATAGATTAATGAACTATAAAACATAGGAAGTAATTTGTAATATATAATGGAAATATAAATACATGAATAGTCATTAATACTATAATGTTGTAAATATTATATATGACTAAAATGATATGGGAATTGAGAGGATATACACATGAGTTGAAGGTATTACATGAGATTGAATATGTAGTTGAATTAAATTATCTAATTAGCGGTGTTCATGGATTATTGTAACTTACAAGTTTATAAGATTATATATATATATATATATAGAGTATACAGCATGAATGGAGTTAATTACGGTTAATGGTCATCCATGCAGATCCTCTGTCTAAGCTTTATACTTAGCATGGGTGTTTATCCGTAGGTACCGAGGAGGTGATTAGACAGCCCAGAGACCTGACATCAACATCATGCAAATGGAATCTAACATAGTAGTGCTCATACGCGTTGTTTCTATTTACCGTTACTCCGAAAGCAATATGTTGTATATAAACTTTTTGGTAATGAAAATGATTTGTAAATAATATGTAAGTGATATTTTGAATGCCTCAAATAATGGGTACGAGTAGTATGGTTTGTAATATATGGTTAATTATATGATTATGATTTAAGAATGTGTTAGAACTCACTCCGCAATCAAGTTAAAGCCTTTATATTGGTGATATCTTTCCCAGAACACAAAGGTGCTGGTATCGGTGTCATATTTTTCAATATCAATTGGCATAAGAAATTAGCAAGCCTCAACCAGCTATCCGCATTTTAGCTTATGTAATGTGAATTGGCAAATGGACCACACTGCATAAATGTGAACGCCAATCAGGATTATATGATGATCTTGATGAGGTTTAGCACTAATAAATAGGGCATAATCAACAACAAAGCAGCAAAATCCGTATGCGGTGCAACAATTTCAGTGGTCATAATGAGAACAACTATAACTTTCTCAGAAGAATATCAAAACTGAAGCAACTGGAATGCGCATGGTTCAGCTAAAGATATAATGAAGATCGGAGGGAAAGCCCGCTCATATGATGACGTCTCATACTGCATTTATGAACGAGACCAAGGCTAATATCCAAAACCAAGCTCAACAGTTGCAAAACCAATCAACCCAATTATAGAATCAAGGAGCCCAACTCAGAAACCTAGAAGTACAAATAGGGCAGATGGCCACAATACAATCGAAGGCACCAAGGTTCATTACCAAGCACTTCAGAGGTGAATCCTAGGAGAGAGGGAAAAGAACACTGTAAAGCAATAACTCTGAGAAGTAGAAGGGAAGTAGTTACATCAGGACCCCCACTGCTGATTTGCTTAAAGAACCAAAACAGCTTCGACTACCAAGTGAGATTTGATGCCACCCAGCCAAAAAGATGAGGATCAACCCCACGAACAATTCACTGGAACAACAGAGGTAAAGAAAGTGGACAAGCTAAAGATCAAAGGATCCGACCACTCATCCCGTAAGATATCGAGGAAAGAGTGTTTGATAAGCACAGATCACAAAACCCATGGAGCCAAGGAAACTATGATGTCAACACCTCTTCAAGGGATGCTCTGGTTAAATGCCAAGCTATGTTAAGCTTTTATGAAGGACATTTTACCGAAGAAATGAAAGTTAGAGGATTAAGGAAACATCATGGTTACAATGGCGTAATAAAATTTTTAAACATAAAATCTAAGCAACACCTAGTATAAATTACGATTCTTAAAAATATTCCTATTGTGGTGATTTCTTAATCTCAATAATAAACATACAAAAATATTAGCTTGCTAGAAATTAAAGTGTTCAACCACTTGACTCTATGAAACTTCTTGACTGAGCTATATAATCCTCGTTTCTTAATAAACACATTAAATCAAAATATAAAAACGACAATGGAAGATTGTAATAAATTAATTGCTAAAGAAAAATGTTATATTTCCTTATAAAGGAATTAAATTACACGGTGCTGAAAGTTGATGGACTTGTATATGACTTGCAACTAGGATGCTGGAATTGTTGAAGTAAACATTTGATTTCATTGTGAAAACAATATTGTGTTGGAAAATTAATACAAATTCGAATAGAAATTGCAATCAAAATGTCGGAATTGCTAGAGAAAATATTGGATTTCACTACGAATTAATGAAATAACACTATTGAAAATTTGATATAAACTTGGCTAACACTAGAATTAGAATGTACTTCAAACAAGTCTTTATTGAAAAGCCAAGAAGATTATCACAGAACATGATCAGCTAATCGATTCTCGCTAAATACGACTGATAGGCTGACATCGACTTAGCGCGTATCATCGTTTACTTAATCGATCGTCACCCTTTTATCAAAGGCATCGATTTGTCGCCAAAGATTCATTTCTTCACCCTTCCCACTCCTAAAGTAATTGTCCATATTTTTCATTAAGAAAGCTTGTTCATCAAGAACTCACCCATGAATCCATTCTAGAGGTTTGATCTTCAAGAATTATTCCACGCTCCATTATGAGACTCTCGTTCATACCTTAATATTCCACATCAACACATAACTGCCTCACTTTTGAAATTTGATAAAAGCTTCGTTTAACTTCAAAAAATTATACAAATTTCATAATTACCCTTAAACTTTCTCAATAGACTTATACAAATGGATTTAGCCCGTTCTTTCGGGACTTCCTTATTACGATATCGAAGCCTAGGGCCTAACTCATTACCGATCAAACCAAAATTTCAATTCAAGTGCAAACAACTCCATATTAAACTAGACTAAAGTTTTTTTTTTTTTTTTTTTTTAATTAGACATATAAGTATGAATTATCTTTTCATTTCCAAACAAAAAGTTTAATTATCTTTAACTATCTAAATTATTTTTAAAGTTGTAACTAGACAGCTCTGCAGGGATAGAGGGGCTGAGTCGTACTCAGGGACAATTCTTACTACATTGTAATAAATTGATTAGCTTTCAAAAGAAAGTTGTAACTAGGTTTGTGTATCGCTTATTCTATTCGTTTTTGAACTCGAATAACAAATTAAAATTTTAATATAAAAATAAAACTAATATATTACTAATGTTATAAAAAATTAATAATTTTTCGCTAACTTTATTAATAAAACTATAAATATAATATAAAAATATAATAACAAAAATAATAAAAAATAAGTTATGATTTAATTTTAAAAAACAATTTAACTTCAAAAGCTAACCTTTTTTACAATTAGATATGAAATCTTATGTATTCTAGGCATCTTAGATTATTAATCACAGAGTGGATTAAACCATTTCTTTTACTATGAACTCGATGTTATGTCATTCATAATATTTATAAAAACTTAAAAATAAAGTTTTTGTAAAAGAGTACAAATTTTACAAAGCTATCAATATATTAAAATAAATATTTTTAAAAAGTTAAAGAGCGACATATTGTCCGGGATCATAACCAAATTATTAAAATATAATATTACCGACGGGTTTGAAAATATACGCAAGAGCCGCATCACAGGCCTCTAAAGGAGAGATAGCCCCAGAAACACCCAAGTTCTCATTTACTAAAACGAAAAAGTCTCTACCCACTCACCCCAAACACAGATATAAGATAACGTAATGCTCCATCCTTAAATCGACCAAATCTCACCAATAAGGGAAACTCTCACCACGCGGAACAAAGATAATTTCAAATAATATATTATCCCGCAAATCCAATCAAATCTCACTAAAGCGATGAGATAATTCTCAATAAACTATTCCTCCAATATCTCTTCCTAAACCGATAGCAAGAACAATATCCAATCCACTGAAGAACTCACGGCACCTCAAATCGTGGTCAATATACACTATAAATGCACCACCCCCAAATGCACTGGAAGACGTTGACTTCAGACAAAGATACCTTGGTATAAACACATTCGCCTCTGGCGCTTCCTCTTTCTCTCGTAGTTAAACTCGATTTCAAAGATCGGAAATGGCCACCCAAGATACTCACGACCCCCTTCTTCTCGTTACAGGTCAAGCACGACTAAGCCTCAGACGCAGATGCATAGCCAGCCATACTACCCAGACGATCCAGACGCCGCATCCCGCCCACAAACAATCCAATCCGCCCCCACCCGACCCCACACGCTCCAAATTCCCCAGCTCCGGGCCAAAAGATCATCAATTACAAAAGACTTAAAACACTAAAATTTATCAAAATCAAATTATTTTTGAACAAATCATCCAAACTAATTATTTCTTCAATAGTCAAAAATTCTTTAAATGATCCAAATTTATAAAATTAAAATAAATTAATTATATTAGAGTTCCAAAATTTAAACCTAAAAAATCAAATAAAATTTTAAAAGATAATATATTTTAAAATATTTCAAAATTGGGGCTCTATCTGATTAGATTCGATTTTTCTAATTTAATCGATTTATGCACACTCCTAAATTGTAACAATCATTCTGAATCTAACATGGCAGCCGTCACTAATTTAAATTGAGGGAGAAACCTTGTGGATTCCATGGTATGAGAGAGGAGAGAGAAACTCGTGATATTATATAGCTTCCTTTTTAACGATATACTTGTATATTAAGTCCCATCTCTGATAGTCAAATAAAAGTAGCACACGGGCTGCTTTGACTACTTAACAAAAGCTGGCCAAAGAGAATGTCCATGTGGCAATGTGTTGTTGAGATGAGCTTGGATAATTTTTGGATTACATTGAATTGAATATGGAAGACACGAAATTAATTGAAATTTGACTAAAACAATGGAATTTGTTGAAAATTGGTTTTGCCAACATCAGTGATAGCATTTTTGCCACTGCATTAAATGATAGTGGATTCAATGAACTTGTCTAGTTTGATAATAGTTTATATTTATCATATCTGTTTACTCGATAAAATGGTTACTTTACATAAATATATTTTTTATCGTTTTATCGCAGCCATTAATGATAACGCACCAAATGAAAAATATATTAATAAATCAAAAAGCTTATCACACATGTTATAAAATCAATCATGCATCATGTTTATCATGTAATTTAAAATGCAGAGCTGGAGTTATTATACGTTATTAACTTAACGCCGTTTCATTATTTGAAAGCTTAGAGACTCGATTTCTGCTTTTAATCTTCAATCTTTTTATTAAACATGGTATTCACTTGTTTATTCAAAATCAAATTGTTTTTATGTTTTACTTTTCATTTTAATATTGTATTTTAATTATTTTTTATATAACACAGAAGTTCACGAAACAAATAATTACAATTAAAAATAAAACTAAAAAGATATTTAGATAATTTTCCTTATATATGGTTTCAAAGAGAATAAAACTAAAATACCATTTTAAATATAAAAAGTGGTTGTGTTTTCAATAAAAAAAACTAAAATTTATAAATATTTCAAATCGTTTTAAGCAAGGCTTTCAAAAAACCCAAAGTGGTCAAGAGTAGAATACAAAAATAGAATAATACAACCCAATATATAAAATGAATAAAAATTTTAAAAATAAAACCGCCGTAATCAAGTTGTTTGTTGAATACCACTTAGAATTTTTAATTTTAAGGAGAGCACACCGTGATCATGTCCACCAACCGCCCGGGGTATGACGTATGAGCAAGCAGTCACGCCCATAGGAATATGCTTTGAACTGTTGCTGACGTCATCACACACGTCAGCAAACAGGCTGGCAGCACACCTTATTAAAGAGAAACCTTTCTTGACGCCGTCAAAACCCAGCTGTCACTTTTCCGCTTCAACCTACCGATGCTTTATTTCCTCCGTTTCTTCTATCTGTCTCTCTCTATCTCTCTATCTAAACTTCAGAATTCAAAACATATCGTTTTTTTTTCTTCTCCGTTTTAATTCACGGCGTTTACTTCTCCCCAACGGAGGTTTCTAGGAAATCCCCGCGATTTCGTCTATAAAAGCCCCACTCGATATCAGAGCAAACCTTCTTTCTCGCGTCGGTTGCTTATCCAGATCGATTTCTTCTGATCAGCTACTATATTTTCTCATTTTCTTTCTTTCATTTCTAGATCGGTCGCTCGGTAGATCCAGCAAAGCTCACAATAAGTTTTGTAGGGTTTAGACTACAGCATCTATGAGCTACGCAATCTCATCCGTCGTCGTATCCGAATTCTCCACTCGTTCCTCTGTTGTGTTTCTGTACTGTTCTATGTCTTCTCATGAACTGGATCCCTCTCTTGAACTCCCTCATTTGTTCATCCTTAACACTCACATAAGTTCATAACTTAGGGGAATTCTTTGCCAATTTGAAAACACTGTTTGGTTCGGTAAAACAAAGAACTACAAATTATCCTGGGAAAATTGGGAAATGTCGGCGATGCAACAGAATTTGGGTTCTGCCCCGAATTGGGGTGATCCTGAATCCGAACATTGCGATGGATGATGACAGGAAGAGAAGAGGATGCAGTCGAATCGCGAATCGCCGGGTTGATCACTTCTGTACGAAAAGCAGCAGCATTTGACGGTCTGTTGGAGCAAAGTAGCGCAGGTGCAGAAGGAGAACAGAGAGACTATGGAGAGGGATCGACAGATTACAGAGATGTATATAAAAGTTGCGTCTGACAACAGTGTTTTGAGAGCTCAAATCGTGGAATTGAGCCACAGATTGCATTCACTGAACTCGGTTCTTCACATAGTGGAGGAAGTGAGCGGGCTGGCCGTCGACATCCCTGAAATACCGGATGCTCTGCTGGAACCATGGCAACTCCCCTGTCCTGTACCGATAATGGCCTCTGCAAACATGTTTCAGTGCTGAATGATCTCATGGCGTCAGAATTCTCTTTGTTATCCTTTCGTTTCGTTTGATGTAGGGATCTTTGTTTTTAGCTTTTGAATGGATTCTATGTTGGTTGTTTCTTTGTGTTGCCTGTTGGTTTCTTTTGGTTCTCAGTTTTATGTATAAAAGTTTGACATTTCTAGCTGGGATGCCCTCAGGGCTTGGTGCTTGATTTGTAGCTGAAAATACTATTAAATAAACAGCTATGATATCAGTCTTGAGTGATACGAGAAGAATTCAAATATGGGATTTTGGTTCTTAGAATTAATAATATTTTCAGTTTATTTTATTTTTTTAAAAATCATTCAAACCCGGGGCATTTTAAACGTGCGATGACGTGTTCAAATTTTCAAATGTCTTCTTCTGCTTCTACTGTTCCTTAGCTTGCAACCATCTAGGGTTTTTTTTTTTTTTTTTTTATAAAAATTACAAATTTAGGTTAAAGTCTCAAAATAAGAAAAAGTCTCAAAACAAATACTTTCCAACCACGCGCGTCGGCATTGAAATATTTTAAGTTGATGGCACAATCACTTAGACTACAATATTTTTTTTTTTTTTAAGTTTAACGCTATCATAATAAACTAATACAAATATATATATATATATATATATATATATATATATATATATATATATATATATATATATATATTTTTAAATGCCATTAGTTTGCTTTTTTAATTTTTTAATTTGTATTAGTTTGGGACAATACTCAATGTATTTACTATTTACATAGAAGTGTAAACTGAATGTATTAGGCTTTAACTTAGAAATTATTTTATTGGAAAGGTAATGAAATACTGTTAAGTTCATCAATTTTGTGAAGCTTGTGCAGCACTGTGCTTCCATCTGCTGCTGCGAAGCTTACAATACAAAAATGAATTTTATCTAATTGAACTTTTTTTTTTTTTACAATGAAAATCGAGATTTGATTGATTCATAATAGTAATACTTTTAATCAAATTGTTAAAAACATTTGATGAAGATGCAACATACAAGTTAATAATAAGAAGAAACGATTAAAGGCTTATATAAGAGATAATCATAATACGCCTGGGGACATACAAGATTCAGGTCCGAATATCAAGGTAAGGATTTATGACTTCTTCGTTTTACCAAAAGCAGATTGCTGTTCGAATCACTCCGTAAAAAACCAACGTCTAAATAACCACACGTTATACAACAGCCAATAATAAAAACATGTTAAAACAAAGAAAATCAAATAAAAAGTCGATTTAAGTAAATAAACTACTTATCGGCGAAAGCAGATTCACAGGAATCAAAACACGGGGATGTCAAAAATCATCCTCATTTAATATAATGAAAATAAATAACGAAATAAATTGAAGCTTTGCGTTGGTATATTTAAATATTAAAAAACGATTTAATAAATTAATTTAAAATTATCTTGAATTATTAAATGACATGAATCTATTCTCATAACATAGCAAGAAGTGAGTAGATAGGGTTATTACATAACACATGGGCGCGTTGTAGTCACATGGACTAATAATATCATGATCACTTTAAGTTAACAAATAAATAATATAAGATTTTAGAAAAAGATTATCCAATCAAAAGAATACTTTATGAAGCAGATGGAGTAATAGCATAAGAAGAAGATTTATTAAAAATAGAAACATTAGCCTTAAGTAGTGCCGGTAAATAGAAGAAGAAGAAAGATTAATCTACGATAATCTGCGAACATTGCGTGTCATAGAATTAGCAGAGAATCGAGAATGTCTAAACGACGAACGACGAAGAAGACTACAACTTCTCCTACACCATTTACCATAACCCAACCTATTTAATAAAAGATAGTATATGAATTTACCTGCATCATGTTATATTATGAGAACAAACCTAAGCCAAATCAATCCTATGATGAATCTATAGATTACAGACCTAAAGGAAGACCTTACCCAATAGAAAAACCCTATAAGTTCCAAGGACAAGTTTCAGGACAAATATTGAATATAGCAGCTCATGATCCACAATTACGAATGTTGTAATGTGATGAAGTATCTAGTAGTGAGTGGTCTGTAGTAAGAGCACCTCCCGTTAAACAGATCCTCGAAACCATATATAAATATTTAGAAACCTTTTTAAGAGAAAGTACTAGGCATATTATGGGAATCTTATAAGACAAATTTTAGAGAAAATTACAATGGTATACTCAAATTAGAGTTAATCCTTATAATTTGTAAACCAAATTAAGAGTTTTATTAAGGTAGAAGATCCTAACTCAGATATCTTAATATTCACAATAAGCATTATTAAAGGATTCAGAACAAATGCATAAAATAATCGGAAATATATAAAAGAATTTTTTGTCAATCATACTACCATTTTTGCGCTATTTTCGCAAATGGATTTAACCAAGAGTTAGAGAAAAATTATTTAGAAAAATCAGAAACCTTAGGAAGAGAGCCCTGAAACCTCATGGAGTGTAATTAAATGAGTCCAACAAGATGAGATGATTAAAAACCAAGAACCTTAGAGTATAGGACATAGGATAAAACCATATAATGAAAATATTAAAAAGAAAATGGCAAATAAATACAAACCCAGAGACACTTAAGAAAAGCCAGTATAGATTATGTAAAACCATGTTTACACCACAAACATATGGAATGGAAGAAAAATGAAAAAGAAAATAAATATAAACCATATAAAAAATACAATAAAAGATATTTCTTAAAAAGATTCATTAAGAAAAACCTTATTTAGATCATAGCGTACATGTTAGAAAATACAATCCAAAATAATATATAGAAATAAACTTAAGTGTTATGCATGCGAGTAACTGCATCATTTAAGACACCATGTCCAAGAAGAAAACCCCATATAATACTGTAAGATGTCAGAATATAAAACGAAAAATGGTAGAAATTGATGAAGAAATATTCGATACCGAAACAAATATATAGTATAGTTAGTATCACATAAGGAAAACAAAACTCAGACAGTAAAAACGAAGATCTAATAAATGATTTAGCGCACTATGGTTTCCAAATACATAATTTACTGATATAACACGCGAACATCAATTAAAAAGATCAGACTGATAAGATACGTTTTAAACGTGAATGGGTCAAGATAAATTACACGGAGCAAAATGCCATAAGCGTTACTTAGGAATGACGCATAATATGTATAGAAGAATACTACACTGCTCAAGACGGTTAAACGAATGTCAAAATAATAATCAAGAATTTTATAAATACTCTCTATGTATGAAAATATAGAAAGAATAGAACAATAAATAATATCAATAAAAGAAGGATATAATAATTTAGTAACAAAATTTGAAAAATATATAGGAAATAAAAAATTAGGAGAAATCCCAAAATAATTTATGGATGAAAAAAACTCTAATGTAATAATCCAATTCTATAGAAATATGTAATAACAGAGAATAAAGTAATCCAAATATAATGCACAATTAGATAGAAGATTTTTTAATAAAATCATATGCATTATTAGGATACAAAAGTTGTATTCATGTAGTCAGTAGATGAAAAATAATACAAAAAGATTTATAACCCAAAGAGAAAAACCTATGAGCAGCACAAACAAAGTTAAAAACCCAGGTTTCAATTAGGTATACTCAAATCCATCATATAACACAAATAAAATATCCTTTATGACAAACTGTTACTCTAGTCAAGAATACTCCTTACCATTAAAAGAAACCTGGATAAAACCTTTAAATCTAAGACATCAAGTTATATTAGGACTATCATTTCTATTAAAAGATAATGAACAAATAGCTTTTAATAAATATTTTTTTACCTTATCAAGACATTGTACGATAAGCCTATTACAAAATAACCTGTGAATCTATAAAAATTCCACATCAGATAAACAAATGTAATATTCTGTAAACCAAGCTCTTATTAGCAAGAAAACAGAGTGCGAAAAAGAAGGACAACGCAAAATTTTACAAATATAATACAAGTAAGATTTTTGAAGAAGAAGAATATGAAGACATTTATTTCAATGTGACTAGTCTATATTAATAATAAGATAAATTACTTTATGATAAACATAAAAGAATAAACAGAACACAAAGCTTAATTGATAGGTTATAAAACTATAAATTAGGAGAAAATGTTTTAAAATACTGGAAAAAGATAAAAGCCTGAATGTATATTAAAAATAAAGAACCCGCATTATAAAATAAAACCTGCTAAGATAGAAGTAATTAAAAGATAGAGAAGATTATAAGACATATTAATGGATTTACTAAAACTGAGTAATACGTAAGATCACCCACTCTTACAGTCACAGCCTTTTAGTAAATAAATTACAGCGAACAAAAAGAGGAAAAAGGTAGATGGTGATTGAATCACAAAAGATTAAACGATAATACGTAAGACGATGGATATGATATACAACAAAATAATATTTATTGGTGAAAAATAAAAAGATCAGAAATTAAGAGGGCTAAAGAATTTCAGTTTGAGTCGAGGTGAGATCAAGATTGAAAGGGTGAAAGAGTGAGAATTAAAGATTTCATGAGGTAAGTCCTAACTCAGATTTTCCTTACTTCTTATGACCAATTTTTTGTTGTCTTTGATTAATTAAACATCCCGGTAGTATAATCATGCATTCCTTTAATGCTAGGAATATCCCAACACTTCAGTGATTTAGGACAAATGGACAAAAAGCAATATATCAAAGATACGGCACTACTTATCATATATATAGCTTAAAGTTCATTAATCAAAAGCGAAAATAAAGTTTCTATAATTTTAAAGAGAATATTTTTGAGGTCAGAAGATTTCTGAGAAAACTTTCGATGTCCCCTGGGCGTTCTAAAATGTGACAGATTTAAACATATAAATAAATGACAATAGATGGAAAATATCAAAACATTTAATGTTAAAACACACCATACAAGTGGAGAAAGCTTGAGTCGGAAGCTTATAAAAGTTTATGCCGAAAGCTTCGATTATGTCACAAAATGAGTTGAGTTTTTGGTGTAGAGAGAGCTCAGTGCAGTTAAGAGTATGAGAGTCGTGTCCCAATTATGATAAAGAAGTTCTCATTTATAGAGAAAACAAGAGGTAAGATAGTGCAAAGAGTTAATCGATTCCAAGCCACAGCCTCATCACAACCGTACCTTCAAACTCCTTTCTATTTTACAAAGAAGTGGCAGACACAAGAGGTGATTCGATACGCGGCTTTTGATAAAGACACACATACTGATGATCGCATTTGTCCCTTCTAAGGGAATCTTATCAGAAAAAATGATCTAAAAAGAAAAATGAATATGACCAGTAGCTTTTACAAGGCCTCTGCCTCGCCATTGCCCTCGCTTTTCTTTCTTTTCTAGCTTCGCCTTTTCTTCACAAATCATGGGTTAGAACCACCTTTCTTCCATGCTTTTTATCATCTTCTTCCTTGTCTTCCACTATTCATGCTTTTATCTTCAACTAATGCTTTTTATCATCTTTCTTTCATGCCTAATTTATTCAGTGCTTTTCATCCCTATACTCTTTACATATTTTCAATGCTCCACACACATCATGTCATGCATACTTTTCTTCTTTACTTGGTCCTTCAATGGATTTTGGGCTGGATCTTAGGCTTTTTGCTTTTTTATATATATCATTTTTGAGGATCTTAGCTACCTGTTGTGTGAGTCGACTAACAAACAAAGCCTTCACCCAGTGAACAAATTGATGATGCCTTTACTACCACCGCTTCGTGAATTCGACTGCGCTCATTATTTACGCCTAATGAACTAGGCTCCAATGTTATGAATTGTTCCTGGGCCGAAATTGCCTGCCTTCCTAATGTCTGCGTTGATTTTCTAAAGTCAAAATTCATCATCATGTCAAATTTATTTATGAAGTTTTAATTTTTTTTCTCCTCTAAAGTCAGATTTTTAATTTTATATCTATTTCATTTTCTATTTATTTCATATAATTTTTAATAATTATATAATCTGCTCGCATTTATCGTATTTTTCCTTTAGAATTTATAAATTTTCTCAAGTAAGCGATCTCGATTTCGTTTCTATTTAAAATAATGCGTTAAACTGGGTTGTTGTCTGGCTACTACACGGTTCTACCGGTTTTGTCAGCGGTTGGCCATGATGATTTAAATTTTTGTTTTACTAATGGGCTAATAAAATAATTACTTTATAAGTTTGTTTTACATTGATCTAAAGCCCGGGTTATGTTATAAAAAAATCATTTGAAAATGGTTCATTATTGATATATATGAAGGTGACTTTTCCCACAAGTAAAATACATGTTATACTTTGGTAAATGACACAAGAATCGAAATTAACATTACTATTATTCTTTTTATGAAAATATTCTGATAAACAATTTAAACAAGTAATAAAATATTTTCTATCTAAATTCTTATTAGTCTGGTGATTAAAAATATGACTGAAACTAATCCAAAGGTTATCTATAGTACATTTATGTTATTCATCTAATCATATACGAGGTAATAAATTAAAGGTTATGTCACTTATGGGGTATACCTTAAGAGAATTATTTCCAAAGGTTAATACATTTTCTTGATCTTTACTGGAATAAGCTGGTATGATCCCAGTTATTTGCCTGTTCATCTGTGACATAAAATTAATTTATTAGTCTACTTAATGAATCTGCTAGACTATTATCATTTCCTTTAATATGTTCAATTTCTATTTTATTCAGCGAGACACTTATTCTTCTTTCCGTAAAGTTTAACCACCTTCTTTCAAGATCTTTTTTCATTTTTTAATTTATAAAACTTCACTATTGCTTCACAGTATGTTCTGATAGTAATTTTTTTCTTAGAAATAATTAATATTCTAAAGCTATCTATAGCATATGTTATAGCCAATACTTTTGCATCTATGCTACTTATATTACCTTTTTTCTTATATTTTCCACTTACTATACCTACGTATTTTTTCTCAGATTTTGCTGAATATTTGAGGGCTTGCTAATATTAGTCGCTCATCTTAGGCTACATCCGTCTGTTTAATTATTAAATAATCATTTATTAAAGGTAGGTCTAATGGTACAAACTATTTTTAAGAGATTTACTGCTTGTTCGTTGATAAATCATTTAAAATAAAATTTTCAATGGTTTTAATTTTTCAATATGTTTAATAATAAAAATTTTTAGGAAAGCTCTAATTAAAAATTTTAAATGAAAAATCAATAAAATTATAAAGAGAAAGACTACTTAACGTGGAATGTGGTGAATACTTGGCCAACAAAAATTTTTTAAATGAAATAAATTGAACCAAAACCCTTATAAATAATATAATATTTTGTAAATATTCTTGTTAGTTTGGATAGTTTTAAAAGTTTAGATTCTATTGGTTATTTTTCAAACATATTTATGTTTTTTTTTTGATAATATTATTAGAATAAATATTTTTTACATATTTTTTAAACATGTTATTTACAATAATTAATAATTTTAGTGAAAAATAAAATATTATTAGAAACTTTATTTATTTGATAATATGTAATTTAATGATAATAAGTGGTAAATATATGTACATAATTTTCAAAGATTTAAGATTTACGCTATCAAACAATATATTTAAATTCTTCGTGATTCAATCAAGAACTTATCAAACAGCTTACAAGCATTTATTCAATATTTATAAAATTCAGCACTTAATTTTTCAACAGTTATTTTTCAGCACTTAATTTTTTCATTTTATCAAACAGGGGCTTAATATCTTCTTGATTTAAATATTTATGTCATTTACTTCCTACTTTACTGAATAAAGGACTCGTGTATCCTACTTAAATTTTGTATTTAAAAACTGACATACTTAATAATCCTAAAAATTTATGTGTAATTTTTTGTTTCTTCTATTTTGTCCGAAAAGCTGTAATTTTTCTCGAAATATGCTATTAATAATATTTTACCATCTCCTATTATTACCCCTAAAATTATATATCCATGGTAAACACTTACTTTACTTTTGCTAATTATAATACCAATGCTCTTTCAAACTTTTAATACTATCTCGAGATGTCCTATACGTTGTTTTACTTTTGCTAAAACCAAGATATCATTCACAGACGCGCACAAACGAACTCATTATCTCTTAAATATATTATCCATCTTCAAATATAGCGCACGCTTTTTAACCAGTAAAGATTGCCATGTGCTCATTCAAAACGCCTTCCTCGACAGAAAAGTCGCTCAACGATACTTATTCTGCGCGATCTTAATCGCCAAAAACCCGATTTACAATCAAATTTTGCTGGGTTTGATAGTACGATTTCTTTTTATTTTTCCTAATAAATATTATTTTGCTTGTGATATCATAATTCATCATCTTCTCGTATTATCGCTAATCTCGTAGCTAATTTCACTGATCCCGTCTTTCTCTTTTTTTTGTTCATTGTGTTTATTTACTTTATGCCTTATTTATATAGTTAGAGGCGAACTGATATTCGTATTACTCATAGTTTTAGTAAAATCATTAATTATGTGTCTTATAATATTATCTATCTTTTCGCCAAGTCATCTAAAGTGCTTATTTTTGGTAATCTGGGTTCTTTATTTTTAATATACATTCGACTTTATCATTTTCCCAGTATTTTAAAACATTTTCTCCTATAATTTATAGTTTTTCTAACCTACTCAATAGTTTAGATTTACTCTTTCTTTTACGTTTATCAGCAAAGCATTTATACTATTATTAATAATTAATGATGCAATAAGATATCTTCACATTCTTCTTCTCTAAACTTCTCAGATATATTCGCAAAGGTTGTATTGTCTTTCTTTTCGCACTCACAGCCTTTTCAAGCACGCTCTGGCTTTCTAATATTCTATTTGTTTATCTAATTCTTCTGCACTTATAATTCACGATTTCTTTATAAATTACTTATCATGCAATGTTTTGATAAGATAAAAAAATATTTATTAAAAGTTATTTGTCCATTATCTTTTAATAGAAATGATAGTCCTAATATAACTTGTTTTTTTTTTTTAAATATTTTATTAATTTGTTTAAACATAAAAATAACGTGATTTTTTTTGTACAAATGTCCAATATACCATCCGTTCTCCTTACTTACTTCCACACATATTAATATTTTTAAGTAATTGAATGGTTAGTTCTATCGCATCAATGTCCTCTTCTCTATATTATCTCATTACCTTTTCTTACACGGCAAATGAAATGTAGGTTAAGTAGTTGGTTAATTGGAGTTGATAAACTGCATGCATGTAATATTTATGGTTTAAAGTTATATGTTTTAATTCAAGTAAAATCTAGAATTTTATTAAACATTTGGCATTTAGTTTGATTACCTCCTGTAAATAATCTAGACTATGTTTTGTTTCCAGAAAATGTTAATAAAAAATATAAGGGAAAAATGTAGTTAAATTCTGACATATTATTTTTACTACTAATTCAAACCAAATTTATTATTTTAAATCATTAATATAAAGATTTAATAATTTAAGAAATGGTAAGTTTTAAAGTACTTGACATATTTGATTTTCTTTATGGCATTCTTGGAAAAGTTTGAAGATAAAACTAATGAAAAATAGAAGGAAAAAAAACAAAGGAACATAAAAATATAATTAAATTTCACATGATGTTTTTATTTGTTATCTCAAATCAATTTTTTATTATTTAAACTCATCAATATAAAAATTAAATAATTTTAAAATACATAAATTTCTAAGTAATTTTATTGATATTTGATTTTCAATTTTTGTAGATAATCAAACACCAAAAAATTTATTTTTCTTTCTATTATTTTCTAAGAATGTAAATACTATTAATAATTTTTTTCTGGGGTTGGTCAGATACAGTAAAATAAATTTTCTATAATAATAATTTTTTTCTTTCGTTAGTATCTTCGAAACCTCAACTTTTGTTTTCCTGTCGCTGCATAGAGTTGTTCGATCCCTTTCAGAACAAGATATTCTGAATAAAGTGGAACGCAATCATCGCATTTGACGGTATTAAGTTTTCGTTTTCGCCATCTTGGACCTCCATCGTTAGGTGACTCCTCCACCTTTCATTACGAGCCGTGTACCTAAAGACAAAAGAGAATAAAAAAAATTGAATGCCTTGTCAACACTCAATGGATTCTTCTTTTGAGGTAAGGTTATATATGTAATATGGTTATGTTCATGGTCATCCCATTAAAATTAAAATTAAAATTAAAATTGTTTGATAAAACTATTTTAAAATATATATTTGAAATAATAATATTTACCAATTTTGTTATGATCCACACCCATGACCTAAGCACTACATCCATTATCATATAAGTATAAACTCTTATTAATTTAGTATTTATATTTCTTTAATATTTATTCACTTTAGGTTATACTTTATTCAAATTCTCATATGAAAATTCTCTTATGCCTTTTTTTTTTTTTTTTGTAGTACAAATAAATGAGGCCTCATTAGCCAGCGGTTACATCTTTGACTTAAAAGATATCGAATTTTAATCATATAATAAAATAAATTCATTAAATATATTCATTAAAAGAAAATTTTAAAATAACAAATTTAAAATTTAATTAATAATTTTATGCCCTTTGTGTCCTAAAAAGAATTTGCTATATAAAAATTGAGAAAAAAATATAAAGGCCTTAGAACATAAACAGTGAGGTTTTAAAATAATAATAATTTCAAATAAAATAATAATAAACCAATGATGCTCCTAGTATGATTTAATAGAAAATGTCGGGTTATTTGGAGCCTGCTACTGAAGTCGGTATGAGCTTAATCTTTGGGCCTAGATATTAATTTGAAAAGGAGCAGATTCCAGTGTGGTGTATTGTATGGATAAACGTACTAAGCTAAGTACAGTATACAACATCAGTATCACCAACGAATCAATCATGAACATCAACAAAGTATACAAACTGGCTTCTCTCTTCTACCTTCCCGTCGATCTCTCCTCAGTTTCTCCTTCCTAGCATCCCTCCAGATTCACATCCGTCCGTACACGTGGCCAGCCTGAGAACACCTGGGTTTCCATTCGCCCGCGGCACCAACACCAAAGCCGCCATGTCCCCCGCCAGGTTTCACTATCCTCGTCCTCTCAACGCCGCTGCCGCTGCAGCTGAATGCGACGCCGGTGCTGGCGGTAATGGTTCTGCTCTCGTCTACTGATGAAGACGAAGGTGCGTGCGCTGAGAAAGTGTTTATCATCTCTGTTCATAGGTTTATTGTTTTTCACCCTTTGGGGTTCGGTTTTAATCGGACGTATTGATCTTACTAGCTGGCTGTATATCGTTATACTAGTTGAATAGCTGGCGGAAGTCTGGTTAGTCTTCTTGAGACTGCGCTTTTCTCTCGCTTTTTGGAGCACAAATCGGTTTTTATTCTCTTTACATCGATAAGCAGGAAAGTGCTTGAGGCTGTTTAATCAAACGAGGGGCGAATTAGTTAATTGAATCGCCATGCAGTTGTAGTAGTTTGTATATTTTGATTATTTATCAAGAAGTAGGGAATTGAGTGTTTGAGTTGAATCAGATCGAGTATTGAGTTTCTGCTCTGATATTCTTGTAGCCGTTTCCAGTGAATGTTTGATCTAGGCTATTTCTAATTCACTCCAAGAATTACTACAGTAAGGAAGTGCCATTCATGTTCAACAGAATTGAATTCTTTGGAATCGAGTCCAGTTTTATATCATAAATTGGTTGGGTGACTTATGATTATTGACTGAGCTGGTTTCTCTCTCTTCAGTAACGCATGTACATATATCATTCTGTATGATGCAAAAATTTGGCACTGAAGTGCGTAGGCCGCCTCCTCCTGAGATCAGGATATTGCTGATGCCCACCACTCCTACTTGTCATTCTCACCACAGAGGGATAAGATATATTATTTCAAGCGGAGGGCTTCACTCCATTAGCAGAGCCTATCAAAACCTCGAGGAAAGCTGGCTGTATCTGCATTGATGGAAAATGCACACCAGGAGTCGATGTGGCAATGAAAAAGCTCTTATTATGTTTCGCACATGAGTAGTTGGACTTTCACATGCATTTATAGGATATTTGTCTATTTGGCTTCCCTTTTGGGTATATGGACCTTTTGTGCAGTCTTAGTGGTATGGCTATCTCAACAACTGTTATATACAGTCATCTTCTTTCTAGAGTCTCTGAGCCAACATTGTCCTCCAGCTATAAAAATTGTCTAACCCCTGACTAGGCTCTCATTGTCAGTACTTGATCCAAGGAGAGAATAGGCGCTGTGTATTTTGCAATTAGGGGCTCTATAGATATCTATTATATAGGCCTGTCTCTATATTTTCCTTCTACTAATCTTCTGCACAAGGTGGATTTTACTTGCTCAATGTGGAAAATATCAAGAACCAAGTAATTCATTTGATTGTTATGTTGATTTAATTTTGGTTTTTCCTATCTGAGTTTGCTTCGCTAATGCGGTTAATATTACTATATAAATATTCTTCTCTTCAGGTCATTCTATACTGGTATTGCTATCCATCAGTTCATGCCTGATGGCACTCTAGCTCCAGAGAAAGAGGTGTATATGGCTTCCTGATGCAGCCAAGCTTAATTTTGTTAGCTGTAATTTTCTGGGATTTGTTCTTCTTGTACTTTGTCAAACCTTGAGAGCATCTAACTGCCTCTCTAACATCCTGTATACCAATATTTTCTTCTCATTGATCTATTTATTTTGTTTTCACTAGGTCACCTAATGGAAGCATTTATCCTTCCAGTGTCCGAGTTGATGAGTGTAATTCTTTGATCCCTTAATTAATACTTGAGTACTGACATGAAATTACTCGATCTACATTTTGATTACTGGAATGGTTATTTGATCTTACACCTGTTCCAGTATAAAAATATTTAACATAAGCAATCCTTGTGAATCTAGATGATTTGCTGTGTGAATACTTATGTTGTATCTCTTGTTGGGCTCTAGGTTGTGGGGTGGGGTTGTGTTGGGGATCTCCTGCGGTTTGATCAATCTGGGTACAGTGATTTCTCTTAGGCACAAGTTGAGTCTAATATTCATGATCATAAATCTATTATTATACCTATAAAAATGATCATACCCATTATTACAATGTTTGATCAGCTTCAAATGTATTCACATTTAGGTATGCAGTTTTTTCCTATCTCCTGCAAACAGTGCGCTTTTATTTCTACAAATTTTTTGCTGGGACAGGAGGATAAATAATGGGGTGGTAAGCTTAGATTATGGTTGCTGATGGAAATCAAAGCTAGACTTCAGTCACCGGATATCCATCTCAATGCAGTTTTTGACAAGTAGATGCTAGTTTTAGATGTAAAACTGTAATTTAGCAACACTTGCACCTGTGTGGTTTTGCTAATCCTGCTTTCTCTTGCTTCCTAGCTTTGTTTGGGTAGGATGACTCTTAATTTCTATTAGTTTGTACGATTTCTTTATCTCGTGGAGATTCACTAAAAACTCGTGGTTCCTCTCAACCTAAGGTCTGAACTGAATGAGCAGAAGAATGTTGTTCAAGTAAGAACCTTCCAGGATCTGCAAAGGATGATTATGATGCTGATTTGTTTGACTACTATGCCAAACACACAACTTGTTCGGCTTCGGATGGGACCATGAAGGAAATTGGGCCACCTTGTTGTATATACTTTCAATGGACTCCCCACCAGATCGTGAAATACCTTTTGATAAGTCTAATTCATAGACTATATTCCCTTCATTGTTCCATGTGAAGATTTCCCAAAAAGGTAGATCTATGGACAAGTGAAGGGAAGTTTGTCAGAGAACTTTGTGGATTTGCCCCTTGCCGAGGACATCTCATTGTATCTACAGTAAAAGTAAAAGGGATCCGCCTAATCAATTGGAGGGCAGATAAGCTTCCTTCAACACTCTAATGGTATGCAAATAAATATTCTTTTCTTCTTGTATTCTGTATTCAGAATATAGAATATATTAATTTTTGATTTAAGGGCATGTAACTTTAATACCGACTATTTTGTTGACCTTTCTTAATATTAGCTTCAAAATGATTAAACTCCTCCTCTGCCACTCTATGATTCCCTCTCTGTCTCTAGAAATTTGATAAGAGTTGAGAACTTAGATAATCCTCAAAGTTTCAAGGTATGTAAGAGTACAAGCTGTGGATTTCCAAATAAAGTGTCACGGGCGTCTTTTAGATTGCATTTGAGTTGTATGATTGATGAAACTCAAGAGTCTGCATCATGTGAATGAATGTGCCCTGCACTTTATGAGTTGAATAATCTTCTCCTATAGATGATATGCTAGCTTGGGCAATCTAAGATTAAAATTCTTACTTTTTTATATAGTATTAATGCCTTAAAATTAAATTGAAAACCTTACTCTTTTTTTAAGTGTTACGAAGTACTCAAAACCTATTTTAAAGCACCCAATGATAATCAAACAGAATATATTTTTGTGTCTATACCCAGCGCCAGTGCAGTATGAATTTGCTTCAGTAATATAATTTCAAGTACTTATTTAACTTTGTCGAGGGCCATCCTAGGGCTGGAGATGGCAAGATGGAGGTGATGCAAAAGTGGAAGTTTCTCCACGTGATATAGTTTATATGCAACCTGCTGAGCCACTTGATGGGTGACCAGAAAGCAATCTTTACATAAACTTGATCTTCGATATGGGTATGAATGCAATGCTTATTTGATTTCTCTTATTCTTGCTTAGTTTAAATAAGTAATGTATATGCAATTCGGAGGGTTCTAACCCCGCCCCAGCCTTCTCACCTTTTGAAAATCATTTTCTAGGGAATTTTTTTAAATATCAAGCATGCTGTTTCTATGGGATTGTGAAATCCTGATATTAAATCGGAAAATTCACTCACTATCATTTCTATATCTATCAACTTTGTTGTGCTATACATGTTCATTAATCCACTTAAACAATATTTGCATCATAGCATTCAATATGCATTTTGGATGTCAAGATGAACTACTTGTTATATCAGTTAAATTACAATCAATTTATGGTTGACATAGCTTTTTTCTTTTCCTTTTCCAAAATCTGCAGTGGCTCTGCTTAGAATATTCAATTGATGTATGTGGCTTTTTCCAAATCTGCAGAGGGATTTCTTGGTGTGATGATTCATTGGCTCTTGTTTATGAATCCTGGTACAAAACACGACGAACAAGAACCTGGGTTATTTCTCCTGGATCTGAAGATTCGAGTCCATGCATATTGTTTGATAGGTCGTCAGAAGATGTATATTCTGATCCTGGCTCACCTATGTTATGAGGTTCACTGCTGACTTATGATTGCGTAAGATAAAGAAGGAAAACGATGAAGGCACATATATATCCTACGAATGGAAGTGGTGCGCACCAGAGGGAACATCCTATCTTGACGTATTTCATATGGCGCCCCCAAAATCATATGTTTGTGGTGTCCTGTATTTATCTGTTCCTCATCCTTCTGGCCTACAATTATGGTTCCACATTTATCTAATACAAAGCCCTTCAGAAATACAGTAACAAAGAAACGAATATGGGAGAGTGATAAAGAGAAATACTACAAACCGCTGTCGCGCTTAACAACCTACCGCAGTGAAGGGATTTATATCTTAATCAGTTGGAAAATCTTGACTTCCAAAGAGTCAAAAAACTGAAAATACCCACATTATATACAGAGCTGGCCAGATAAGAAGGTATGCCAGATTACAGATTTCCCTCATCCATATCCTCAGCTGGCATCACTACAAAAAGAAATGATCAGATATGAGAGAAAGGATGGGGTTCAACTTACTGCAACATTATACCTGCCACCAGGCGTGATCCTCAAAAGATGGCCTCCTTGTCTCTGGTTTGGTCTTATCCTGAGAATCTGAAAAGCAAAGATGCTGCAGTGATGCTACGTGGCTCTCCTAATGAGTTTGCAGGCATAGGTCCAACATCTGCTTTGCTTTGGCTAGCTAGGAGGTGAACAATTCATGAATTTCCTTCTTACCGCTCTTTTTCAGTGACTGGCTTGGTTTTGATAATTTGAGCCTTTTGCTGATTGCTCTGGGCTTGCAGGTTTGCTATTTTATCTGGACCCACAATTCCCATTATTGGTGAGGGTAATGAAGAGGCAAATGATAGGCTCAGATAATCTTATTTTCCAGCATTTAGGGTTTCATCTTATCAGTAATAGTTAAGTTTGTTTTATACACTTTAAATTATTGTATGGTAAATGACATTTCATAATTCCTAGAGTTAGAACTTTGTTTCTGTTCCAATAGGAAGATATTTTCCATATGGTGAGGTCTTTGTTTTGTGGAAAGGAATTAAAAAACAAAGCATGAAGGCTTTGTACTAGGAAAGCTTTGAGATGGCCTCTGAATTGGGTAATGGAGGAGAAAATGGGAAATATGGAATACTAGATATGAATGAGAAATATGTGAAATTGACATTATACTGCCAACATTAGTAAGAGCAAACAATAATGCAAGTTTCTTAAACCATAAGGGATAGAAGATCAAGAAGGCAAAATATAGAAATTATATGAGTATATGTCTTTCTATGTAAAAGGATTGGTATTTTGCTTTTCTTTGGAGGCTGTAAAATATGCATTTAATTGGTCTCCTCTCTTGACTGGTAAGAGATTTTTGCAGAAACTAGTTTCTATTTGAAATCCATATGTGTTGGTCAGGTATGTAGAGCAACTGTTGCAGTGCAGAGGCTGCAGTGGGAAGAAGTTATTCAAGGTGGTGTGTTTACTTTTTTTCCTTAAGAATTTAATTAGGGAAGGGCCTGAGATAGGAATTTTAATTAGAGCTTTTGTGGTACTGAAGGTGGCCTATCCAAATAAATACAAGTTGGGGGGTCATCTATATGGGTATCTATGACCGCAAATCTCCTGGGCATATGCCCCTATCTGTTCTGCTGCGGAATTGCCTGCTCTGGGGCCATAAATAGAACACTTACACCTTTGGCTTTCAGGTAGCATAATTGCTAGGATGGCTTAAATTCTTGTCTCTATTCCTAATTTATTTTCAGCAGCTGAATAGATATAGCTTTGTAAGAAATTATGTAGTATCTACAGTAGTCTTTCAAATTTCTTATCTTGCTATTATCTTTGCCAAGTGTAGAATGAGGACTGAAACACTCTGGGAAGCCACTGACACTTATGTAGAGATGAGCCTCTTCTCTTATGGCAGCTAATAAATAAAAAGGCCTGTCTCGCCATCTATGGAGAAGAAGACACAATCCAGGGACACTAACGATGCAGGTGGAAAGCAAATGCTTAATTTTGTTCAACCTTATATAGATGTTGCTAGTTAATGTTGATAAATACGACTTTGAAATTGGAATTAATTTCTTTTATATTTTAATAGATTACAAGGTCAGAAAACTGCCCCTTCCTAATTTATTTACTTGATATATTTTGTAATTTCCAAAAAACTAATGCAGTCTGATCAAGCTTCTTTAATGCCTGAAAGGTCATGGTGCCTTTGTCAGCTGGGTGATTCTTCCCTTGAGAGCCATATTATGTTGCAAGAGAGAGGTCATGGCTATCCTTTGGGAAACAGACAGGTGGCTGCAGAATATTGTGTGAATAAATACTCTAATGTGAATGAAAATCTTGATAAAATGCAAAGATTTATGTGAAAGAAGTTCCTGATCTGGAAAGTTAAAGCAGTTCCCAAGCGCAGCGGGGGAGGCTGTCCAGAGCTGGTAGATTCAGAGCATGGAAGGCCCTATCCTAGGGTATTAGGGGCATCATTATGTAATTTCCTCAACTTTGAGAAGCAAAGATTAAGAAAATCTCCAAATCCATTATCTTTTTATGATCTGTCTCTTCTTGATTCAGCTGATATAGAATCTGGCGCAGTATGTTAGGTTAATAACTCTTGTGCAAAATGGGATTCTTCACAAATTTTTCTGATTTATGGAAGTATCACAGCTCTTAAAAGACAAGGATACATTATCTTGTCAATTACCACCAAACCGTGTATCATGCGGAAACTCCGGTGTGGCTTTTTTAGAAAAATACAGCATAAATAACCATTTTATGACCTTCCCACAGGAAATGGTTCTAGTCCTACAAAAGAAAGTTTCGAAATAATGCATGACGTCTGACTTGCTGAGAACCTGGGTTAAGCTCCATCACTGATGGAGACTTGTCTAGTCTCTCCCATTCCCAATTTAGAGCCTGTTTGAGAGGTTTTGATTAATGGTCTTTCGTGATGTAGCGCTTCAAAGTGATTTAAAGAATAATTACTTCAACAGCTGGATTCTACAAGACTCATCTGAGTGATTCATAGTTTCAAAATTTATTGCAATTTGCCATGCCAGGGATATTCAGAAGTGTTTCTAGCCTTCTGAATCACTCCCAAACAGGATCTAGTTTCAAACATGTACTTCTTTCAGTGCTTTTTTTCGCCTTACTACACATTAAAAAGTTTCTACAGAGTGTTCTTACTTAAATTCTTTACATTAGGTTTTGATATACTTAAAATTTCTATCTCCTATTAATTCTTGTGCCAACCAACTAATGAAAGAATGGGCCTAATGCAGATGCTGCTGATCAGTAAGAATAACTGCTAGAGAGCTCTCAGTTCAATGCAATAAATAGGGTCCTAATGGAAGCTGCGGTTGCACCAAGGTACATTAGTATGAACGATCGAATCACTTTCCAAAAAAGTATTTCGGCCAAAATACTCTTGTGTTTCCAAATCATTTTAAGATGCCATTGATTTGGATCATCTGTCAACTTTTTACTGAATTCAAGCTCCTGCATATAATCAGACTTCAGGTTTGGTGGAATCTATATTGAAACCATTGATGAACTTGAGATCAGAGAAGCAAATTGAACAGATGTAACAATTGATTTATTGAGATGCATGCTTACTCCAACTTGAACTCAGAGTTTATGAGGGGAAGAAATATGTACTTTATGGGCCCATACAAGTCTCTTTGCTGTCTAATAATACTGTTGGATTCTGAAATAAATGATTTTCCTGCCTGTTCTTCACTTAAATTCTCGTGCTGTGCTTCTCCACTCAAAATGCAGCTGACGCTTGAAGAGAAAAGGGCCCCAACTGATTATACTAGCCCCTTACTTTCTGGGGCCTGAAAACTGAAAACACGCCTACTAGTGCTGAGGAAACAAAGCTAACCTGCTATAATAATAGGAAAAGTAGCTAGGGCCTGTCTGGTTTACGTTTTTGAATTGTCCTCGAGAACAGTTTTCAAAAATGTTCTTACTCTTGTAATAAGTGTTTTATGTGTTTTTGTGTTTATCAGAATAAAAAAAACTGGGAACTAAATAAGATATTCCCTCCCTGCTTTCTCCCCTTTCTTTGAGAACCCAAAAACAATTGTAATTAGTGAATCAAACAGGTCTTAGTAACTACCGATAACTCTGCTTTGATAATCCATGGGCGGCAGATGGTTTCACGCTTTTGTATTGCCTTCTAAAAGTGATCCTGTAGTCTATTTCCTGTTGGTTTCTAGTTCCAGTTGGCTGTCCAGAGCTGGTTTAATATTAACTTACTTTCACACATTTATTTCTATTCTCATGTAAATAGAAAAATGTATAAGTAAAATTTATACTTATTTTATTTGGTTCTGATTTATTTTTAATTTTTATTTATGATAAATACAATTCGTAAATATATAAATATTTATAATTGATTTTTTATTCTTCTTTTTTCTCAAATTTTTTACATTTCTTTTTTTTCTACGTGAATGAAGGATGAAATTTTTGGCTTTCGCTTGAATTAAAATCACTTAGTAATTTTATATATATATTTTTCTAATAAAGCCATTATTCCACATACGTTTAGAATTTTTTATTTGTTTTTTTAGATTTAGGTCATAGCCTTGGTCCAACAGCCAGCCGCTTAGCTGGGCTCTAGTAGCTCATCGCTAGAATCCGATTATAAATTATTACTCAGAAAATAAATGATGGAAGGTAAATTTACCTATATAGTATACGCCATATATAAAATACCCATACATGTTAAAAACTTAGAATTAGCAAGGCGGGCAAAAACTGCTGAGATTCGATTTTGTTGGAGAAAAATAACTCCAACACTCACTTATAGGTCAAAAGCAATATTTCTTTTTCATTCATTATCCCAAATTTTGTTCATACCTTTTGATTTCGATTCTCCTATATTTTCAATGTATCAAAATATTATTAAAATCTAAAGTATACTAAAAAAATTTAACACCTAAATTGTTTTAAATAATTAGAGATCATTATTATATAGTTTTAATATGATGCTATAGATTAATAATCATTTATATTAAGCTACACAAATTATTAAATATATAATTTATGATAAATAAATTAATTATAATATTTAAGTTTTTCTATATCTCATTATTTATTTATTTTTGTTTCTATGTCAATATATATTCATAAATCGTGCCTATAAAAATTTTATTTGAAGTAGAGTTTATTTTGATTTTATGATTTTATTACATTAATAACTAAAAAAAATTAAAAAATAATATCAAATTAAAATAAAATTTGAATTTGTATAATTATCATAAATAAATTAAGATACATTTTTTATTTTGAAATATTTATTTATAGGTTAATAAATTAAGATAAATTTTTATTTAAAGTTTGTATAAATTTAAGACTTAAAAAGAAGATAAACTTAGATAAAATTATTCAATAAAAATATTATTCAAGATTATAAAATAACTAGATAAAGTTTATAAAAATAAAAGTTTGTTTGAGAATTTATATGTGATAAAAAATGCACGTAAATTTTATAGGAGGACAAGCTACGATTTGTATTTGCCTTGATTAGCTACAAAATAAGATATTAGGAGTTGATTATGTGTCTTTATCAAGCACCCTAAAAGAGCTAGTTTTGAGGGTGGTCAAGCTATCAACTCATAATTCTTTCTCAAATCCCCTCAATCAAGCAGGGCCTTAGTCATTGTCTTCGCTGCGCGCATCACATTGCCACCTTCAGACGCAAGTTATTATCGTTTGTGCCGCCATGGCTGCCTCAATATAACGTGCTTCAGCTTTTGTCATTACACAACGTTTATTCAGATTCAGCTGATTCGCATTTAAAGAAAGATATAATCATATAAAGCAGCATCAAATCAATGATCAATATGTCAGAACTAAGTCACGTATTATACCATAATAAGAATATCAAATATATATTCTCAATTATCAAATATACTAATAACTTGGATGTTGTTTCATCATTATTGGTTTTTAATGATTTGATTATGTGTTACTAGCTTGAATCAATGAAATTATTTTTTTTCTTCAAAGAAAAAATAATGATTTTTTATTTAACATTCATTATTAATGATTGGAGAAAGTCAAATCTATTTTCAATTTTGAATATTTTCAGAAGGGAAAACTATGTTACGGGAGCTTAACATGAAATATTTGAAAAATTAGGCCCAAAACTTATCAAACCTAGCCCAAGTTCTATTTGAACCAAATAATTGATAAAGAACCCAAATATTTGATAAAGAGTCCATGAGGTGGCAAAGAAAATTTGTTTCCTAAAATAATTCCTTTTACGCATTTTACCCACAAGCCCTAACCTAATCCAAACACTGTCCATTTCTCCTCTCTCAACCGGGTTGACATCCAACACCCATGCCAAACATCCCTCTCTTCTTCAACCTACCTCTCTCTTTCTTCGTTTCTTCATCTCCTCAACCATCCAAAGCACGACTGGTCTCGCGAAAGAGAAACTGTTGGTTGATCGAGTTGTTTGACCAAAATTCCCATTCGAGACATAGAATCTACGTTTCTTTCTTCATCAGCAGGTTTCTTTCTCTTCCTCTTTGTATCTTTCTCATTGTCTCCTTCTTTTCCATTTGCTTGGTTGTTGAGAAAAATTTATCTGGTCATGCATGATTTCTTCAGATATGGAGGTCAGCTCAGTTCTTTTATAAATCAAGTTGATACTTTGCTTGTACACAAATGCGAAATCAGTGCCTACAATCCATGATGCTCCTTGGACAAAATTTTCCTTAAAAAAAAATGTTAGAAAGATTTTAATGTCTTATTTGAAAATTGTCATTCCATAGAGGCTTCCAAATCACTAGGAATCTTTTCAACCATTGTTGTCTTTAAGATGTCAACTGCCATCACAAAATTTACAGATTCAAAATTCTTACCAAGAACCCAAATTTAATTGAGTATGGTTTAGTAGATTGACATTAAACTCAACCAACATTCTAAATGGTTTGGGTAAAGTGAAAAAGTAAGGAAAGTGTCAACGAAAAAAAACAATTGAGAAGGTTGTTCAAGAGTGAATTATTGATACTAATTTATTAATTGAAGTTATTCCAATTATTTATTGTTGTGTAGATTTCTTGAATTAGTTATTATGAGAAAATTGTTGTAAATAAACTTGTAATTCGTGATGAATATTGAAATGATGGATGTTTGTTTTATTGAATGTCCTAACAGATTTATTATTTGACATTCCTATTATAGGTATTTCTTGAAGCATTTGTATAAGCGCCCTACCTAGATAGCTGACATCGAGGCAAGAACCAAGTCTCGGAATGACCTTAGGTTATTCAACACAAATGAAGAGTTTGATAGATATATTAAGTATCTCAATAGAAGGACAATACTACCTGGGCGAAATATTGATCCCGACCTTATGAGCACCAGGCTGAGTCGATATTCATAGATAGGCTAGACTCAGTCGCTTTGGTTGAACCAATGTATTCACAACTATTGCAGTGCTTCCACTCCAAAGCTCATTTCACACATGGAGCTTACGATCAGGATAATCGAGAGGAAAAGACATAC